>OZ010607.1:6754625-6827125 GCA_963932145.1 Acanthosepion lycidas | reverse complement strand
AAGAGGTAAACTGGAACAGAATATATATAGCCTACAACATAAAAACAATCATTACCACGTGACTAAAAAAAAATTAAAAAAGAAGCAAATAAAGCAGTAACTCAACAACGGAGGTTGGGGTGGGGCGTTAATTCATATTTATTCAATAATAAAAAAAAAAGAGAGAAAAGAAAACGAAACCTATTCTAGTAACCAGCGTTTCTTATGTCTACACTTACTCAGGATTTCAGATTTTAGGCTTAGCAAATTAATCGGGTTCTTTATACAAAGCAATGGCTAACTTTTCCTCTGTCCCAGCGTATCCTGACGATTCGCGTAGGTGAAACCTAGGTAGGTTTGCCTGGCTCTTTAGTTTCATAGTTAGATTTGCTCTACTTAGTGTATTGAGTACATTACTTAGTTACTATTGCTTTACTCGTTTTGGAGGTTTTTTTTCTTTGGACTCTGAACTTGGATTCTGGAGGGAGTGTTTTCGCCTCAATTTCATGTTTTCTTTTTTTTTTTTCTTTTTTGTCCTTTATTTTTCTTTGGGTTTTGGTTTGTTCATTTACAAGCCAAAACATGTAACGTTTTTCTAGACGAGTATAATTATTTATATTTATATTATTATTATTAACTTTGGTACGACTTTTATTACGTTGGTGCAAAAATGAACATATAGTAACATATGTGAGAAAACGACATTATATTTGCACCAACCTTATATTAATTTGCGGGACACCCTGCTTATCTCTGATATTATGATAATTTCCGACAACAGTAGACGTCAGCAAAACAATATACATACATATACACATACACTTACACACATATATAATATACTAATTTACCTAAATCCACAAAATTGTATTACCTATATATATATATATATATATATATATATATATATATAAATGACAATAGAAAAACTAGTAGTTGCTGACGCGTTTCGTCCATTGTGGACTTTCTCAAAGCAATAGAAATGAATTTATTTAAACATGTCCTTGCTTTTTTTAGTATTAGTTACTTTGTTTAAATAAATTCATTTTTTTTTTGTTTTGAGAAAGTCCACATTGGACGAAACCCGTCAGCAAGTATTACAGTTTTATTATATATATATATATATATATATATATATATATATATATATATATATATATATATATCAACCGGACGTCTAGCTACACTGATGAGGAAACTGATGTCTAGTCATACTGATGAGCTATGATACAGCGAAATAGTGTGTCTGTTGATGGCTATATATATATAGTGATTTTCTAAGCCCGGCTTAGATGTGGCACAAGGTCGAAAGTATGGGGTACCCAGTGAGGATCGAACTCAGTCGAAATTGATCTTGCAAGACAAGCTTGATAGCCATTACACCACACCGAAGTACCCAATATATATATAGATATAGATATAGATATATATAGGGTGCGATGGTTAAACACATGGTGAGATAGTGAACACAGAGAACAGCCGTTGGCTTGCTGTGTCCCCAAAAGAGAGTGAATGGAAACCAAATATCCTGTCACAATCATGGTGTTTATGTGATCACTAGTAATGGCGAAGTTATGCTTCGATTCGTCTTCCTAAAGAGCCTCATATTCAACATGGAGGCCTACATCAAGTGCCTTAAGGAGGTGGTGCTGCCCTGGATCAAGAGGGTGGCTGCTGGAAGACACTATTTCTAGTAACAATACCCTGAACAACGCCACACAAGCAGGAGAAAGCAGTCATGGCTGTCAGACAATTTCTGTGGCCTCATCACCCCTTACATCTGGCCACCTATTTCCCCAAACTGCAACGCCCTTGCTTATTATGTGTTGGGCGCAGTTGAGCGCTAAACCAACAAAACTACAAAGATGGACTGAAGGCCAGGATTATGGCAGCGTTCAGTTTAAATAAGGACTCCGCCCAGAAGAGTTGTATGACATTCCGAATTCGTCTGAAGACCGTGGTTGAATCCAAGGGCGATTTTATTGAATAAATTTACTCTTTAGCCACAGAGGAGCGTTCGGTTAGCAAGGTCGATATTACTGTCTTTAAACTACAATCATCCATGATTCTCTCACGCACATTCATATCTGTTCATGTACAGGTTCGATTCTATGAAAATTTCTCGAACATTCAGGCCGGTAAATGTTGCTTAATACTATTTATTATAAACAGATCATTTACTTAAATATTTGTATCTAAAAAAAAATGTATAAACATAAAATGTCTTAAAATAATTTAAAATGCCTTAAAATAATTGTCGGACTTTGTCCATTTCATAATATATACATACATATATATATATATATATATATATATATATATATATATATATATATATATATAAAGCACGACGCAAAATTGGACGAACCCCTATAAAAGATGATGAAGAAAATATAACGCTTATTACGTTTGTATTTACAGTTATTAACATGCCTAAACATTGTCGTGACTTCGAGAAAAGGCCGAGTCGCCGCTTTTCATGATCTTGGGCTGTCGAATAGATCGATAGCTGATAAGATTAATCGAACTGAGTCATGTGTCCGCAAGTTAATAAAAAAGAGAAATCCAACTGGAACATATAATAGACATAGCGAATCTGGCCAACCGCTAAAAGCTACTGACAGGGAAGATAGAAACTTGGTTCGTCAATGCAAAAACGATCAATTCGCAACAGCACAAGATATTTCCAAGGCGTCTAATTTGGTGGTTTCTTCAAGAACAGTCAGACGCAGGCTTTGTTTTCAAATACATAAAAAAAATACAGCTACGGTTGTCTTGGTGCAAAGCTCGTTTACACTGGACTAAATCTGATTAGGAAGATGATATGTGGCGTGACGAGAACCCCTTTCCTCTTAGATATGAAGTACGAAGACATGTTTAATGTACCCCCGGTGAAACGAATACTCCAATGACTACCAAGGGTAATGTTAAACACGATAAAAAAAATCAACGTTTGGGGTGCATTCTCAGCGGCAAGTATTGGTAATTGCTACAAAATCAAGGACACATAGACCAGCATCGATACCACAAGATTATTGTTAATCAAATGTGTTTTTCTGCTAAAAACGGTCCAACACTTTAACGATCCTATTTAACGAATAAATATTATCTAGAGATGAGGCAGGACGAGGGTAAATAGCAAATCTTCCAGTGGCCTAGTCAGAGTCCTGACCATAACCCAATTAAAAACCTTTGGGCGATTATGGACAAGCGTGCCCGTAATAGGAAAGTTTACAGAGAAAATGAGCTTTTTCACGAATTAAAGAATTGCTAGAAAAACCTAGAGAAGGACGATGTCTTACTAAAGAATTTAGTCTATGCCATGTCACGAAGAATTAAGGCCATTATTAAAGCAAAAGGAAACCCTCAAAAGTATTAAATTATTTTTGACTTGTATTATGTACATATCTACACCTATATTAATACCCTGTATTAATAAACAAATTCCATTACTCACTTCACTTGGTAAAAATACAAAAATCGACTTTCTATCGGAGTGTCAATTATTTGTACTATATATATATATATATATATATATATATATATATATATATATATATATATATCGTATTCAGTTCCATTATCTATTTGTGCATTAGCGTATACACTAAATGTTAAATGATTGTAGATGTATACACATACATACATACATGCACACACAGGTACTCGCATAAATATACATATCTATACAACTAGATGTACATATCTCTGTAGATAGTTTAAAGTATTTTGTGATTTATATATGCAATATGTGATTTATATAGATATTAAAACACTGAAATATCTAGCTATCAATATATGCATATATATATATATATATATATATATATATATATATATATATATAATTTCTTACTTTGTCCCTTTTTATATAATTATCTATATATATATGTGTGTGTGTGTATGTATCTTAACTTGCCTTTTTTCATATAATTATCTAGCTATTTATCTTTATCTCTCTCTCTCTCTCTATATATATATATATATATATATATATATATATATATATATATATCTTAGCTTGTGTCTTTTTATAAAATTATGGGCGTATATGTGTTAACATACATAAATATGAATAAAGATATATATATATATATATATATATATTTACACACATATATATATATATATATATATATATATATATATATATATATATATATATATATATATATATATATATATATATATATATGCATACATTTATATATTAATTATTAGCTTCCATTAGTGCAGTAAACATATCAGACATTGTTATGAATGTGGGTTTTCCTATCCTTTCAATGCTCCTTGCTTTCCCTCTCCCCCATCTGTGTCGCTTTCTCCCTCCAAATATTCTTTTTTTCTAATATTTACCGTAAGAAAAACTGCAGGAATCCATTCCACAAACAATACCTTCCATTTCATTTGCACTGCATACGTTCCCAGCGTTGGGCTATCCTTACTAAGTCTAAAGTAAACTAACCAAATAAATAAATACAACACAAATTTTGTTGTCGAACGATTGGCGTTCGCTTGCCTTTTGGCAGATAAAAAAATCTGCCAAAAATATTAGTTTCGTTCGTTGTGTGAAAAGACTTTGTTTGACACTTTTTTATGTCGACAGTAGCCATCGCCATTCTTGTTTATCAACAGAATGGTCAACTCAGCTAACTCTAGCGCCATACTTCCGTATATGTTTTCTTTAAGGAGACAATATATTCAATTGGAATGTCTATGATGTCTCAATTCTGATGCGAAAAATAATCTCCGGTCGTTCAAGAAAAAAGTATTCAAATGTAACTTTGACAATTTTCATTTCTTTATCTATCTTAAGCATTTTAACAGATAACAGAATATGACACTAAAATCAGATGTGGCATTGGAATAGAGATAGTTAACTTCCAAAGATTAATCATAGTCAAAACAAACAGGAAAATAGTACATTATTTACATTATTCGTCTTTATCGCCATATTTATTACAAGGCTTCGGCCGTTCTACACTTATATTTCTTTCCGCAGCTGCACGAGATAGCGTATACACAGTTTTTAGTTATGTTCTCCTCTCAAGGTAAGGCTTCAAGAATACCAGAAAGCTGTAACACGAGGATGAAGTGGAAAAATCAGGCGTGGCTGATCACATATGTGTAAAGAAGGGAGATCACCGCCCTCTGTGGGATCAGGTTGAGATCATAGACAAAGAACACCATTGGAAAATTCGCAAACTTAAGGAATCAGCACATATGCTAGGCTACAAAAATCTCCTGAGCCGACCAAGCATAAAAATGAATACAATATGGGAACCAGTAAAATCGCCAGAGAAAATCGATAATAATAACAAATTGCAATATGAACTCTGGTAAAAACATAAAATGATAACAGCAAAAATTGCAATATGAGCACTGGTAAAAATGGTTGCTGAAGACATTAGGTTTATAATACCCTGAAACACATACGCAGATGTGCTCAAGGACACATGGCACAGTGGATAAAGGCATTAGTTAGACCCAGTGACAGGACCCAAAGTGTGTGAGTTCAATACCCGGAACTTTCAGATGGAAATTAACAGCAGATGACTGATAACTGGCGTCCATCAAACATGGCACGTCGAACTAGAATAATCTACCCCAGTGAGCGAAATAAAGGGTTCAGTTCCACATTCCAACCACCTGAAGAAGACCGGAGCGTACAACGGCCGAAACATTGCAATAAATAAGGCGATAAAGATGAGGACAATAGTCCGAATAATGTAAATAGTGTACATAATACCTCATCTCAGAAATATAGACAGATACTGAAAGGCCGAAACGTTGTAATAAATATGGCGACAGAGATGAGGACAATAGTCCGAATAATGTAAATAGTTTACATAATACCTCATCTCAGAAATATAGACAGATACAGGTAAATAGTGTTGAATTACTATCATCATCATTTATTCAGTTACCAACCCCAATCTCACATTTGATCTATGGTGGCTGTAGGAGTGACTTACCTCGGCGACCCAAAAAGCCCAGAGTCGCGTGTATGTTTTGCATGGGAGTGTGGAGACGGAGAATCTACTAGCTTCGGACGGGTGGGGAATCGGATATTACTTCGTACTATTAGAGGTGGTGGTGTCGCTTGTAGCCATTTTTATTGGCTGGCTCTGGGCGCTCATTGGCTGAGTGCTGGCTGAGTTAGGTGTTTAAAAACGTGGTATGCTCATTTAAGAGGTGTTCAGTTTTTTGTTCTTGACGGTGAGTGCCGTAATAGAGATTGAGACGAGAAGTGTGGATTTGTTTTGCCTAGTGAACCTATTGGACTAATAGTAGCTGTCTTTTCCTGTGTGTGCTTCCAACCAATTTTTGCAAGAATGCCATTCAAGGCAAAAGAGTGGAATGGCATTTCGGTTCATTTTGTACCGAGAATGTTGAGGCTACCTTGTCCCCCTCCAAAGAAATTAAAGGGTTCAATATCGTAATATAAACATCTCTTATGTATGTCAGTGAAAGTTGGACAATCTCCCAACAGATGGCGACGAGACTTGAGGCAACGAAGATGTGATTCTACAAGAGGAAACCAAGAATACTACAGATGGAACATATGAGCAATGAAAAACTTTTAAGGAAAAATAGTAACGAAAGGAACGCTTATACTTACAATCAGAACGAGGCAGTTAAAATTTCTGAGATATGGTCCGAAAGTCTTGTCACCCTTACATAATTAAATTTTCTATTTCAAATGGCTGGCACGAGCTTCTACAGTTTGGAAGAGAGATAGGAGGTGACAAGTATTTCCGATCAACCTGTATATTGAGGAAAGAGGGTTTGGAGAATTTGACACTCACGGGACTTATTGAAGGCAAGAGAGGTAGAACAAATGAGCAACATAACGAGTTTATGCAAATAAATTGTAGAGCTGGGACTGGAACGGAATTAAGTGCCCAAAAGTAGCTTATTGATACACTGGATAGGAAGTTGTGAAGAGCCATAATCTCCTAAAAGGACGCGATATATATAAAAATACCTTTCTCGATAATGAATTTCTATGCTATCTATATAAAACGTCTTCTATAAATCGTGTCTTGGCATTTAAGATCAGGATTAAAGCGTAGTATCTGTTTCCCTCATTTTAAATGTGAGATGGTCCCTGGTCTTGGGATTTCAAACCCTGCGACAGCATTTTACCCACTGGAAGATTCAGTGTAATATTAGGTTGGTGCAAAAATAATGACGAAATAATGTCGTTTTTTGACGTATTTTTAACGTCAAAAAACGACATTATAGGACAATAGTCGCAAGAATAGGGCAAATTTTGTCCGTCACCCATATGTAAATGTATGGACTCCTCAAATAAAAGGACCTTAATAATGTGGTCAAATCAATAAAATGTTTCTAAAACCACTCTCCCATTACAAAATGGAGACAGTTCAAAAGCGAAAATATTAGCCTTCTTATTGCTGAATCTTTATTATCGAATAAAAAGGTTAAACACTTTGAAAGGATGAGAGTCAATTAAAGGTAGATAAACAGTCTGTGAAGATCAATTGTTGAATCTAAGCCTTCAAGAGATTAATTGGGAGAAATGGGATATGATCCTACAGCACTGGCCCAATCCGTCTTGGGCAAGGGTGAGGGATGTCACACGCTTAGGTGATCACGTCTTCATTCAGTATTACCCAACGGTGACTGTGACGAACCCGACCGGAATTCGAACTCGGCTATCCGATTTGTTATTTAGAGCTGTTATACATTACACCACGCGCAAAATCCAAACTTACACCTCCTGGTATTCGTTAGCGGTCACCCATCTAGATACTGACCATTCTGACGTTGCTTAACATCAGTGATCGGGCGGAAACCGTTGTTTCAATGCGACAGGGTCGTAAGCAAAATTAGATTTTAAAATGCTTAAGAACTTTTGTTTTGTTTTTTAATTATTTCACTTCAATCAAGGCAATAAAGCCACTAGAACTCAAGAGGTTACTGATAGAGAATATGAGAAAATAAAAAATTAAGAATGTGGAAAATATAAGAATAAGAATTAAGAAGATAACGATTGATGTTGCATTTAAATACCCTCCTTAATTTTGTTACAGTGGTTTATGATGTAGTAGATACGATGGCAATTCAATTCCAGACCCCACAGACCCCAAGAAGGTTTTCTCGCACCAAAAAGCAGGAAATTGTTAATATCTTCTCGAATAAAACTCGTATTGAAAGGGTTAGAGAACAAAACGCTGTATATTTTAATTAAAAAATATAAAATTAAGTTTTAAAAATAAAAGTTGTCTTTTATTTTTCCTGTTTCTAATCGTCGATTTTATGGACAGCAATCTCGTATTTTTTTTTTTTGCGCTATAAATTTCTACATTGGATATTTAACCATAAAATAAGAACCTTCTATTATTGTTCTTCAGGTGATTCTTTTTTTTTTCAATAGTCTAAAAATTTGGCAACATTTTCCAATAAAGACAATCGCAATATATCATTTAAAGAGATTTGAATTCGCTTGATATTTATTTTAATAGCACAGAATCTACTGAGGATTTGAAATATATTTTACGTTCAAAAGAAGAAAAATCTAAATAGGAAGAATAAATATTGAAAATTTAATTGTGTTGCTGTTTTCATATAATAAAACAATACTAAAATTGATAGGATTTGTTAGCAGAATAACAGAGAATTCGATGAATCTATCTTCTCATGTATATTAAGATTTGAAGACATCCGGACCAAGACCTGTCAGAGATGAAAATAAAAAAAGATTATCGCACTGAAAAAAATCACCAGCGTTAAGCAGCGTTGAGCCGGTTAGATGGGTGACCACATGTGAAAACCGGGAACCGTAAAGAATTTTATACAATCCAAAATATATGCTAAATAAGCACGTGATCTGTTTTTGAGTCTGATCTGCAAGAATAACGCATCACTAAAGTATCTATGTTTCTGAAATGAGTTATGATGACTTGCATTATTTACATTATTCGGACTGTTATCCTCATCTTCATTGCCATACTCACAACGTTTCGGCCGTTGTAAGCTCCAGCCTTTATGTCTATGTCTCTCTATATATCTGTCTATATCTCTGAGATGAGGTATTATGATTACTTGCATTATTTACATTATTCGGACTGTTATCCTCATCTTCATTGCCATATTCACAACGTTTCGGCCGTTGTACGCTCCAGCCTTTATGTCTATGTCTCTCTATATATCTGTCTATATCTCTGAGATGAGGTATTATGATTACTTACATTATTTACATTATTCAGACTGTTATCCTCATCTTCATTGCTATATTCACAACGTTTCGGCCGTTCATAATACCTCATCTCAGAGATATTGACAGATATATAGAGAGACATAGACATAAAGGCCGGAGCGTACAACGGCCGAAATGTTGTGAATATGGCAATGAAGATGAGGATAACAGTCCGAATAATGTAAATAATACAAGTAATCATAATACCTCATCTCAGAGATATTGACAGATATATAGAGAGACATAGACATAAAGGCCGGAGCATACAACGGCCGAAATGTGAATATAGCAATGAAGATGAGGATAAGTAACACTAAAGTATGTGAACTACGACATGAGAAAATTATTTACATTAACATACCTTTAAAATATTTATAGACGAAATAAGACAAGAAATCTTAGTAGTCTTTATTTAATACACTATAATAACATACTAAACAAATAATAACTTATGATAAAAAAAAACTAAAGGAAATTATTATTTTGATTAATACTATCACTGTCTGCAAACTGTATGAACTTTATTTAGAAATGCAATACGAAAAAGAAAAATATGTCTCGTTTATATACAAAATCCCCAGGAAACTTTTATTCATTGTATGCGTCTTAAGTGCTACTTAAATAAAATTATGCAGGTAGATTATTTTCTTTAAGGTAAATCACATACTTTAGATGTATCATGTATGAAGATCACATATATAAGGAGCAGCGTTTCGTCTTTTTAAGAAGCCATATAAAACAAATAACTCTCTACCTGAATCGTCGGTGAATTAGATAAACAAATATTACTGAACATCTTACCCCCTGTTTACCGACTTATTCGAAATAGTTTATTATCATATATATACAACGATTTCAAGAATGCAGATCTCACTAAGAGTTGGGTCGCTATTTCTCTTGTCTAAATATTTATTCTATCCCCAATAGCTCTCTCAATACATATATATATAGATAGATAGATAGATAGATAGATAGATAGATAGATAGATAGATAATATAATTAGTTAAACTCGTTTGGAAAGACCTAAGGTATTTTGGCTTGTAATTGAACAAACCAAGGGAAAATAATGAATGAAAAAAAGAAAGAAGTAAGAACATGAAATTGCGAAGAAAACAATCGTCCAGATTTCAAACTCATAATCCAAAGAAAAAACCTCCAAAACGAGTAAAGCAAAAGTAACTTTTGCTTTAAAAATAATGATGTAATAATGTCGTTTTTTGACGTTAAAAAATACGTCAAAAACGACATGATTACGTCATTATTTTTGCATCAACCTAATATATATATATATATAGTCAACTCTCCCGTCGAGTTCGACGTATCAGGGTCAAGCAGATCAGTTCCCAGGAAACCGACAGTCCGACAACAGCACATGAGATTTGATTATAGCGGTGAAGGTTTCGTGCAGGACCATCCACACTTTTTGAAGGGCCGAATTCAGGAACCTGGTGCACAAAGTGCCACAAGCTTCCCAAACGACCCTCCGCAGGTTTGAATTCAGAGTTGTCCTTCTCCTAGACTAGTTGCCATCCAAGGCTATAGAACCCAGTCTGTCCGGCTGGATGGAGAAGAAGAGGATTTACACCTTTCCCTATATATATATATATATATATATATATATATATATATATATATTGAGAGAGCTATTGGGTACTGTCTATATTTCTGAGATGCGGTGTTATGTACACATTATTTAATTATTATCTGTTACTTCATCGCCCGTTACACGTATCTAACCAATAGGAAATAGGCAAATAAAGCATACCAATAATCTGCGTCCTCTTTGATTTTTTTTTTCATTTTATTATGACGAAGCTTTAATAAAGTTAAACATGTTAGATTAAGATCTATTTCCGACTTGTTCTTTATCCTATCATTTTGTCGGATTCCTATCCATGCTATATATATATATATATATATATATATATATATATATATATATATATATATATATATTGTGGGGTTAACTCCCCTATTTTCCTGAAACCACCACTAGAGGACGCTGTCCGGCAATATAAATATTCTGCGATAATTTTTTGTAGCCTCTTCTTACTTTTTCCGCTTACACGTCAACATATAAGTCTCTCGCGGGAAAACGGATTTCCCACTGGGAAATACATGAACGACCTACACGCACACAAAACACATTTCACACTCACTTCACAAAAAGTTTTTCACATTCTTTTATTACACACATCATTGTCTTTGTCACTTTTATACTTTTCTTATTATTCATTATCATTCTTAACATTATCATTTCTTTGGACATGCATTGGTTCCTATTATTGTTTCTTATACATTTATTAACCTGGACTCGCATGCCGAGTCCGACATTTTTTGTTGTAGGTATTTCAGGAGAAGAGTTTTATTTATTATTTTATTACTTAACTCAAACACCGACGTTAATAACGCACGCAACATGTTGGTGAGCCCAAAGTAATCATTATTTTTCTCCTGAAAACAAGAAACACACAAGACTATACATGTACAGACTCAAATATGCATTTACACACCTTTTACAAACCTAGAGTCAGAGAAGAAAAACATTGACAAACTTCCTACCCTAACACTCGTGGCAAACACTATAAACTTATAGCAAAATCAATTTACACAGGTACAAAATTCGTGATGAAACTCTATAAAAGAGCAAAATCCCAAATTTCAAACACTGCAACATATCTACACAAGACATGATGAGGTTATCCGATTCGGCAAATAGATTTCTGTATGCTATGGCGTCTTCTGTGTCAGTGGAAAGAAACGGGAGGTATTACGTTTGGAGCAACCTCGTTTATTTTTGTCCGCATTCATTTAAATATAGACTTCGGTTTACTTTGACGGGCTGTCATCATCATTTTTAATGCTTATTGATTTTAAACATCGTCCTACCAGTAGTAGCCAAGATTAGCGAACGTTAAAATAATCGTATATGGATAATCCCCATAGTAGCAATAGCTAACAAGCTAACATCGTAAAACAAAACTGATGTATAGAGTTCGATTTGCATTGAACGTTTGCAACTGTGTCCTTGTGCTGTACCAGGCTTTATAAATACCCGTATAGCAATAGTAATAGTAGTAGTAGACGTTTCCTTATAAGGAAACATTCGTCATTCATCGATCGAGTAGCCAGTCTGTCCTGCTATTTACCCATAGCTGGAGGGAGAAGAAGAGCATTTACACCTTTCAAATGCCATTATTCTTTTTTCGAGTTCCATGTTCTACCTATTTTACTGGCTTCTGGTGTTGAAAGTCCTCAAGCGATGTGGTTTAACTAGTACAGTTCTTATTTGTGATTCAGCAGCGTCAGTTCACGAAATTCAAGGATGGAGTGTCCTGGCCGACCCCTACACACTTCGCTTAGTCGAAACCATTTTTAACTATCAATCTCAGAAAGCGGTTGTACATATCCAAAAGATTAGATATTTCTGTATGAGTCTTGCAATGTGCTTCGCATCTATATGAATGCCTCGGTTTGATGGGGTTATTTAAGAAGATCTCTATTATTTTATTTATACATTATTATTTGGATTATTATCCTCATCTTTGTCGCCAGGTTTATCACAACGTTTCGACCGTTGTACGCTCCGGCCTTCTTCAGGTGGTTGAAATGTCGATCTTAACCGTTTATTTCGCTCAGTGGGATTGACTGTTCTAGTTCCACGTGCCATGTCTAATGGATGTCAGTTATCTCCTGTTAATTCCCCTCTGAATGTTCTGGACTGTCTTAACCAGGTATTGAACTCACACTGTTTGGTCCCGTCACTGGATCTAACAAACGCCTTTATCCACTGTGCCATGTGTCCTTGAGGAAGGCCGGATCGTACAACGGCCGAAACGTTGTGATAAACATGGCGGCAAAGATGAGGACAATAGTCCGAATAATGTAAATAGTGTTATTTTTTCAGATTATAATTATTTAAATATTTTCATACACATTTGTTCACTGTATGGGTTTATATTGCTTGGACGAAAATGCAATAAGTGACAATTCCCCCAACGTTTTAAAAACCTTCTAGGTTCGAACAAAATCTCGTTTAAATTTCGTGCAGTAAGCAGAGAGTTTAACAAGATAAAAGTCAGTTTCTGTGATTTGGTGGGAAAAATATAGTTTCAAGCAAAATAGTTCAGGATTGGTGAGAAATAAAAGAGAACGAATGATAGAGTTTGAAGTAGCGATTGAAGTCACAATTTGAAGAATTTTAGAACCTCGAGTTCTTGCTATACACATTTTTTTCTAAATTCTTTTATCTCTACTAAAAAGATGCCAGTTCTGCTAAAAGAGATACGAATAATTATTATGCAGCGTTGCAATTTCAAAATAAGTGGAATGAAGACGTATTTTTCCATCCCATTTATTTGTCTTTACTTTTACGCAACATGAAACCTGCCATTTATCCTGAGGATTCAGAATATGAAACAAAAATAATAAATAAAAATAAAATTAGAAATTTTTCAAATTCAAGTCTAAAAAGTAAAAGAAAAACTGAATTCCTTCCGGCTTCAAAAAATTCAAGTCAGCTTTTTTGCTTCATTTAAAACTTAATAAAGAATATCATTCGTACCTTTAACACGCGCATGCGTGATGACATTTATTCAGCACTGCATCCATAATGCAAAGTATAAAGAAATTGCTCATGTGTACTGGTTTGTCTCGGGCTAAGCAAAAGACAATTTTCTCCCTACTTGGGAATCAATTGAAGCATTGGATTGGAAATATCTAGAGGTTTGGGGGACAGGGAGTGAATTTTCTAGTCACACAACCGAGGGATTCGCTGACTTAAGGCCAAAATGTCCTGCTCTCAACTCGTTAGATTATGAAGAAAGATGGCTTCAAATCTTGCTCGAGGTGACTTGTTGGCTTTGCATCTAATTATTAAAGCTTGTAATTATTTCGCTGGTTTAGCTAAAAATGTTTTCATATTAAACGGACATATTAACCAGAATATTGAATTTTGGGTGCTTAACATATAACCGATCCCAAATAATTCCTGCTTGGATATTATATATATATATATATATATATATATATATATATATATATATATATATATATATATATATATGGGCAGTAATTTAGGGCATATCATGGATAACCGTTCCCCAACAATTTCCAGCGTCCTTAAATTTTCCGTTTCGTGGAGGTGAGGGAGTACAAAAACTACCATACCATCCATTGTCCGAAGTGATTTCGACCACTACCTTAGTTTCATATATATATATCCCCAAGTATAGCATTGGTGTATACGGAATAAATTCCAATAACTCACAAATACTATTCTTAAATAGTGCTCAATACAGAGTAGAGCAAATATAATTATTTATTCGAAAATTATAAGATAAATATGTTATAAAATCACTACAAAAATAGCCATTTTATTTCAACACTTATGGTGTCTTATCAAGTGGTCTTGAATGATAAGACACCAGAAGTGTTGAAACAAAATGGCTATTTTTGTAGTGATTTTATAATGTATTTATTTCATAATTTTCGAATAAATAATTCTCTCTCTCTCTCTCTCGCTATATATATATATATATATATATATATATATATATATATATATATATATATATAACATAAACATGTTGTTTTATACCATGTTTACGTTATAATTTTGAATAAATTATATTTGCTCTATTTTGCATTAAGCACTCTTTTAACAATACTATTTCTGGTTATTTCAATTTATTCTGTCTACATCAATCAATCTTATACTTGGCTATGTATATATATATATATATATATTGAACAATAAACAAAATTAAAATCTTCAGACACACTGGGTTGTAGATTAACATTCTTTCGTTTTTATTATGATTATTTCATTTAGATTCCTCGACAAGTTTCGGCCAACATAGCCATCATCAGGAGAAGAAATATTTCTGCTTGCTGGTAGCAGTGAACTACAGAAATGAATGTCTTGATGGAGAAAATGAACTTTTGTCTGTAGTTGTCATTTGTTTTTTTATCTTTTTAACATGAATCTTTTAACATTCCTTGTCATGGTCATGATATATATATATATATATATAATGTAAAGCGATAAGAAATCATTTTTAAGCTCACGTTAACTCGGCTACTTTTGTGTGTTTTTTTTTTTTAATTTTTTCTTTTTTCTTTCTTTCTCTCTAAGATAAACACTAAGTCTGTTTCATATTTGAATGCAATCTTCGGTCTATGACGATTACCTGTCTATGACGATTACCTATCTATCTATCTATCTATGACCAAACAGTCTCTTTATAGTAGTTATTTGAGATAAGAGCTGGATGGATCTATGCTGCTCTGAATTCCCTTGGTCAGTTTGACAGTTTTATTGGTCCTGGAGAGGCGATGTGTCTCTGTTATGTGCTTGTGTGTGTGTTATTTGGTTCTTAGGGAATGAGTGAGTATGATATGTATATGATATGAGTATGATATATATATATATATATATATATATATATATATACATATATAATATGTATATGATATGATGTATGATATATATATATATATATATATATATATATATATATATATATATATATAGTATGAGTATGAGTGTTTGTGTGTGTGTTATTTGGTTCTTAGGGAGTGAGTATGACATGTATATGATATGAGTATGATATATATATATATATATGATATATATATATATATATATATATATATATATATATGATATGTATATGATATCATGTATGATATATATATATATATATATATATATATATATATATATATATATATATATATATATATAAGGCTTAAGCACTAATATTCCATGATTATAATTTATTACATTGGAATCGTAATTAAGATCCAATTCATCTACAAATTCAAAGAGAAATCAGAAAAAAAAATTCCGGGAATAAAAAATAAAATTTAGTGAGAGTTTATGTGTGAGAATGGGTGGCGAATGTGAGAAGAACAGGAAGGTCTAAAAGTGAAGGTGGGGATTCAAATTTAACAGAGAGAAGTTTTAAAGTTAAATGACAGTTTAAATGTGTGAGATACAGATAAATAGGAATTATTTTCCGATGCATTATTCATTATTGAATCGCTGACCTAAATTAAATTAAAAACTGACATCGGAAATGGTTGCATAGATTTGTGGTGACACTACGCACAATAAATGACGATATAATCTAAACTTAAAAATCAGAAGATGAGAGAGAGAGAAAAAAAGAGAGAAAAAAAGAAAAAAATGGGGAAGATGGGGGGGGGGCAACTAAAACCGAAAGGCATTTATAAAAGAGCCGCTGTGCAATCAAGAAAATTTCACAAGAGTAATATCACCTACAGGTTACAAATAATATAAACATAAAAATTAACGAATATTTAATCTAGCAATGATGTACTATTTCTATGCCTCAAAAGGAATACGTATATACACATACACAACAACATATTTATATTTACACGCACATACATACATATACGCGTGTACGTATATAAATATATACATATATGTATGTGTGTATGAAAAATGTGCGTATATATATATATATATATATATATATATATATATATATATATATTATTATTATTATTATTATTATTATATGTACGGTACTTATTAGACATTCACGAAAAATTTTCGCTACACTTCCGATGAATTTCAACATACAAATGCCTATGTATATAGACAACAGCACACATATACATACATATGTCAAGTCCACATATGTTTATATTTGTATGAGCTCCGGCAGGCGAGCGAGTGTGTATGTGTGTCTGCGTACCTCAACGGGTGTACGGATATGCGTCAATGATTGCATTAGCATGAGTGACATCACGACGACGTTTCCCCCCGACTTCCATAATAACACCAGTGCACGCGATCTGCATGTATCCAAAAGTTTTAAAAAATTAATCAGTTTGTCTGACGATAGCAAGAGCGTGAAACCCAGGGTCACAAACTCACATCAATTCAACAATATATATATATATATATATATATATATATATATATATATATATATATATATATATATATTTCCATACAACTACATTCCTGCGTATATATACATATACACACGTCCATACGGACATACACATACGCGCACATAAGCATATATACATAAAACCTTACACACCTCCATGTATATATATATATGTGTGTGTGTGTGTGTGCGTGTGTGTGTGTGTGCTTGTCTGTGTCTGTGAGCAAGTGAGAGAGAGAGAGAGAGAGTGAGAAAAGGGTGAGTGTGAATAAACCGTTATGCTCACTGTTAGTTTCGCGTTTCTCAAGATCTTCAGACTATGGTCTGATGATTCCTTGAAATGTGAAACTGGTTGGCCACACTGTTTATATCTTAAATACTCGACCGTCATAAATATAGTACACAAAATCACATACATAAACACAAACACACACACACACACCAACCTGTGTGTGTGTGTGTGTGTGTGTGTGTGTGTGTGTGTGTGTGTGTGTGTGTGTGTATTAATGGTAAATAAATTATTCCAATCTCTAAATATAAACTTAGATTAACAAAAAGAAGAAAGGAAACTTTAATATATTTAGGGCTGCTTTGGGTGCCGTCTGCTTGCATTGGACATTTTTCATAGCACGACAACTTATTGCTGCAGAACTGAAGAAACTAAAGTCACAGTCTGTGTCGAGGCCATGATTGTTACTACGCCACTGGATGGACAAAGGTTTTGCAAATTTCATCAGAATATCAACTGTTAGCTAACATATATATACAGCACCCAAGTCAAAATGGGTATTGTTGTCTATCAGTAGATAGATAGATAGATAGATAGATAGATATGGACAGAATGAGATAGATAGATAGATAGATAGATAGATAGATAGATAGATAGATAGATAGATAGATAGATAGATAGATAGATAGATATAGAGAGAGATAGACAGACAGATAGATAGATATGGGTAGAATGAAACAGATAGCTAGATAGATAGATGTCGACAGAATGAGATAGATAGATAGATAGATAGATAGATAGATAGATAGATAGATATGGAAAGAATGAGACAGCTAGCTAGATAGATAGATAGGTATGGGCAGAATGAGATAGATAGATAGATAGATAGATAGATAGATAGATAGATAGATGTGGACAGAATGAGATAGATAGATAGATAGATAGATAGATAGATAGATAGATAGATAGATAGATAGATAATCGTCATAGACCGAAGATTGCATTCAAATATGAAACAGACTTGGTGTTTATCTTAGAGAGAAAGAAATAAAAAGAAAGAAAAAAGAAAAAATTAAAAAAAAAACACACACACAAAAGTAGCCGAGTTAACGTGAGCTTAAAAATGATTTCTGATCGGTTTACATTATACATATATATATCATGACCAATGGTATTCGGGATGATAGAGTCCGAATATTTAATCTGTAGCGGGGGTAAATAATGAAGGATGGATACATACCTTTCCCTCGGGTATTTGCACATTACTGAATTTAATGAACTCGACTGCAATTCGAACACTGTTTTCCTTTCCCAGCCTCTGTACATTACGCACCCACGCGAATTTCATCTTTAACTGGAAAAATGGTGTGTTGGAGAACTTACAAGAATTGTATGTATTTCCACACCAACATCTCCCATGAAGAGATCAATAATTTTACTGCCTTTAATACTTGATAAAAATAAAAAAAAAACTTTCATTTCCACCCGCCGGCTTCCGGATGGAAAAATTGAATAATGAAATAGTGAAATCTGAAAATATTTTCTAAATATTTTTAAAATCTTCACATAAATTCCTAAATGCGAATATTTAGTTTTGGGTAAGAAAAGAATATTTTTCTTTCTCTGTCAAAATGATCGACGTAATAAAATGTACAAGATGAAAGCAACCTTCTATACGGAAGACAAAAGTGGGTGACTCCCGAAGAATCAAATCACGGGAAAAAAAAGTGTGCATACTGTAGAGGAAAATGATTTTTGTTGTCAGTTAGACCTAAACCAGATGATATATATATATATATATATATATATATATATATATATATATATATTAGGTTGGTGCAAAATAATGACGTAATAATGTCGTTTTTTGACGTATTTTTTAACGTCAATAAACGACATTATTACGTCATTATTTTTGCACCAACCTAATATATATATATATATATATATATATATATATATATATATATATATATATATATATATATATATATATATATATATATATATATATATATATAAAAGGCTCAAACACTAATATTTCATGCTTATAATTTATTACATTGGAATCGAAATCACGATCCAATTAATGAGGTCTGATGATTGGATCGTGATTACGATTCCAATGTAATAAATTATAACCATGGAATATTAGTGTTTGAGCCTTTTATATTATATTCTTGCTCTGTCCTGGACATTGAGTTCTACCTGGATTCTATCCTCTTGGAAATTTATATATATATATTGACCACTAATATTATCTATCTATCTATCTATCTATCTATCTATCTATATATATATATATATATATATATATATATATATATATATATATATATATATATATATATTAGGTTGGTGCAAAAATAATGACGTAATAATGTCGTTTTTGACCTTAAAAATAGGTAAAAAAAAAACGACATTATTACGTCATTATTTTTGCACCAACCTAATATGTAGGCATGCATACGCACATATACATACACAGACACACACAAACTTTTACACAGGCGATTAATTTACAAATTAAGTCTTCGAGAAACTTTTTGATATCTTGAAACTGATGAATTCTCTTGACTTTTATTTTTAATCATTTCAATCCCTAGCAAGGCAATAAATCCACTCAGACGGGAGGGCTAACTGATAGGGAATGTATATTAGAGAAATGAAAGACATTAAGAAGAGAGAACAATAAAAAATAATAAGTAAAAATATGAGAAAAATATGTTAAGGCGTGAGAACCATAAAGGAAGAGTAATTAAGTAGACAGAAGATAACTATTGATATTGTATTTAAAGTTTTGGAGATCAAAGTTGACTCAAAAGCAAGAAGCCAGAGGATGGTTCCACAAATAAGAACTGCGAGAAGGAAATCTCTTAGCTTAGAACTTACTGTTACATCTATTTTAACTATTCATGGAATGTAGGTACCAAAGTGGAAAGTTCATCAGAACAATTACTACGAAAATAATCATAGACAATTTATAGAGAAGCATGGTTATGTCAAGGGACTGAAGTTGGGATGCCAGGTCAGGACCAATAAAATTGTAAATAATTTCTGTTGTATTTTATCTCGAATCTGTAAATGCCTAACAGAAGCACCAGACCAGATGTGACAGCAATATTCAATGCATCGACTAATGGTAGACTTTTAATTGGGGAAAACAGATTCTTACCTAGGAAGAAGAGAAAAATAAATATCTATTTCCATGGGATAAGTTTTGTAGCGTAATTTCGAAGACATTAGTTAGATGTATATACATAGATTTATTCAATCGTATGTGGGTTTTTTTTGTTTCGGTAAATTTCGTCATCTTTGAGGTAGCTTTCAGTTTCCCTTTTCTTAAAACTTGGCGTCTTTTGTAATGAAATGATGAAAACTGCTTTTACAGGCTTCCAAGACTTAATATTCCTCCCATTAAGAAAATATTTCTAGGGATCGAAATAAGTTGTAATCCGAAGGTGCAAGATCAGCTGAACACAGTAGGAGTAGTTGGGCATCTGAGGCAAGCTAAGCCAATTTCTGCCGGGTCTGCAAGGAGACGGGGGTTCCGTCGCTTTTCTAACAGAAGAAAACACAAATCCGATTGACCAATTGTGGATGCTTTTCGTCAAAACTTTCTCTACTCGGTTTGATTGGAAACAGTTGTCTGGATTCAACATCCGATTTAACGGAAGGAGATTTTCAATACACATTGACCTTTCCAGACAGACAACGTCATATCCTCTGGATACTGACTAGCTTTTGAAAGGGTTAAGTTTACTCACTCACAAAGGTGGACTACAAAAATTCTTAGGCTGACTATGAAGGAGCGATGCTAGAATTGTGAAATATTGCATACATTAATTTCAACTCTTTTTATTAACAACTGCATTAATTATTTACAGGTAAACTAACATCTGATTGTTCAAAGAAAACCGCCCATCCTGTTGGTTAAAAAAAGTCATCACCATCCGATATGAGATCTATGGCTTATCAACCCATTGCAGGTTATTTATAAGTGTGGGCTGAAAGATTCCTAGGCTGACTATGAAAGAATCGGATACCTTGCAGGCTTTAATTTCAACACTTCTTATTAAGAGCTGCATTGTTTCTTTCCAGGAAAACTGATAACTAACAGTTCAAAGAAGAGTTTAAAAGTAACTCGTAGCGCATTCTCTTGAAAATGGCATCGTGGTGATATCAAGTACCTGCAGGCAAATGGGTTCAGACCCCAAAGACATTCATACTGACATGATTGTTGCGTTAGAGGATGACGCACCAGCTTTAGTAAGTGTGCAAAAGTGGGGAGCTGAATGTATATTGTGAAGGGAGTATCTTGAAGTTGACTCAAGTTCTGGATGACCTGTAACGGCCACCACAGAGGAAAACATTGATCATGTTCACCACCTGGTGGTAAATGCCAGGCGATTGGTTATAAATAAAAAAAAAGATCTATGCTATTAGCATAACCCACGAGAAAGTTAAGAATATTCTGCACAATGACAAAGGTTTCTGCTTGCTGGGTGCCACGACTTCTGACACCTGATCGAAAGCGCACCAGGCTGATCACATCACCGGAAAATCTAAAATTGTTTGAGGCAGATCCATCTGCTTTCATTGAACGTTTTTAAACTCAGGACGAGTGTCGGACTTTGAGACAGAGAAAAGGAAACATTCCATGCAGTAGAAACACCCCTCTTCACCTGCTCCAAAGAAGGTCGAGGTCGTTTCATTTGCAGGAAAGGTGATGGTATTGCGTTTATTGACTCTTTTCAAACCGGCCACACCATCAACGGAGAATATGTTAACTTACTGAAAGAGTTACGAAAGGCTATCAAGAACAAATGTCTAAGAAAACTAGCAAGACGGATCTTGTTTACATAGGGCAATGCTCCAGAACACAAAACCATGATTCCAAAAGCTGCTTGACGTGATTGAGACTTTGATCAGGCCTCTCTATTCTCCTGATTTGGCGTCATCTGTCTATCATCTGCCCCCTTCCCTCTCCAACGTGAAAAATCACTTGGCTGGGCAAACATTATCGCAGTGATTATGACATCATATCTGTTGTTGTTGACTTTTTAGGCCAACAGGATAAAAGCTTCCCCTTTAATGGGATCCAAGCACTGAAACACGAGTGGAAGAAATATGTGGACGGTAAGAAAGGATTATGTTGATAAATAGACCTCATTTGGTCAGATTCCATGAGATTATCTTGAACGTTTTAGCTGACCCTCGTAATTTACCCCAGAGATCAGTTCGTTTTTCATCACTTGTGTAATTTCTTTGAGCTAAAAAAAGAAAGTATTGCAAGACAAGTATGTATCATCTCACTGGATCTATACAGACATTTCTAAGAGAAATCTTCCAAGATTCATTATTGATGATGATGATCTTATCTGAATAAGACATGCAGATGACACAGTATTGATAGCAGAAAAACGAAACTACTTATCTAAATGGTAGTGATGCAAAGCAAGAAGAAAGGACTAAACATCAACTGTGAAAAACAGAAGTTATGGTTGTTAGCACAAGGATCAGGCCAACATGCAAATTACAAAATGGAGACACAAAAATCAAACAACTAGAACAATTTAAATATCTGAGAAGTGTTTTAACAGAAGACAGATATTGTGACACTGATGTCTGAAGGCGCATTGATATAGCGAAAGTTACCTTCCAAAAGCTAAGCAATATATTAAGAAACAGGAAAATTTTGGAAATTTTATGTAATATTAGTTTTCCTATATGGTAGTGAATACTGGACAATATCCCCGCAGATGAAGAAGAGACTTGAAGCATCAGAAAGAAAATTGTACAAGCGGATGCTGAGAGTACCCTATATCGAATATGTGAACAACGATGAAGTTTTAGAGAATAGGGGGAAAAATGAAGTGCATTAACACCAGGAAGAGACACTTGAAATCTCTAGGACACATAATGGAGAAAGAGGGCTTGGCAAATTTGATACCGACAAAGTAGTTTGAAGGCAATAGGGCACCGAAGACATCAACACATAGCTTACCTATCGAGCTTGACTAAAACTAAGTCAAAATTTATTAAGATCTAAAAGAACAGTTACTTATGAAGAGAGACAACACATTTAAATAAAAATAATTAATTTCACAAATATTGCGTTTGGACAGAGAATTGCAAATAGAAATGCAATCCACTAATTTCTTTTCCCATTACTTTTCTCAAACATCTTAAAAAAGAACCACGCTCCATCTTCAAAAGAGATATTTTTTTTAAAGTCTCTGGCCGGTCAGTTATGTCATGCGTGATACACGCTTAGGCGATCATGTATCCTTCGATACATGACTGACGAGGTTGCTATTTCTTTCTACGACAGACCAGTTGCCATTCAAGGCTATAGAACCGAGTCTTTCCTGCTATTTACCCTTAGCTGGGGGGGATGAAGATGATTCATACCTTTCCCAAGAGTATTAGCATTTAAATGAATATAATGGATTCGACTGGAATTCGAACTCGGCTCTCTAATTCCTTAATCGGCTACCATTACTCCACCGTGCCAGCATGGTAGAAATGGTGTGATCAACTATCAGGTCATCCCATAAGTTATGTCCGAATTTTAACTTTTTGTTAAAATGAATGAAATTGAAAGAGTATTTTATAATGTCTAATGGAGCTGAACATTATTTTTATGTTTAGATGCATTTAAACTGATCAAATTTTATTTCAGAGAACAATAAAATCAAATTTTGTTTGATTAAAACCCTGCTAACATGGAAGTAGCCAAGAATCATTTGAAGCACATAATGCTTTATGAGTTCAAGAAAGGAAACTCAGCAGCCGAAGCGGCTAGAAACATTCACTGAGTTTATGGAGAGGAATGTGTGAATGAAAGGACTTGCAGAAGATGGTTTGCAAAATTCAGAGGTGGAGATTTCACCCTTGAAGATGAAGATCGAACCGGACCTCCAGTTGAGTTTGATGAATAGCTTCTTGGAGCAGCCCTTGAAGAAAATCCTGCTTTATCAGCCGAGGAATTGGCAGTGGTTATCAGTTCAAACCATACAACTGTTCATCGTCATCTTCAATAACTTGGAAAAGTTCCTAAACCTGGAAAACTGTTGCCTCATGAATTGTCTGAAAACAACCTCAAATCCAGAGTTGACATCTGCTCTTCTCTCCATTCTCGCCAACTTATTTCACCTTTTTTGCATAGACTTGTAACTAGCGGCGAAAAATGAATCTTTTATCGAAATGTTAAGGGTCGTAGACAGTGACTTGGTAAAAGGGAAGGACCCCAGTTACACTCGAGAAGGGAACTTCATGAGCAAAAGGTTCTTCTTTCAATCTGGTGGGATTGCCAAGGAATAATTCACTTTGAATTCTTACCACCTAATGCAACAATTAATGCTCAAATATACTGTCAGCAATTAGAGCGTTTGAACCAAGAAAAAAACCCTGCTCTAGGGAATCAAAAAGAGGTGATGTTTCATCAGGACAATGCACGACCCCACACAGCAAGAATCACGTCACAAAAGATCGTAGAACTTGGTTGGGAGAAAATTCCTCATCCACCTTATTCTCCCGATCTTGCTCCTTCAGACTACCATTTGTTTCGTAGTTTATAGAATCATTTGGAAGAAACAGCTTTTGTAACACAGGAAGAGGTTAAAACTGACATTTGTGAGTTCTTCGAATCAAAGGCAAAAGAATTTTACAGTAATGGAATTGGAAAGCTTGTTAATAGATGGAAGGAAGTCATAGATGATAAGGGAAAATACATTGTTGATTGAATCTGTAATTAAATGTAATATTTGGTCACTTGTTTTCTTTCTTCAAGATTCGGACAGGACTTATGGGATGACCTGATAAATGGGCCAAAATTATTTTGTCTGACGTTGACTTGCTTATTTATTTATTTATTTATTTTAGAAAAATTATTTTTTACGTCTCGTAAACGGTAGTTTCCTCAAATTTTAATCATTGCTTTTTTTACAAAAGGATTTTTGTTGTTGTTTAATTATCCAGTAAACGGGTTAACTTTCGCGTAGTAATCGAGTAGGTCAGAGGCGCAGTAATCTAGTCCCGTACCGGCAGCCGTATGTGATGTGCCCGGGACCCAACTAAGATTGCGATAGCTTTCTACAAACTTATAATTTTTTGGGGAAAAAATCAGGATTTTTTTTTTTTTTTTACACCGGAAATGATGCTTTTTATTTAAATTGATCACTGGGGCGTTATCTGCAATTGTTTTGTTTTTTTTTTTCACAGAAATAAGTTGCCCGTAATGTCGTTCGGGCTGTAACCGAGACACAAATAAGACCCAACTAATATTGTCAGTATCTCCTAAACGGTAGGTTTCGGCAAATTTTTTATGCTATTTTGGGAATAATCAAGCTTTTTTATACCAGGAATAATGGATTTTTTTTAATGGTTTCTTGGTCATAATCTGCAATTTTACGTAAGTTTTAATTTTCATGGTCATTTTTTTAACCGAGTTTTTGCTTAAATTTCATATTTTCTTTATTTCAAATAAGATTTTGAAATTTTTCATATTTTAGTGAAATTTTCTTTTTTGAAAATTATACTTTCAATCAAAATCTATGAAAAAACCTTTAATGAGGATGAATATCAATGGAAATAATTTCAAGAACGTCTCTTATTTTATATTCTTTATTGTCCGATCTTAAATTTATTTGATTTTTTTTTTTTTACTTAATTCTTTTTTAATTTCTAATTGCTTTAAAAAATGCTAAGTGAAGATTTTTTTTTCTTTTGGGCATTCTTTGATCAAAATCCTGATCTAGTTTAGTGATTCACGTATCTAAGCGTTTTCAAATACTTTACAATCCTTATATGGAATATGTGGAGTATCTCTGAGATCTACCGTGTCATGTAACATGGTTTATTTTTTAATCGGCGTTACAAATGTGGTCACCATCAACGACTGCAGAACCGCCGGGAGGTTCTCTGACTTCGAGATAAAATTTTCCACATCTGAACCTATTGAACCACTTCTAACCAGTATTCTCAGCTATGGCACCATATACATAAACGGCACATATATGTTTTGCTGTTTATTCGACCTCTTTTTCTCCTTTCCAGAAATAACATCACATTATACTCCGTTTTTACGTTTGGTCAAAAAAACATATGTCGAACACATGGCACAGTGGTTAAAGGTGTTGGTTAGATCCAGTGACAGACCCAAAGAGTGTGAGTTCAATACTCGGTTAAGGCAGTGGAGAACTTTCAGCAGGAGATAACTGATAACTGACATCCATCAAACATGGTACGTGGAACTAAAACAGTCTACCCCAGTGATCGAAATAAAGGGTTCAGTTCGAAATTCCAACCACCTGAAGAAGGCCGGAGCGTACAACGGCCGAAACGTTGCGACAAATATGGCGACAAAGATGAGGCCAATGTACCTTAGTAGTGATTATTGTTCGTGAATGGATTTTAGACGGTGGGCTAGTAAAATTCATTAGCAACAGATTATTATTAAAATCGTTAAGTGATTTTTTTTCACATGCAACCCTTATTTATCTAATTATTTGTCTGATTTTACTCGTAGTCTCGTTTTATAAATAAGGCAGGATTGTTTAGTTAGGGTCATTCAACATTTGGTAGAAACTCTCTTATGACAGACATGTAACATTTAGAGTGGTATGCGAATGAATAAGAAAAATTAAATTCGAAGTAAGCCTTAAACAGTTCCATCTGGAAGCAGACATGGCAGGAATATGTGGCAGTTCTGCTACAGAATCAAGGTTCTTTATCTTTTAGATACGATGCAGCAGTAAGCGGTTTTCCTGACATGAAAATAAAGATTACAAAAAATCTTATCTCTGTGACCTCTAAGGATGATAAATCTTTCTTGCTGAGGCAGAAAGGACGAAATGACCCCCAAACCGAAATCCGACTCCATATTTTTGCAAGATTGCTAAAATATAACAAAATCGTGAAAGTGTGATGGATGATGGGATTTAGTATCCGACAAGGTGTTAAAAAAAACATTCTTTGTTCGATACTAATTCCCAAATCTGACCAATCAGCATTTGTTGGTGAGCTCGGGAAGTTTAGCGTTAAATTATAGGTATATTTCTATAGTCTCAAGGGACTAATCTTTTTGATTAATTAAAATTCAAGTCTTAAATTGTAAGCTGTAATATAAGCTATAATAATAGTCGAATACTGTATTTGGCCGTGATTTTGATGGAATGGATAATGGCTTGCAATAAGAAATTTTAGTGCCAAATTTGAATTCTTCTAATTTCATTGTCATCTCGTACAATATTCAAAATTTATAAATCTTTGATCTTAATCGCTGTTGTTAACCCACTCTAGAGAAGGATAACTGTAAATTCAATACCAGTTGGACATGTAGCTAGTAAATCCACCCGGTAATGTATTTTCTTCCGCAGCAGTAATACCTAGTGTGCTTAGAACTGTGACAATATACTCTTCAGGACGTAAGCGAGTAAGTGTAAGTGAACATTTTAGACTCTCTACGGGTTTATGAAGAATTTGGTAATACTGTAATAGCGTGTTCAATCACGACATCGAGCAGTAGAGGCTGAGTCACTGGGGAAATGGGACAAGCTATCATTGAGCAGTTTAACAATTTCCAGCCATTATCCATTATACCGTACGCACATTCATGCTTCATTCACTAGGTATTCCCAAGCGGTCACCAATCTAGGTAATGACCAGACTTCGGCGATCGTTTTGGAACTGGTATTGTACTTAAGAAACTCGCCATATGGAAGAAGAATAGAGATGGAAACACTAATTTATTACCTTAAGCAAAAGCTGGCATTTCAATTCATAGGTATTAAAAGGAAACTGTGGAGAGATATGATCACCTACGCGCCGAAGAGAGATCGTAGTTAAAAGAATTTGTAAACATTACAAGGTCAGAACAAACGATTAATATGTAAACAGATACGTCACGACAGTAGCGAATGGTTTGGAGATCTAAACATTTATCATTTCTTTAAAGCCGGTGATTTAGATATTAATTTAACTTAGTCTGGCACAAGGTCTAAAATAATGATCAACTCAGCAAACAAATGTCACGACACTAGAGAATAGTTTGCGTGATTTTGAAACGATGCTAAGAGGAGTAGAAGTCTACCAGGATTTATTATTGGTGGATACAATATTAACAATATAAGATATTCAGCTGAAACAGTGTGGATAGCGACCACAGAAAGAAAACTACAAGAACTTCTACACAAGGTAGTAAAGAAAAGGAGGTGTGCAAATTCCTCCTTGGTGGGATTTCGAATTATTTATCATCTCTCAGTTGCGTCTCTGTCCTTAGACAGAGTGCGCTCAGGGGCATCTCTGTCTGAGGACAGAGGGGCAACTGAGGAAAATTATACTGAAGAGGTGCCCAGCACTGGGGAACAGCTGCCTGAGGCCGCGCCCTCCCATTGCACAAGAGGGAGGGATCGGTGCTCGCACCGAGGCCAGCGCAACCGTCGGTTGCGGGGGCTGAGGGGAATTTTTGTTCCTGTTCGAGTGTACGCGCTCGGGTCCCCACATTAATCCGACCTTGTGTTACATCTCATTCTCGTGGGAGAATGAGTAAACGCCGGAGGAAGAAAGGACTAACTATCAATTGTAAGAAGACAGAATGCATGATTGTCACTA
Organism: Acanthosepion lycidas; assembly: GCA_963932145.1. NCBI lineage: Eukaryota > Metazoa > Mollusca > Cephalopoda > Sepiida > Sepiidae > Acanthosepion > Acanthosepion lycidas. Next base: position 6,798,143 of record OZ010607.1, on the reverse strand, counting down.
AGAGAAACAATAAATGACGCAAGCTATAATTTGAATCCGGTAGCAAAATATAAATTATCGGCAAAGAGAACGGAAAATATGGCACCGAAATACGAAGCTATGTAGCAAAAATGCTTTCCAAAAGCTAAGCAAAGAAAGATTATAGGCAAGAGTGGTGAACGTCGATAAAATGACCTGGTTGCGCCTTCTCGGACCAACGTCTTCCGCTGACATGAAGTGGGCAGATTATATTGAGTCAATTTCTAGGTCCGCCGCTAGGAAAAATGGTCCTCTGTGTTATACTACGAGATAATTCTTCTCCTCAGAATCTATCTTTCACATTTAAAAGTCTACCATTCCTCCTTGGTTTGAATATTGCTATCACATCCGATCAAATGCTTCTTCTATGTATATAAAGATCCTTTATAAAATCCAAAGAAGGTTCTTTTTTTCTATAAATACTTTCATAGTGATTATTCTGATGAATTTTCCTCTATGTTACCTAGACTTTATGAATTTAAGCAGAGTAAAAGATCTTATTTTACAATTGAAATGGCCACATATAACCGCAGGTTTTATGCTAACAGTTTCTTCACGCTTGAGAAACTTTCTCCCGACTTCTTGCTTCCCAGACAATTGATCTTCAAAACTTTAAATGCAATGTCAATCGCTATCCACCCTCTTCTTAAATCTTGTTTCTTTATTGTTCTTTCTCCTTAATAGTGTTTTCCATCATATTCTCTAACACTGAGTAATCCCTTGTATCTTAGTAGCTTTATTGCCTTGCTTGGAGTGATATAATAAAAAAAATATGCTTCTTTCTATACGATGGGGAATGCTAGACAATCACAGATAAAGATAAAGTAGAGAATTGAATTAGTTCTACAGAAGGATGATGAGAATGGAATAAACTAAACGTGAATAACGAGGAAGTTTTAATAAAAAAAAATGGACATAAAATAGACACTTACACTTGAGAAAACAAATTAGGAAAGGCGGCGAATTTGACACTAAAAGGACAAACTGAATGCAGCGAACAGATGGGGCAGCGAATAACCTGCCTTATACACTTGTTTACATTGCTAGTTCAGCGAACGGGAAAACAATAAAAAAGATTATTTCTAAGAACTATAAATGATAGGATGTTGTGGAGGGCCATCTTCACTCATAAAGAAGAACCGTAACGCAGCCTAGTGTCACTCCAGACCGATACTATTTCTTATAGATTACGCAAATGCATTTGATAGAGTCGACACAAATACCTACTTGAAATGTTAGAAAGAATTAACTTACACGGAGAAGATATGCTAGTTATATTCTGGGACCAATCAGCCTGCATGCGGATAGAAGACCAGTTCAGGGAATATATAAAAAGGAAAAGAAAAGTAAAATAAGGACGCGTTTTCTTGGCGGATTAATTTAAACTGTATCTCGAGATTAATCCCAGGAGAACGAGAAGGCCTGGCCGCTTGTATTATCGGTGGATATAGATCTTAACACCAGAAGACACATAGATGACATTGTGTTAATTTTAGACAATATTACTAAAAGGTTGTCCCATTTATAGGGGAACAGTTTTCAATATCAGAGATATCAAGTTTATAGGGTTATACTGTGCAGACATAGAAATCCAAATTGCATGGTGACTGTCAGTTACAAGCTTCAATATGATCTTCAGACCAAGTGAATTTGGTCTGAAGAGTGTATAGAACCATGAAAATAGAAATCACCATACGGTGTTGCTTCCTATATATGTCTCTCTTTCTCTCTATATCTCCCTCTCTCTCTCTCTCTCTATATATATATATATATATATATATATATATATATATATTTGTGTGTGTGTGTGTGTGCGTGTGTGTGTGTGGACTCTCTCCCTTCGTATTTGACGTATGAGGGTTCAGAATCTCAGTTCCTAGGAAACGACAGCCCAGACACCTGCATATATGATTTGATCACAGTCGCGATGACTTTATGCAAAAGCAACCACACTTTATGAAGGGCCGAATACAGACCTGGTGCACTACATGCCACAATGTCCCCAAACAACCGTCCGCAGGTTTTGAATTCAGAGTTTTCCTTCTCCTAGACCAGTTGCCATCCAAGGCTATAGAATCCAGATTGTCCTGCTATTTACCAGGAGGAGGAAGAAGAGAATTCATACATTTCCCATGGTTATTAGCACGTACGCGAATGTAATGTATTCAGATAGTTTTACAAGGACAATATGAATAAATGCAAAAGGAAAAATATCTTAGTCGACGCGTTTCGTTCTCTGATGGACTTTATTAAGTTAAATGCACGGATTTTATTTTGTAACAAGTATTTGTAGACATGAGCAAAATGTGATTGTTTTTTTGTTTTTTGGGGTTTTTTTTTGTTTTTGTTTTGGGTTTTTTACTTTTTATGCTCAGGAATGCACATAAATATTCAAGATATATATTAAATAAATCAATCCTAAAGTAAAATAATTTAAATATTAATTTGCATAAAAAATTCTAAAACATCACTAACATTATATAAATTACTCGGACTATTAGTCTCATCTTCACTACTATATTCACAACGTTTCGGCCGTTGTACGCTTCGGCCTTCTTCAGGTGATTAGAATTTTGAACCGAACCCTTCACAACGGCTGAAACGTTGTGAGTATGGCAATGAAGATGAGGATAACACTCCGAATAATGTAAATAATGCAAGTAATCATAATACCTCATCTCAGAGATATAGACAGATATATAGAGAGACATAGACATAAAGGCCGGAGCGTACAACGGCCGAAACATCGTAAATATGGCAATGAAGATGAGGATAACAGACCGAATAATGTAAATAATGCAAGTAATCATAATACCTCATCTCAGAGATATAGACAGATATATAGAGAGACAGGGACATAAAGGCCGGAGAGTACAACGGCCGAAACATCGTGAATATGGCAATGAAGATGAGGATAACAGACCGAATAATGTAAATAATGCAAGTAATCATAATACCTCATCTCAGAGATATAGACAGATATATAGAGAGATATAGACATAGAGGCTGGAGCGTACAACGGCCGAAATGCTGTGAATATGGCAATGAAGATGAGGATAACAGTGCGAATAATGTAAATAATGCATGTAATAATAATACCTCATCTCAGAGATATAGACAGATATCACTTACTCACTTTTGTTTATTAGACATTGAACTTTGTCACTTCATGTCCCCCTTTTCGTGTCTAACTTTTCAGATAACCTGATGAATATCTATGAGTGTTCCTAAAATCTTGTGAAATGACCGAAAACTATATACCCTGTTAACCCAGGTATTTTAGTGAAATTAGATAAACGGAATGATGTTTTATTAGCACGATATCACAAGTTATCGTTCCCGACGTTTTGAGTGTTTTGACTTCGTTCGAACTTTAGATCACGCTGGATGATGCGTTTTCTTTCAAAAAATGTCATTAAGGCTTACTTAGTGTAGTTGCATCATAAACCACAGTTGATGTCTATCGGGGTTCGATAAATACAAATGTGACTAAACAGGCATTTAACTGACCTAGATAAGGGGGGTACTATGAAATATATATATATATACATAATGGACCCTCCCGTCGGTTTCGACGTATGAGGATCTGACAGCTTAGTTGATTCAGTTATGAAATTTTGTGCGATAATCTTAAGTGGCATTTAAGACCCGCTTATGATTTACAAAGAAGCAAGAGTGAGTTTTGTTAGATGAGATCACTTATATATATATATATATATATATATATATATATATATATATATATATATATATATCACTTATATATATATATATATATATATATATATAATCTAAGTGATCATCAGGCCGCATGTGTTGTGTTTTTTCTCAGCTATTTATGTATACGAGTCAGTGATGCATTGTGGGTAGTCTATTGCATTGTGGGTAGTCTATTCTAACAGTTATTTTGGCGGGAGTGGTTTCTTAATTTGTTTATTGTTTACTTCATTTAGATTAAAGTATTTTACTTGTTTTTCCTTAATTATTTTTATTTGATCTATTTTTATTTATTCTTTTCAGTATTCGGTTTTTAAGTAACGTAGTAAAAAATTGTTTTCCTACTTGCATGTTGAGATGATTACTGATCGTTTATTTAATAGTTTGTTCTGAACTGGGACTGGCTATTTTTTCCTCCAAGCAGAGTTTGCAGCTTTTGGATTAAATTTTTTAGGGATGATGCTAGTGTCCTTATTTTCCATGATATTTTTGGCTTGATTTGTTTTTTGTTTTTAATTTCCCAGATATACTTAGAAAGCATTGTGTTCTTTGCATATTTACTATTTGTGAAAGATGTTTTGTGTGCGTAGGTTCTTTGTTCTAGAGTCCTTCACTTACTGCTATGACCATTTTTCGTCGTTATCTGATGATTTTTTTCCGTGGCTTGGTATATATATATATATATATATATATATATATATATATATATATATATATATATATATATATCACAGAAATAACAGTGTGAAGCTTAATATTACTAGACATATAAAAAAACGAAGCAACTGGTTTCGCTCCCGCTTTTCAGGATTCCACGGGAGATTTAATTTAAATTAAAAACAAAGAAAATTTACAATGAACAGGAAATGTGGAGAGAGAAAAAACGAACAGAAAGAGCGAGAGACAAACGACAGCAAGCAGCAACAAACACTCACGCTGTTTACATAGGGAATGTTTGCAGTATCGGTGTAAAGTGCCTCCAGAACCTTGAGATGAAATCAAGAGTTCGACCGGGACAGAACAGTGAATCAATCAGCACTGAATTTAGCATCACACCCTCTATTATTTAAGAGATTATCATATATGGCGGAACCATAGATATTTGGGGCACGTCCATTCAAAGACAAGGTGTGATTCCTGATCTTAGTAGGAATATGTTGTTTAATTCTCATGTCTCGGCGTTGAGTAGTTCTCCCTATGTAGTCAGCACCGCAAATACAATTATATTTATAAACAATAGAATTAATTTCATGGGGAGGGAGAACATTCTTGTACCCAGAACGAGACATAGGCCGGGTTTGAAAAACTATACGAACCTCAGCCGAGAAAAAAACAACGACTAACATTAGATTATTAACTCTACTTTCACACTTTGAACCAATCCAGGGCAATCTAAGATAAACAGGGCAATTTTTAACAGTACAGAGTTTGACCCTTCTGAACTCCTCAAACAACATATTCGTATTTACCATTCTTGCTATAAGTACCATAATACCTCAAAGACTCTATGGAGTCTTAATTAGTGCTATATGTGAAATTTGTCTGTGGCGAATAGGGAATAAAAATAACAATATTTATAAATTAAAAGCCCGATGAATATTTACTCTATGCATAATACATGTAGGTATATTATTATTATTATTATTATTATTATTATTATTATTATTATTATTATTGTTGTTGTTGTTGTTATTATTATTATTATTATTATTATTATTATTATTAAATAAAAAATAAAATATAAGATAATAATACTAATGAAAATTGCAAATAAAATAAAACAATAACATAAAAACGTTGTATAAAATACATTAAATAAAGATTAAGAATAATAAAAGTACTCCCGGCATGCAACAGAAACTGCTACTGCCGGATATTAGGACATCCCACCAAAAGACTTAAATACAATCTCCTCACTACAGCACGTGTCCAACTGCTCTCTGTGATATGGCTTGTAATACGACGGAGTAAATTTCTCCTTTTTATCACATATCATTGTAAACAATTGTAACCTAAAAAATACACAAATTACACAAAAAAATATAAATTGTATAAAAATAACATACATTTTATCATCTTTTCTTGTTATTTCTTCACGTTTTATTTCCTATCAAGTATGCTTTTATAGGGTGTTCTTTTATAAGGTATTCCAATAACTTGGACCGATTTTAAATGTCAATTAATTTTAAGCGTCTAATAATTTTTTCTTTTCCTTTCAGATTTCACAACTTAAGTCTTTGGCAATTTCAACTATGGAAAGATTAACAATCAAGCAAATCTTTTGTTATCGAAGGCTGGTACAAAAATAGACGTTCAAAGAGAAATGCATTTCGCACACTTCCCAGCTCGCAAAGTTAATTGGCCACCACGATCGTTCGACTTGACACCTTTAGATTTCTCCCTATCGAAATGAAATATAGCATTGGAATGTTTAAGAAGCAAAATAGGGTTTGGATGTACAACCAAAGAAGTGTACAAGAATTAGAAAAACAAAACAAAGATTAGAATATTAGATGACTACTTCCAATGGATAATAAACATAGGAAAATACTAACCAGAATATATAAATTTGGTTGTGGCCGTTGGTTTATTTGAAATGCAATGTAACACACACACACACACACACACACACACACACACACACACATATATATATATATATATATATATATATATATATATATATATATATATATATATATAGAGAGAGAGAGAGAGAGAGAGAGTATATCAAAAATACTTTTACAAACTTTGGGGCGGGTTCCTCACGCCTAAACAAAAACAAAAATCGATATATATATAAACGGTATTTTAATGTGAATTAAGTTTAAGCGTCTATTTTTTTCTTTCAGATTTAACAACTTAAGTCTTTCGCAATTTAAACCATAGAAAGATTAAAAATTAAACAACGTTGATTTAATTTACTGCTGGGGATCTTCATTAAACATGGCCAGGGTTACGAGACCGACGGCCTGTTCCATTGCGCCTTGGCCCATCTCTTGATACTGCCGTCAAGAGATAGGCCAACAATTTCCCAGATGAAGGTTAATTTCAAAGCTCTATACAGGAATGGGTGAACCTCCCTGAATAAAACTGATTTAATCTTTTTTATGTTTTCTTCGTCGAAGAACGCGAGGGGAGGGAATGTTCCAAAGAAGTCATTTGCCTCTTCGAGCATCGCCCATATTTGTTGTCGGGGTGGGGTTGTTCCTATCGCACCACAGTAAACACGTTCTTGGCGCTGGGATAATTTCTAAGGATTTTAGCGTCTTTTGAGCTTACTTTTTTGAAATTTGATTTTGCAGATTTACATTGATGCTTTTTCTGCCTGTTCCCTAACACCTGGCACGCATCTTCCCTTAAATTGTAGATGGCTTTAGATTTTTTTTTTTTTTCTTTGATTCAGCCGATGAATTGTTCTGCCTTGAAGTGATGTCAGCTTTACTAGGCGAATTGATCGGATTATGAACAGGGGATGGGTTTGAAGTGCTTAGAGGTGTAGCGATTTTCGGCGGAGATTTTTGAATAGCACCTTTTTAAAGGGCTGTCATCTGGGGACTTGGGTTGAAGGAGGCCAGAACTCCAGTGGTCTTCTTCTCTGGGCAGGAAGAGGAGAGATGACCAGTCTCTCCACACTTCCATCAGGTTGGGACGGAGATGAAGCCATTACGGTCCAGCGCTATCTCAAAACTCCATCCCCTGTTCAGATGTTGAGAGGTAGCATTTAGTATCTGACTGTACTGTACCAGATAGGCGGCCAAGTGCTCTAAGACCTGAGGAGGAACCTCGTATAGTGATACAGGGAACCTTCGCCTGTCCTCATATTTCGTGCGGATTAAGAAGTCCTCTCTACTAGAGACGTCCTAACAGTTAGCAGAGATATCAAAGATTTTATCCCGGTGCCTTTAGTGGGGCGAGCTATTTTTCGCGAACGCATGTCGACCCAAAAGACAGACACATCTTTTCTCAAACCTCTGTAATTCCTGGCGGTTTACCTAGAACCCATATTCTTTGATAAGATTTTTGTAACTGTTGGCTTTCTCCAGAAACTCCGTAATATAGATCATACACTTCGGGGGCGGAGACTTCCAGCAAGAGGGTAACTCTTCGGTCGGTACATTATCTTTTTTTTACTGGTGTTGATGTCGTTGTTATTCACATTTTCATTCTGGGTTGTTTTATTTTCAATTTATGTATTTGCCGCTTCCGTATTCGGAATTTTGGCTATTTGCTGCCACCACACATTGTTCATTTTTCGTGTTGTCTTCGATGGTAATATCCTCCTGGTTTTTATTTCTATATCCACTGGTTGCTTTTCTTTTCAAACCAAACTGGTTCTTAAATAGAACCAGTTTGGAACCGCCATTTCTCGGCCATTTTTGAAAGGATTATGCCATTTTTTTCTTTTGCTTTGTTTTTTGTTCTTGTAGGCAAAAGAAATGAAAACAAAAATCAAACTGAACAATTAACTAAACGAAAAAAGAAACATAAACAGTAAAGAATAACTTAAGACACAAGTTAAAGTATTTCAACAAAATGTGTCTGGGGTGGGGTAAATAATGAAATAAAATAAAATAACATAATAAAAGACGAAGGAAATTACAAAAAAGATTTAACGAGTAAAAAATAAAAAATAAATTTACTTCAAAGAGACGAGCAATAAAACAAATGCAATATTTTAAATTAAAAATTAAAAATAAAAAATCGAACATGAAATATTTAAAAAAAAACAAAAACAATCACGACTGAAAAAATTGAATTAAATACACCTGTACCAAAAAAAATGTTCGCCTATCGAGAAAATCAAATGACCGAAATAGACCGGAAAATAAAAATAAATTGAGCATAAAGTCTAGCGAAAATAAAAATTAAATTGGGAAATAAAATTAAAAAAAAATTAGGTTTTAAAGATAGTGTTTTTAAGAATAAGGAAATAAAAACTTGAACACAACAAAAAGCAAGAAACAATTAAAAAAAAGACACACTAGTGCAATAAATAAAAGATTGTTACGCCAGAAAGAAAAAAATAAAATTAGCTTCTTACCAGTGGAAAGTAAATGAAAACTAAAAACGAAAAATAAAATTTAAAAACCGCAAAAGACGGAGGCAATTTAAGATAAATATAATCAAAATAACTTAAAATTTTGCTTTTAGCAATCTTCGATAAAATAAAATGAACGTAAAATCAGCGATTTGGTCTATGCAAGACATAAAGTATCAGACACAAACATAGCAATTGTCAAGCCATATGCGTTGCATTTTTGCTCCACTCCCTATATATAGAGGTCACTGATGCATTATGGGTAGTATTGTTCTAACGATTATTTTTTGGTCAGTAACAGTTATGTTTCTAATTATTCTTGGAGCTATTGGGTGGAAATAATTGTGGATCCAGATGCATTTTTTGGCTATTTATAGTCTTGTTTAAGATTTTATTTTTGAATATTTTATTTTTGCTTATTATTGTTACGTTTACTTTTGTTTGTAAGTGCATTATTTTCACCTCCAAACGCAAAATGACAATAATTATCTTCCGAAACTAAAAAAAACTACTAAATAAATCCATCACAAAATGCAGACACGAAAAAATATTTTTACTTAGTTACTTAAAAATCGAAAACTAAAAATGAAGAAAACAAAAACAGATAAATTACATGAATAAATTAAATCAATATATATATATATATATATATATATATATATATATATATATATATATATATATATATATGTAAGAGGATTCTGTGTGTGTATCTGCCTGTCTGTGCAATACTTTTTCAGTCGAGATCCATTCAACCGATTTCGATCAAATTTCTCACATGCAGTTTACAATGTAAGAGATAGGTTCTTACCGTAAAAAATTGATAATTTTAAAAAAATCACTAATCGATGAAGCCGATCAAACATCGATAACTTTTTTTCTCCATTTTTGTTCAAACTCGGTGTAGGTTACTTATATCATTATGAGCTTAACGATTTTTAATTTTTGATTCATTTTTACTTCTACGGCACTGCCTTTAGCGAAAAACGAAAAATCGATTTCAACATAAATTTTAAGCTACAATTTTGCTCAGTTTTCAAGCAATCTAATACAAATTTTCACCGAATTGTAGCCAACAATAAGTTGATTGTTTAACAGTCATTTATCTTGATAATTGAGTTCACCCATATAGTGAAAACCTTTCTTATTTTTCATTGAACTTTCAATTATCATCAAAACTAACAATTGTTTTATAAATGGATCCACTTTAACATCGCTGATAGCCCACTAAAAAATTGAATTTCAAAAACTACAAAATAATTGTGGTCTGAAGTGGGTCTTCATGTTGCCTGTTTTACCCCTTCATGTCTTCGGCTAACTTCGATTAAATACAGACTACTTCTGTTATATCAGTAACTGCATTAATTCAAAATATTTTTTTTAATGAAAGTACTTTAAAGTAATTCAAGATAGACTCTGTTACATCTAAACATGATTTTGTTTTTGCTCCATTCTAATTGAACGGTTTTTCTGATCGACCAGCTGAGTATGGCGTCTAGTAAATGAATAAAAATAAGTAAAATAAAGTAATACAAACCAACAAATAAAAAGCAAATAAAGTAAATAATAAACAAATAAACAAGCCTTCTGTTTCTGTCATCTGCGTATCTTATATTTTTAAGTTTTCGCCCCACCGGATAAAAGGTCATGCTAGGGTCTGCAGTTCCCTTAGGATTGTTTCGCTATAGAGGTTAAGACTGAAGAGATCTGAGAAGAGTGAACTTTGTCTTACGCTACTTTCTATTTCTATTTACAACTCATTTTTTCAACTCATTTTCTATTCGTGTGATGGAAAACAAGATCTATTCGCACAGGAAGTTAATTCAGAATTTCTAGGGGCAAACACTTGCATATAAAAAAGGAAAATTAGCAAGACGAACATGTATGGGTCTGATCCGGCTCAATGTATCCAGTCGAAATAAGCCCTGAATAAAATACGATTTAGCATCTTCATCTCTCTCTGTCTCTCTCTTACCACCATCTCTGCCTCTCTCTCCATATATATATATATATATATATATATATATATATATATATATATATATATATATATCTTTTGCTCTTTTTTCTTTTTTCCCTTTCCCATATCCTTTCCGTTAAGTTGACCGATTAAATATGTCAATGTCTGATCCTTATCCTCCTCCTTCCTCAATATTAAGTATTGTAATAAAAAGATATATAAAAATAAATTTTAAACTCTCCCTTCCCTCTCTAAACTAGACCATGTCTCTCCCACCATTCCTCATCACCCTCTAATTCAACTTAATTCAAGCTTAATACTACCTGTCAAAAGTTTAAATTTTAAATTCATTTTTCGTTTTACCTTTAAAAGTGAAGTTTCTGGTGAAATAAATTATTACAATGGAGCCTTAAAGTGGTCTGCTTTTCATTTAAATTAATATATATATATATATATATATATATATATATATATATATATATATATATATATCAGTCTGTTCACATCTATCTGTCTGTCTATGTCTTGTAGAATCATTGGACATTGGTCAAATGTAATTGGCAGAACTGGCAGCAAACTGAATTGACAAAGGTTACTCAGATCGAGAGAGATCTGAAGAAGGCCAGAAGGAACAATGGCTGAAACGTTGTGATGCTGATAAATTAAAAAAAAAAGAAAGAAAAGTAGAGGGTAAAAATAATACGAAGCAAACAATATATGCAGGACAAAAGCAGGCAAAGCAACAGTAATGAGGCAAAAATGTTCACAAACTAAGATTGTTATTAACACATGAAAGGGATACAGACAAGTGATCATTGTGTCATATAATATCAAAAATGTACTGATGCTAAACAATTACCTTTTAATCTAGGCTTTTTACTGTTTTTTATAGAGAAACGTGCATCTGTCTCAACCACTCATCAGTCCCCTTGGTTCTGGCTACTCAAGATAGGTAAAATTAACTGTAGATTAATTCGCCATGGTTAAATGTTATTGGCAGAAGTGCCCAACAAACAGAATTGACAAAGGTTATTCAAATCGAAAGAGACCTGAAGAAGACCAGAAGGAACAATGGCTGAAACGTTGCGATGATGGTAAATAAATAAATAAATAAATGAAAAGAAAGAAAAGAACTGGGCAAAAATAATATAGAGCAAACAATATATACAAGAGAAAAATAAGGAAAGCAGCAGTAATGACGCAAACCAGTTCACAAAGTAATAATTGTGTTAACCCACAAAAGGGATACAGGCAAGTGATCGCAGTGTTCTAGGTCCAAAACAATAAAATATAGCAGATGAGACCGAGAAATGTCTTCTCTTATTGGCTAGAAAGAAATCCCAGCAAGCACCTGTTTGTTTTGTCTCTAAATTTGGCGAGGTGGGGATGTTTTTGCAGTCATTCCCTATATGGATTGGAACCAATGCTTCTAAAATCATTTTATTTTCTTTCATACCGCTTGCGTCTTAGTGGTATTATCGCCTTGCTTGGGGAGAATTGAAACATGTACCTATCTATCTCAGTCTGTTCCGATATATTACAGTCTGCTCACATCTATCTATCTCCCTCTCTTCACAAATGTCTCTGGAAATATTTCGATATTATCTAAAATTCTGATCTTTATCGCTATCCTCTCTTCATGTCATTTGTTTGTTTTTTGTTTTTTTTTTGTTTTGTTTTGTTTTTCAGGACAGAACGCTCTTTAAACTTTAGTCGCCATTTTCTGGCACATCGCAAATGTAATTATCAATTCCACATTATTACATTTTACCAGCCGCCTTTGATTGTATTAACCTTCCTGTCTGCTGCATTAATTCCTTTCGTTTGCACAGGCCGACATGGCATATTAACATTATTTCCTTTTAGATCAGGAAAAGATGGTTTCGATCAAATAATATTTTGAAGTTTTATCAAATTCGCCAAAATTATGCCAAACAATTTTTTCTTAACCTCCTCAATCTGATACGAAGTTATTCCCTTTGGATTATTTAAAGCGTTCTTTTTTATTACAATTCGCAGATATTTGTCTCTTGTCTTTTCCATTCAAGTTATAATAAATGAGGTAAATTTTATGCACAATTCATTGGCTAAATTTTGTTGTGTGTAATAAAAGATGAAAGCTTTCTTAAAATACTTAGTGATCCAAAATGTTACATAAGGTGACCTAGTGTTCTTCAAAGTCACCTACGGATCGTATATTTCAGTTAATGCACCTAGTGGTCCTATGTTTTACTTAATTACTTTCATGGTAATTGTTCTGATCAACTCTAATATTTCGTACCTAAACATTATGAATTTAAGCGCAGTACTAGATTGGCGGCTAGGTATCATTATTTGACAATTGAAATGGCAATATGTAATCGTAAGTTCTATGCTAAGAGTTTCTTCTCTCACACTAGTGGAAGTCTCTTCCGACTTCTTGCTTCACATTCAACTTTGATATTCAAAACTTTAAATCCGGTGTCATTCGTTATCTTCTGTCTTCTAAATTCCCCTTCTTTTATTGTTCTTTCCCCTAACTAAAGTCTTTTAATTCTCTTTCACTCTTCTTACTTTCCAGTCAACTTTGATATCTGTCTATATTTCTGAGATGAGGTATTATGTACACTATTTACATTATTCAGACTATGGTCCTCATCTTTGTTGCCATATTTATTACAACGTTTCGGCCGTTTACGCTCCGGCCTTCTTCAGATGGTTGGAATGTTGAAATGAACCCTTTATTTTTCTCGCTAAGGTAGACTGTTCTAGTTGCACGTGTCATGTCTAATTGATGAACAGTCTATGCTTGCGAGCGAAATAAAGGGTTCAGTTCGACATTCCAACCATCTGAAGAAGGCCGGAGCGTAAAACGTCCGAGACGTTGTGATAAATATGGAAAAAAAGACGAGGACAATTCTCCGAATAATGTAATAGAGTCAACTTTGATCTTCAAAACTTTAAATGCAATATTAATTTTTATCTTGTCTTCTTAATTCCTCTTCTTTTATTGTCCTTTCTCCTCACTAAAGTCTTCTTATTCTCTTTCACTTTTCTTACTTTCCAGTCAACTTTGATCTTCAAAACTTTAAATGCAATGTCAATCGTTATCTTCTGTTTCTTAATTCCTATTTTTTTATTGTTCTTCCTCCTTGACAAAGATCATTTTATTATTCTCTCTCACAGAGTAACCCCTTGCATCTTTGTGGCTTTATTGACTTGCTTGGAGGGAAATAATTAAGAAAATGTCTAGTGTTGTGGGAAGTTATTAAAATACATAGTGTTCCTGAATATTACTTAACGTACCTCGTCCCGTCGTCTAAAATGCCGTGGGGGATTCACCCATGTGTGAGTGGGTCCAAAATCAGAGAGCTCCACTTCTCTGAGCTGTGTCCCAGTCTTGCGTATCATCAAACCTTCCTAAGAAGGCCGAGGAATTCATTATTTTCTATCGCGGCTCGAACTAGTGGGCGCCAGTTGCTATCTTCGAGACAACTTTAGAGGTGGATTTGTTTTTGAATTTACCATCTTTAAGCCTTTATCTAAAGAGGCAGGATTTACAAGGTAGCAGGCCTATTTTGTATATTATCCGAATTTCGGATAATATAGACAAATAGTTTGAATTCAAATGGTTTCAATTCAGATTTTACTTCTTTTAGAGTGTTTGTCACCCAAAGCTATAGGACCCAGTTTCTTCTATTATTTTACCCATAGCTGGGGGTACCTACTGTTACTTAAAGTATCTTGTGGTCCTAAATGGTTCCTTGGTTTATTTTGTTTAGCGGCATATCTACCTCTATGGTTTATGTAATGCCGAAATCTAAACAGTTTGACAAATAGTTATTTATGTATTCAACTACAGATGATAGGCGCGCCTTTAAAGTTCTCGATGGTCAGTGATTGGCAACTGATCTCCCTTCCGATCTTGCACACACACACACAATGGGGTAAAAGTTGGCTGGTATATTAAATGTCTCGAAGACCAAACTGACGCCAAACTACTACCAATCAGAATGAACAGATGTCCTCTTAGAGAAGCACTATGCCTTTGAAATATTGTTGGGCTTCAAAATCACACCTGACTTCAAGTGGAACTCTTACATATGATCCATTGCTAAGAATGCAAATAAAATGCTTGGCTTCTTGTACCGCTGCAGTAAGTAGCTGACTCCCCCTGTTATGCTCTGCCTTTGCAAGAGCCAGATCAGGCCAAAAATTGGAGTACTGTTGTCGTAATTGTTTGGAAGCTGTCCAGACCTCATTCTCCATTCTTGAAAGAGTTCAAAAGTGTCTCCGAGACCTTGTGGGTGACGAATTATTCTCCGCCCTTCAACGTCTCTCCCACAGACGTGATGTGATTGTGCTTTAAATATATATTATTGGTAATATTATTGTAAATATGCATCATTGGTAAATTTTTTTATATAAAAATGTATTTTTATACATTTATTATTTGGGAGGGTTCACTATTTGCCGACAGCTGGCGTCCTAACAGATGCAACCACCCCGTGTCAGGTTGGAACTGGGAAGAACATCAGTGGGTACACGCTCTTCAAAACCTCCAAACTCCTGAGCAGACGCTTTGCTGCCAGATGTAGTCTATTTTCATACGCATAACTACTCATTGGTGGCGGTCTTCCTCCACTCCTCTGCAGAGGTGCAGTTAGTGTATTCTACCACCCCGGGGGACAGTGCTCTTTATTATATGATACACTGTCAACCTTTATTATTAATATTTAATAGTATTTAATTTCATGACAATTTTTGTTACCTCTTGTCGCATTTTAGTGAAACAACAATCTAAAATACAATGATAAAAGCATACACTAATGAATATTACGAATAAAGTTACATTCTTTATTCATGTTTAATTATTAACTTTTTATCTCTTTGCCAGATGAATAATATTCTTTACATAACACTCCTATAAGGGCGATATCATCACAGCCATTTCACGTTCACTGCTAAAGAAAGACCTTTTTCAAAATCTTTCTGTGAAGTGGATGTTATTCTCTATAAAGACATACAAAAGAAAATCCCTATCTCATCGGTTCATCATTTGTCAAGTGTTTTCTTACCGTCTGCTGTCCAATGAGAAACATTCAGTCAATGGTTTTCATTGCTATTTGTTTTTACCGCCTCCATCTTTGACGTTTCATTATTTCTGAGCATTTTTTTAGCTTCTTTATTTTTGTCTCTCAGTCTTGCCAATTTCTTTTAACTCGTTATTTCGAGTATTGCCACCTCGATTGATTTATGCTTCTACTTTTTTGTTTTTAATTTTTTTATTCGCACACGTACATCAAAGTTGGCATGAGACATTCATTATGTTCTTTGCATTAAAAGCACATTGGCCAGGTGCTTTGCGGTCTGCAAGTCTCTGTCTTTATAAAACGTTTTCCAAGCAGCCATTCTCTTTTTGTTTGATTTATTTTTCTCTTGAACAGAATGAAGCCAATTTAATGAAAACCGTTAATGATTTATTTTGATTCCGAAAGTAATTAATGTTCAAATAAAAACAAGAGCTATTCTTAGCAAATAAAATTATATTTTAGCAAATTATTAAGTTGGTGCAAAAATATTGTCGTTTTTTAACGTTAAAAAAATACGTCAAAAAACGACAATATTTTTGCACCAACCTAATATATTTATTATATATTTATATCTTAGCAAGCCAAATTATATTTTAGACCAACTTATTCATATATATATATATATATATATATATATATATATATATATATATATATATATATATATATATATACCGTAAGAATTTTTTGCAATTTTTTACAAAAAAACCCAGACGACATGCATTTAACGGATGTCAGAATTCGTTGAAAAATACATCCCTACCCAACCTAAACCTAACCCCCTTTTTTGATCGTAACTAATAACTGATACAACAAAAGTTGATAAAAATGAATCCGCTACCACCCCTTGTCTGAATGATTGGATCTCTCTGTATCCTTGGAAACAGTGAATTATGAATTTTTCTGTGTCTTTAAAACTAAGTAAATTTAAAAAAATAAGTTACTCCAAAATTCGCTCGAGGATGAAATGGAACTGATGTTTTTAATTTAATTACAAAATTAAATTTGAATCTTTTAACTTCCATTTTTAAAACATGGTTATTACTGTGTAGCGAAAAAACATTTTAAATCAGTTAATTTATAATATTAAAGCTCTGTAAATTTACATTGAGCACTATTTTGTAATATATATATATATATATATATATATATATATATATATATATATATATATATTAGCGGATATTGAAGTCAACTCCCAGTAGAGACTGTTTCATGCTCATATGCAATCATCAGACCATATGCTTTGATTTTGGATCGACTATCTATAAAAATGTTAAATAATAGTTTAGCAGACTGATATTTTTAGGGTGAATTGAATCTCAGTTGCAACTTGCGGAGGTTGACCTTCGAGGTCAGATGAAAGCCAAAGTAAGGAATTTGATTTTGATTGACTTAGCCAGCATTGGAATGATAGATAGTGAAAGGTTTTTCAGAGAGTTGTCTCTTAAACGTCAAGCAATATAGATGTATTCTCTTTCGTGTCTGAATCCGCCCCCCCCCACATACACACAGTGGATAGTTAGTACATGACGACTTTAATAAAATAGTTAAGTTAAAATTCTGTGCTGAAGTTCATTCACTCTGGACCAAAAAACATTAAGCAATCTCGTGCCGAGAGAGAGAGAGAGACAGAGAGAGAGAGAGAAAGAGAGAGAATACAACATTTTATCAAATTGGCGCCGTTGACCTCCCAACATGATGAGGGGGATATACAGACAAGTGCGATGCATAAATTGTCGTCTAAATTATGCAAAAATGAAAATAACACTGACATTTCATTTTAACAGATATATTTACCAAAATTAAATAAAATTTATTCAATAAAATCGCCATTGGCTCCAACTACGGCCTCCAGACGACTTCGAAATCTCCTATAACTCTTCTGGGCGGTCTCGTTTAAGTTGGTGAATTCTTACATAATTCTTGACTTCTATTCGTCTTTGGTGTTGCAAGAAGTATTGTTGGTCTCTCACTCAACTGTTCTCCACACATAATAATCAAGGATGTTTCAGTCTAGGGAGTTAGGTGGACAGGGGTGATGTGGTCGCAATTGTCTACTCGATGACTGGGTTCTCCTGCTTGTGTGGCATGGTGCAGAATCATGTTGCCAGACATAGGGTCTTCCAGCAGTCACCCTCTTGACCCAGTGCAGCACTACCTCCTCAAAGCACTTGATGTAGGCCTCCATATTGTCTGAAGTCATCACCAAGAAATTTGGGACTTCTTTTCTCATCAAAACGATCAGAGTAAAATTTCCAAGCTGCCGTTCCTTCGTAATCACCATTAGACTTATCCAACTCTATCCCAGTCCTCAGCACTGTCTTCATTTGAAACCCAAACACACTGAAATGTTCGTATTGGAATTTCCAGCGTGAATGCCAAGCAGTACATGCCGTTTCCAAATTTCTGGTAGAGTGAATTGCGTCAAGGTGTTCTTTTTCGATCAGACGATGCTTAAATGACCCTACTATGTGCAGTCAACAAAATCAAAATGGCACAATAGATAAAGGCGTTAGTTAGATCCAGTGACAGGGCCCAAAGTGTGTGAGTTCAATACTTGGTTAAGGCAGTGGAGAACTTGTAGAAGGGAATTAATATGAGATAACTGATAACTGACATCCATTAGGCATGGCACGTGGAACTAGAACGGTCTACCCCAGTGAGCGAAATAATGGGTTCAGTTCGACATTCCAACCACCTGAAGAACGCCGGATCGTACAGCGACGGAAACATTGCAATAAATATGGTGACAAAGATGAGGACAATAGTCCAAATAATGTAAATGGTGTAGATAATACGTCATCTCAGAAATCTAGACAGATACTTATTTAGTATAGATTATTTCAAATAACATCGAATGCGTCAGCCTTATTCAACTCAATAAAATATTTTTTTAGTTGAATAGGCTAAAGATTTCAACGTTAGTTGAAATTATCTATACTTATGAGGTAATTTTGGAATTCTTTGTTCTGTAATTAACATATTATATATATATATATATATATATATATATATATATATATATATATATATACACATATATATATATATATATATATTGCGCCGGGACGTGGAAATACCCAGCTTGGTGTCTGGGGGCGCGTTTAAACCACTAGGAGTGATGCACTCTTAGCCTTAGTTAAGGCATGCATCTAGGAGATGGTAAACTCTGATACAAAACCTGAGGACTGTTGTTCACCTATTCCGTGGCAAATTCTTGCACCGAATTTGTGTTATCAACCGCTCCAAAAAGTGGGGATGTTTGTACACGGGCTTTCACCACTTAAATCAAACCTTTTGTGTGGTTATTCTGGCAACATTAAATCTTAGTTTTACGTAGTCCTACATGCAAGAAGACCACTGGCGATTGGTTGAAGACGACGGGGACAGGTGAAGAATATCACTGGGAGTCCTTAGCTGGATATCTACACGGTGGCGGTCTATGGGTGATGGCCGTTCTGCACAAACATGTGAGCAATTGTGCAGTTCGTGTCCTCCTTCGATGACAAAGCAGCCCTTTTCAGGGACAGCACTGCTTTCCCCATGCCGAGGAAGGGGCGATAAAAGGAGCCCTAAACATTTCTTGCTCACATATTCACCCTGGCAGCTAACTGCAGCTGTCTGGGTATCCAGTATCACAGTCAAAAGAATCAAAAATCAATGAAGAAATTTATTTTTGGGTCTTTGGAATGTTTGCACCCTCCAGGACAATGACGATGCACCTGAACGCAAAACAGCTCTAGTGTCTCTTGAACTTTCAAAGTACAACATTGATATTGCATCACTTGGTGAAACTCGTCTCTCTGGAATCGCTCAGTTCAAGGAAGAGAAGGGTGGTTACGTTTTCTTCACAAGTGGTAAAGGTCCAGATGAGCCACGTCTCTCTGGAGTAGGCTTTGCTGTGAAATCAGAACTTGCGCGTTCATTGCAGTCCCTGCCCAAAGGTCTGTCAGATCGTATCATGACTCTAATCCTTGAGTTAGAGCTTGAGACGCGCGTAACACTTGTAAGTTGCTATGCACCAACAACGAGTAGACCCGATCAAGAGAAAGACGACTTTTATCAGCAGTTACGGGAAGCGATCGGTGGCATTCGACACAAGGATAAGCTCATTCTGATGGGGGATTTTAATTCAAGGGTTGGTGCTGATTCCCAAACGTGGGGAGGGGTTTTGGGACGTCATGTAGTTGGGAAAATGAATGATAATGGTCTCCGTCTCCTTTCCTTATGCAGGGAGTTTAATCTCACTATCACCAACACAGTATTTCAACAGAAGAAACGCCACTACTTGGATGCACCTTCGTTCAAATAACTGGCATATGATTGATTATGTTATCACAAAGAAACGCGATATTCGCGACTTCATGATAACGCGCTCATTTCATACCACTTGTTACCTATCTGACCATGCCCTGCTGCGCAGCAAAACTTCTCTTTGTCTTCATCGCCGGCGAATTCAGAAATCAACTGTCCCTAGACGTATTAACGTTAAGCCATTGAAGCATCCTGAAGTACAGATAACTTTATCCGACGAGCTGGATGAAAACCTAGAGAACGTGGAAGTGAATGATGACATTGAAAAATCCTGGAAAGCCCTACGCGATGCCACACACGCCACTGCCATGGAAGTGTTAGGCTTGTCAATACGTAAGCATCAAGATTGGTTCGACGATTAGAATGTTGAAGAGCAAGATCAAATCCAGAAAATGCACCGGACCCACAAGGCATGAATTGATGACAAAAACTCTGCAATGAAAAAGAAGGCTTACAAGACCTGTAAAGCACAAGTGCAAAAAGTACTGCGACAGATGAAAGAGAAATGGTGGGCTGATCATGCAGAATCTATTCAAGCAGCATTCAATAGGAAAGACACAAAGGCCTTTTATGAGGGAATTAATAAAATTTTTGGTCCTCAACAATCTGGAGCTTCGCCTATTTCCGCGGAAGATGGAACCTTATTGACTGATAGAAGTGATATTTTAAATTGCTGGAAATAACATTTTGAGACAGTATTAAACACTTCCTCTGTTACGGATGATGATGTTATTGGGTCAATTCATCAGTTTCCTGAAAAAAACTGAATTGTCTGAGCTACCGACTCTACAAGAAGTCTTTGACTCTATCAAACAGATAGCCATGGGTAAGGCACCTGGCAACGATGCTATACCACTGGAAGTGTTTAAGAATGGTGGTCAAAAGTTGGCTAAAAAGTTGCATGCTCTCTTTGTTTCCATTTGGATAACTGGGAAGGTCCACGAAGACTTCAAGGATGCCACCATCCTTCACAAAAACAAAGGTCTTCGAAATGTCTGTGATAATCATCGAGGCATATGTCTTCTTTCAATTGGTGGTAAAATTCTAGCCAGACTTATACTCAACAGATTACTTAAGCATGTTGTTTATGAAATCTGTCCTGAATCGCAGTGTGGTTTTCGCGCTCTTCGGGGAACGATTGATATGATATTTTCTTTGCGTCAAGTATCTGAGAAAGCTCGCGAGAAAAACCAGGACTTATACATGGTGTTTATTGACCTTACCAAGGCATTTGATACTGTGAACCGTACAGCTCTTTGGAAGATATTGAAGAAAATTGACATCCCAGACAACATGATAAAAGTTATATCTTTTCATGAGGGTATGAAAGCATCAGTCGTGTCGAATGGGGACTCTTCGGAACAGTTCAATGTAACCAATGGCACCAAACAAGGATGTGTTATGGCTCCGGTTCTGTTTGCTCTATTCTTCTCTGTTATGTTGAAACACGCATTTTCAGATGTTGTTACTGGAGTAAAATTTCAGTTCCGTACAAGTGGTGGAATATTCATTCAAAGCAAAAATGCTCCTTCGTAGAACAATCATCAGGGATTTGCTATTTGCAGATGATGCTGCACTGGTTGCAACCTCCCTCGAGGAAGCTCAACTACTTGCTGATCGGTTTTCTGCTGTAAAACCTTTGGCCTAACCATCAGCATAAAAAAAACCGAAGTCATACATCAGCCCCGACCTACACCAAAGCAGGTGCACGGTGTGAAACAAAATCAGCCAGCCCACAATTTTCCAGTAACCCCTATCCGAGTCGATGGAAGCAATTTGAAATATGTGAAAAACTTCACATATCTTGGTAGCGTGGTGAATTCAAGTGCTTCACTCGATAATGAAATAGTGAATAGAATCTCTCGTGCTAGTAGTGCGTTTGGAAAATTGAGTACCCGATTATGGAAAGACCGAGGAATAAGCCTGAAAACAAAGATAGCAGTGTATAAAGCCGTCATACTTACCACACTACTGTATGCATCAGAGTCATGGACACCCTCTCGTAACCAAATTGAGCAGCTTGACGTCTTCCATAAGAGATGTCTTCGTACTATTTGTGGTTTTACTCTTAAAGACCGGGTATCTAATGCAGACTTGTTTACATTCTGTGGTATCAGTGGAATAGAAAGTTTTCTGATCCAATCACAACTTCGCTGGGCAGGTCATGTTGTTCGCATGGACGATAGTAGGATACCAAAGCAGCTCATGTACAGTCAGCTTGATGGTGGTAGCCGAAATGTTGGACGACTTTGGCTTCGCTACAAAGACAAATTGAAAGCTAACCTTGCAGCTGTCCAGATCGATAGCAGAAATTTTGAGCTCAATGCTAATGATGGAGATGCTTGGAAGAGTATGTGTCACCAGCGAATCAAACATTTCTCCACGGCTGGTATTCACAAATTAAAGGAAAGTAGGCTTAGAACAAAAGCGAATGCAAATATACCAACGACGCTTTCTCTCAACCCTCACGCCTGCATCCACTGTGGCCTTGTGTGCAGGTCTCTAGCTGGACTCAAATGCCATCTTCGCCTGAGCGAGTGCAGGCACAAAGAACCGTAAACAGGGATATTTGTCAGGACCTCATACGTCGAAATCGACGGGAGAATCCATCATATATATATATATATGACGGTTAGGTATAGGATAGAGGTTCGACTCCTGTCGGAGGACGCATATTTTCTATGAAAATTTCTCGGACATTCAGGCCGGTAAATGTTGTTTAATACTGTTTATTATAAACAGAGAATTTACTGAAATATTTGTATCTATAAAAAGAATGTATAAACTTAAAAAGTGTTTTATATATATATATATATATATATATATATATATATATATATATATAAGATGTATATTATATGTATATACAGATGGCTGGATCATTTACTCACTGTGATGTATGCTGATTTAATTAATGATTAGCTTAATCGATCAATATTATTGTTAGTCTTCAAGGAAACAAATATATCGGTTCATTTCGTCTGCGCAAGGAAGAAACAAAGAAGAAATTGGTGAGCAGGTGACAAAAGAAAGAAAGAAAGAAAGAAAGAAAGAAAGAAAGATCTATTGTTGGGGAAATTAAAAACAAGCTGAATACTATAGCAAAACAAAGAAGATTAAATGGTGATATTCTAAGCCTAGCTTAGATGTGGCACAAGCCCTCAAAATGTAGAGCACGCAGTGAGGATCGATTTCATTACTCAGTTGTAATTGATCTAGCAAGACAAGCTTGTTAACCATTACACCACGTCGAAGTAACCGTAATGATTTTCCTAAGCGTAGCTTAAATACGGAACGAGGCCCCAAAATGTGGAGTCCTCTGTTTGGATTGAAATCACTATTCACTTGTAACTGATCGAGCGAGATAAGAACCATTACACCACGTCGTGAGAGTGAATGGAATGAATTACCGGAGAATGATGTACATTATAGAACGTAGATGATAGCCAACAAAAATATGATATGGTTAAGGTAGTCTCTTTAATGTTTGGCTTCCACACAAGTTAAACAAAAATTAGGTAGAACATATTTCGGTAAAGAATTCGCTACTTAAACTTAGCGAAAGTGTTCCGTTCTTTCAAAGATGAATAGTTAATAACTTCCAAGACTGAATATTCGCCGGTTGTTCTCTCAAGGAGGTGCCTTTGGCTTGAGCACAAATTTGGATCTGCGTGGAACACATATATACGATCCTTCGCTGAAGATGCTGTAAAAGACGGTCTATTCCTTGAAACACCCCAGTAAGTACCTTACTTCGCCTTCAATGCTCTTTACAAGATTTGTTGCCAGATCAGACCAAAAATGGAGTTCTGTTGCCATATCTTACCTGTCTTGATAGATTTCAAAATCATTTACTCTGTCGTGTGGTTGATGAATTATTTTCTAACTTACAGCTCACTTCCGAAATACGAAACATCCCAAGTACTTCTATCTCTATTTCCATGGCAAATGTTTTGATAAGCTACATTACACCAGTTAATACCCTCACGGCTAAGACCCGCCATGACACTTACAATGGATCGAATCATTCTCTTCGTATTACATTGATAAGGATGAAGTTCCACTCTGACAGCTTTTCACAAGACTCCCAAGAGGATGCTTTCTAGATGAATACACACTTAACCGCATCAAGTTTAGATTTATCTTTCTTAAATATCTTCATTAACAGCTCTTCTTAGCTATTCTTTTTACGCTCATACAACAATCTCCATTCAATAAACCTTTACCTTGCGTTGTCCTTTGGTCTTGTATTGGATAAACATTTAAAAAAAAAACAGAAACAAGCGATCGTGGGGTAACCGATATGTATCATCATCCAAAAAGGATGAGGATATATATATATATATATATATATATATATATATATATATATATATGGGTCAATTAGAAGGGATTCCTCTACCATGAGTTTATTTCGGAAAGGCGAACGATTGATTCGAACTGGTACTGTTCCCAAATAGACTCTATTACATACGTTAAGCAAAAGAATAACGCTCGATCTACTGTTTATATGGTAACTATTTAAAATTTGGTGCAGTTTGGTTAAGAAATTTGCAATTATCTATCGTATTCAACAGATAACACATGTTTGAGTTACAGAATTCTCTTAAAGAAAAATGGTAATTCGCTGGAAGACTGGCTGCAAACGGTGCCGCCAGCAGTTCTTTATTGAGAACGATAAGATATTCTCATAGGATAGAGTTATGAAGATTCCTGAAAGATGTCAAATGATTGTCGGGATGGAGGCAATAAATATCTTTCAATAAAAATAATGTCAAAAATATTTTACAGCAGGACGAATCTAAGAGGATTGAAGAAAAACAGGATGTATTTTTAGCGGATATAATATTAAAATACATAAACTAATATCGTATTGATGAAATAAGAGATAAGAAAGAAAAGCAAGAAAAAAAAACTATTGTAAATAGAGAGAATACATAGTTACTTACAAAAATGACAATCCAGAGTGTGAGATAGATATCGCGGATGTTTTTAAGGTTCAAAGAAAATTTTCAGGAAGCTTTTAGTTTTAAAATCCTTTCGCCACAAGCAAAACGGCAGTGTCACTAACGCGCAGGGGTTTAAATGAACATGAAAGAGAAGACTGAGAATAGGGAGGATTGAGGTAAAGACAAAAGATGAACTGGATTCAAGAAAACAGATGGCGACTGATGTTGCATTTAAAGGTTTGAAGATTGTAGGAAGCAAGTAACGGGAAGGGAGTTCCAAAGGTGTGAAGTCCGAGAAAAGAAATTGTTGGAGTAAAAGTGGCGATTGCATTTAACGATTTCAATAGAAAAAAAGGGTGGAACCAAGACGCCAATCTAGTGATACGCTTATATTCAAGTTGTCAGAACATCAGGGGAAAAAAAGCTTCTCAGAGCAGTAGCCATGAACATATGTGGAAAAAATACAGACGAATAAGACGCCACATCGGTGAAAAAGTGACTGAAATCGAGATATCTGGGCAGGACCAATTATATTACAAATCCTTCTGTGGATTTGATCAAGAACCAAGAGATAAATAGCAGGAGCACCAGACCAGATATGGCAGCAATATTCTATGCAGGAACGAATGGCAGATTTATAAATTATATATAAATTGAAGCATGGATTCTATGTGAGGACCAATAACATTACATTCTTTGGATTTTGTTGAGAATCTCAAGATATATAAAAAAGCACCAGACAAGATATGGTAGCCATATTCAAAAACCGGACGAATGGTAGTTTTATAAATGTGCAAGATGTATTCAGATGAGAAAAACTTTGGCGGTGGGAAAGTAAAGTCGTGATTCAAGGTGAGGACCAATAAGATTACATTCTTTGGATTTTGTTGAGAATCTCAAGATATATAACAGGAGCACCAGACCAGATATGACAGCAATATTCAATGCACGGACGAATGGTAGATTTATAAATGTGCAAGATGGATTTTGATGAGAAAAACTTTGGCGATGGGAAAGTAAAGTCGTGATTCTAGGTGAGGACCAATAACATTACATTCTTTGGATTTTGTCGAGAATCTCAAGATATATAACAGGAGTACCAGACCAGATATGGCAGCAATATTCAATGCACGACGAATAGTAAATTTATAAATGTGCAAGATGGATTTTGATGAGAAAAACATTGGCGGTGGGAAAATAAATCCGTGATTCTAGGTGAGGACCTATAACATTACATTCTTTGGATTTTGTTGAGAATCTCAAGATATATAAAAAAGCACCAGACAAGATATGGTAGCCATATTCAATGCCCAGAGGAATGGTAGTTTTATAAATATGCAAGATGTATTCAGATGAGAAAAAATTTGGCGATGGGAAATTGAAGTCTGATTCTAGCTGAGGACCAATAACTTTACATTCTTTGTATTTTGTTGAAAATCTCAAGATATATAACAGGAGTACCAGACAAGATATACCAGCAATATTCAATGCACGACGGATGGTAAATTTTTAAACGTGCAAGATGGATTTTGGTGAGTAAAACTTTGCCGGTGGGTAAATAAAGCCGTGATTCTAGGTGAGGACAAATAACATTAGATTCTTTGGATTTTGTTGAGAATCTCAAGATATATAACAGGAGCACCAGACCAGATATGGCAGCAATATTCAATGCACGACGGATGGTAGATTTTTTTAATGTGAAAGATGAATTCTGATGAGAAAATCTTTGGCAGTGGGAAAATAAAGTCGTGATTCTAGCTGAGGACTAATAAGATTACATTCTTTGAATTTGTCGAGAATCTCAAGATATATAACAGGAGCACCAGACCAGATATGACAGCAATATTCAATGCACGGACGAATGGTAGATTTATAAATGTGCGAGATTGATTCTGACGAGAAAAACTTTGGCGTGGGGAAAGTAAATTCGTGATTCTTGGTCAGGAGAAATAATATTACATTCTTTGGATTTTGTTGAGAATCTCAAGATATATAACAGGAGCACCAGACCAGATATGACAGCAATATTAAATGCATGGGTGAATGGTAGATTTATAAATGTGCAAGATGGATTCTGATGAGGAAAACATTGGCTATGGGAAAAGAATGCCGTCATTCTAGGTGAGGACCGATAACATTGCATTTTTGGGATTTTGTTGAGAACATCCAGATATATAACAGGAGCACAAGATCAGATCTGACAGCAATATTCAATGCACGACGAATGGTAGATTTATAAATGTTCCAGATGGATTTTGATGAGAAAAACTTTGGCGGTCGGAAAATAAAGCCGTGATTCTTGGTGAGGACCAATAACATTACATTCTTTCGATTTTCTTGAGAATCTCAAGATATATAACAGGAGCACCACACATGATATGATAGCAATATTCAATGCATCGACGAATGGTAGATTTATAAATGTCAAGATGGATTTTGTTGAGAAAATCTTTGGCGGTGGGAAAGTAAAGTCGTGATTCTAGGTGAGGACCAGTAACATTACATTCGTTGGATTTTGTTCAGAATCTCAAGATATATAACAAGAGCACCAGACTAGATATGTCAGCAATATTCTATGCATGGACGAATGGTAGATTTATAAATGTGCAAGATTGATTCTGACGAGAAAAACTTTGGCGGTGGGAAAATAAAGCCGTGATTCTAGGTGAGGACCAATAACTTTACATTCTTTGGATTTTGTTGAGAATCTCAAGATATATAACAGGAGCACCAGACCAGATATAGCAGCAATATTCAATGCACGACTAATGGTAGATTTATAAATGTGCAAGATGGATTTTGGTGAGAAAAACTTTGCCGGTGGTAAATAAAGCCGTGATTCTAGGTGAGGACCAATAACATTACATTCTGTCGATTTTGTGGAGAATCTCAAAATATATAACTAACAGGAGCAGCAGACCAGATATGAAAGCAATATTCAATGCCTGGACGAATGGTAGATTTATAAATCTGCAAGATGGATTCTGATAAGAAAAACTTTGGCGATGGGAAAAAAAGCCGTGATTCTAGGTGAGGACTAATAATAGTACATTATTCAGATTTTATTGGGAATCTCCAGATATAAAACAGGAGCACTAGACATGATATGACAGCAATATTTAATGCATGGACGAATGGTAGATTTATAAATGTGCAAGATGGATTCTGATGAGAAAAACCTTGGCGATGGGAAAAGAAAGCCGTCATTCTAGGTGAGAACCAATAACATTATATTCTTTGGATTTTGTTGAGAATCTCAAGATATATAACAGGAGCATCAGACATGATATGACAGCAATATTAAATGCACGGACGAATGGTAGATTTATAAATGTGCAAGATGGATTCTGACGAGTAAAACTTTGGCGGTGGGAAAATGAAGCTTTGATTCTAGGTGAGGAACAATAACATTACATTCTTTGGATTTTGTTGAGAATCTGAAGATATATAACAGGAGCACCAGATCAGATCTGACAGCAATATTCAATGCACGAAGAATGTTAGATTTATAAATGTTCAAGATTGATTTTGATGAGAAAAACTTTGGCGGTGGGAAAATAAAGCCGTGATTCTAGGTGAGGACCAATAACATTACATTCTTTCGATTTTCTTGAGAATCTCAAGATATATAACAGGAGCACCAGACCAGAATGGCGAATGGTAGATTCATAGAAATGCAAGGTTGATTCTGATGAGAAAAATAAAATGGAATAATGATTAACGTGCTTATTCTGAAGATTATTTCCATAGTTGGGTGCTTTTGATACTCATTGGGTAGACACCACTGTAATGAGTTCGTTTGCAATCTCGTGTTTCAAATTTTTAGGCTCTACTTATTTAACTGGACAAATTTTAAGAAGATATGATTTCGGGTTTTCTTACAGCGGAATTCGTACCGTAAAGAAATCCTGAACCAAATTAATTCTGTTTACAGAATTATTCACTAAACCACATACCTCTTCTAAAATTTAATATCATTTTATTCATATTAAATATATTTTTATTCAAAAGGAAGAGGCAGGATATTGAAAATAATATATTCTTTTATTCACTACAACGATACCGTTATTTAAAATGAAAAATACTGTTGTAATGTAAGCAAAGAATGTGTTGAGATTAGTAGTCGGGAAAAAATGCCTAACCGATTACACACCCACCAACTACGGAGGAGTGTAATAGGTAGACATCAGTAAAAAGGCGGGAGGTAACAAAGGTGACACTGCCGTAGATACCACAGCCACTTTAGGAAAAAAGTCAGCTACCTCAACGTAGTGTAGTGATTAACAATTGGCTCTAGAACAATTACGACTGAGTAGAGTTCGATCCTCACTGACTGCCCCATTAATTTAAGCCTTGTGCCTTATCGAAGCTATGCTCAAACACAAAGTGCATTCTGGACCGACTTCGGACGACAACATGTCTACGATTTATTACCTATTTTTTACAATAATCGTGGCACAAGGCCTTAAAGGAGGGGTTGAGTTAAGGCTGGTCGACACTAGGTATCCTATACTTAGCTTATCAGATTCATGGCCCATTCTTTCATTAAAATTTATCTATTCACCACAAAAACTTGTTCCTCATTATACATATACCACAAGTTCAAAGGAAACCTACAATACACCCCAGGACATAAAAATGGCAATATGTACACTTGCGTACACAGAAATATATAAAATGTTGAGGATGACATCAATGTTATAAAATGATGAGGGCGGGTGTGACCCCCAAAACAAATTGAAAATAATTGATGTTAGTAGGAACCCGGTCACCCCTCAAAAATAAGTGACAGCTATATTCTCTCTTCTAACAAAATCAAGAGGCTCTCTCGCTAAGGGAAAGGAAAACGATAAAAAAAAATAAGGGCATTAGAAAATCTATAAAATTGACCCAGTCAAAATGATAAGGGCAAGCCAATACAAACTGGGGAGATTAAGAATCTCGACTTGGCTAATAATCAAAGAAGAAGCCGGAAAAAAGTCGGGAACGACACTTGCTCACATTAACTAGAAACACAAGAAGGGTCTAACCTAAGCGAGGGTTCCACAGAAAACAACCCAGTAATGGCTCAGGGGTACTTAAAAATGAAAATCAAGGCCATTTTGACCCACCTTTCGTTGAAATCCGTCGATAGCAACCGCTTTCTATGAGTTGTAATTTTCATCTTGAGCCAATGCTAAAAGAATCTGATCAGATCCTGATGAGAATTTAATCGCGCAGTGACATTGTCAGATGCGTATGCACGATCTTTTCGGGGGCGATACAAGCCGTCAACTCGCCAAAATAGTTCCATAGGTGGCGCACCCGAGGATAGTGGTAGAAGGCGTGCGAAGCTGTTTCTTCTAATCCAATATCACACCGATTGCAGTCATGCAAATCCGCCAAGCCCCATCTGAAGGCTACGTCATTGAGAAACAGCCTATTTCGCACTAATCGTCAGGTACACGAAAATTCAGAGTTGCTGGTGTAATCCGTAGTTGGCGCCCAAGACCAGAAAGAGTGCACCTCGGCTGAAGACACCATGTCTTGCCGCTTGCTGGTTTTCCTGTTGTTTTTCTTAGCATGAGGCATCATACAAAGATTCGGATCTTAACCAGTTGCAGAGAGGCGTGTATATAGATATGCCAATCTGTCCCGCTGCTAGCAGTGAAATCCGGAATGTAACTGGTATCGACACGTCCATCTGCCATCAAAGCATTATTATTCTTTTTTTTTGCGTTTGTACCGATGCCTGTTCACCACAGATATTCAGATTCAAAGTAACGAGGCCATTATTCACTTTGGACAAAGTGAAATGCTGTCACTCAAGAGACGTACTAATTGCAATTACATGTAATGGCTTCGCGCTTAGATTTTGCCACCTTACACTCTAATGTTAAACCCATTAATAGAAGAGGTGTCAATTCTTTGAAAGTAATGTTCTCAGCTGATCCATAAACTTCGGGCAATACAGGCAATTAAAAAAAAAACAGGTTTACTCAGATTTTGCAGGATTTTTCCATGAATGTTGATTACTTTTATTCTCACATGAAAAAAAATGTTTCGCCAGACCTCAAATATTCTAACACATCTAAGTCAATATCAATAAAAAGCACTTTTTTTTTATTTACCTACATCACAAAAGAAGTTTACAATATATAACCAAAATTGTTTTTCGATTAATTAGTAAAAAGATCAGATTTCAAAGTAACGAAACGTTACTTTGAAATCTAATTATTTACTGGTGAAAAATTGTAGCATTTCTTTGAATAAGAGTATTTTTATTTTGAATAAAGCTATCTTTATAGTGAATAAAAGAATCTGTTCAAGGCATAATGTTTTTTTTTTATTTTGAATACCCTGTCTCTTCTTTTAAATAAAAATATATTTAATTTGAATAAAATTATATTAAATTTTACAAGAGGTATCTGGCTTAGTGAATAACTCTGTAAACAGAATTAATTTGATTCAAGATTTGTTTTCAGTACGAATTCCGCTGTAAGAAAAACCCAAATCATATCTTCTTAAAATTCATCCAGTTAATTAAGTAGAATCTAAAACTATTTGGAATAAGAGATTGGAAACGAACTCATTACAGTGTTGAGGATCAAACCGACAAGATAAATAGTCTTCAGGACAAGATCGATAATCATTCTCCTAGGGTACCCTTCTTTTTCTTCGCTTGTGTCATGTCCTTTCAGGGTGTTGGAGATGAAGTCCCTCCACAACTTTCTCTCTTTTTGGCTCTAAATAACATTTGGTTAATTGCCATCCCTAATTATCCTTAATTTACACAAACCTGTTAAGCAGTCTCATCGTTTTCCCTTACTTCTCTTGCTTTCAGTACGTCATGTCAGTGTTAAATTCTCGAGGCCCTCTTTCCTGATTAGGTTTCTTAGAAATTTCAGCTTTCTTTTCTGAATGTAAGGAAAGTAATATCACGTTGTCGTGACAGATTTTTTTCTCATCAGAATCCATTTTACACATTCATAAATCTACCATTCGTCCATGCATTGAATATTGCTGCTATATCTGGTCTGGTGCTTCTGTTATATATCTTGAGATTCTCAACAAAATCCAAATAATGTAATGTTATTGGTCCTCACCTAGAATCACGACTTTACATTTCCACCGCCAAAGCTTTTTCTCATCAGAATCCATCTTGCACATTTATAAATCTACCATTCGTCCGTGCATTGAATATTGCTGACATATCTGGTCTGGTTATTCTGCTATTCATCTCGTGGTTCTTGACCAAATCCAAAGAATACATTTGTATTATAATTGGTCCTTCCCAGACCTCTTGATTTCAGTCACTTTCTCATCGATGTGACGTGTTATTCCTTATTTTTAACAAATATTTTCATGGCCACTGAAGCCTACTCGGTTCCCCTTACTTCTCGTAGTGAATAAAAGAATCTGTTCGAAGAATGTATTTTTTTTTTTTTGAATAATGATTTCTTCATTTTGAATAAAAGTAATTTTAATTTGAATAAAATTATCATTAATTTGAGTAAATGTGTCAATAATTTGAATAAATATATTTTTAATTTGAATAAATGTATTTTTAATTTGAATAAAAGTTTAACTCTGTAAAGCGATTATAAAAAGACACACGTTAATAAAAAGGAAAAGATTAAACGTAATATTTTCCTTGCTCATGTCACTTCAATTTTTAAAATCCTCCTCTTTGGTATGATTTTTAATGTTAGTGTACGACGCTTGGAAATGGGAAGACAAAGTTACTGCTTATTTGCGTTCTCAAACAGGTCATTCGATGTTGGCATATACTCACTGACACCAGAAGCTTGGCACTTTCGCTAACACTGAAAAGGACTGACATAGAATTCAAAATCTCACCAAATTTGAAATAGAACACACAAGATATATAGATAAAAATATTTTCCCATTGGAAAAATTTAAATCTAAAAAAATAGTCCTCGATGTTTTGGCCTACGCGTAAGTGCTTTAACTGAAATGTTAGATTTACCGAATTATTCAACATGATAAATATTTTATACGTATTATCATTTGAGTTGATTTTCTGTAGGTATCCAATATTGCAGAAAAATGACGAGGAAAAAAATTCCTATTGCCTGAGAATGTTTAGTATAACAAAAGTAATAGCTAGCCTAAAAAAATGATATCTCGTTTCATGGAAATATCCACTCATATAGAGATTGAATTTCTGAACAGGATTCGGATAACCTCTTTCAGCACAGGAGACCTCGATCTGCTATTAAGTATAGAATGTCATTCTTACAAATTCAGAGAAATGTCTAAAAATTTATTCAAATTTATAACCTAACTTACTTGGTGCAGCTTAAAGAGGAATACGACAGTGTCAGGATCTTGGTAGATGCTTTAAAATATGTATAGTAAGGCTGGGAGGCTATCATTCACCCCAAAATGATAGCCTTCCTAGAGGCGTTACCAAATTTCCGTGTTATTTATTACTGATTTTTTACAATAATCGTGGCACAAGGCCTTAAAGGAGGGGTTGAGTTAAGACTGGTCGACACTAGGTATCCTATACTTAGCTTATCAGATTCATGGCCCATTCTTTCATTAAAATTTATCTATTCACCACAAAAACTTGTTCCTCATTATACATATACCACAAGTTCAAAGGAAACCTACAATACACCCCAGGACATAAAAATGGCAATATGTACACTTGCGTACACAGAAATATATAAAATGTTGAGGATGACATCAATGTTATGAAATGATGACGGCGGGTGTGACCCCCAAAACAAATTGAAAATAATTGATGTTAGTAAGAACTCGGTCACCCCTCAAAAATAAGTGACCGCTTTATTCTCTCTTTTGACAAAATCAAGAGGCTCTCTCGCTAAGGGAAAGGAAAACGATAAAAAAATAAGGGCATTAGAAAATTTATAAAATTGACCTAGTCGAAATGATAAGGGCAAGCCAATACAAACTGGTGAGATTAAGAATCTCAACTTGGCTAATAATCAAAGAAGAAGCCTGGGAAAGGTCGGGAACGATATTTGGTCACATTAACTAGAAACACAAGAAGGGCCTAACCTAAGCGAAGGTTAGTGTGCCTAGACGTCCGGTTGCCTTTAGGATTTGCAGGGACAACACAACACGCTCCTACAGGTGAGACTGGCCACAGTGAGACCGATTTCAGTGCCAGGAGAAACATTGACAAATGTTAGGTATTGTTGGAACCCCGAAAATTATTATTTTCTCCATGGCACTGAAAATTAGGCCTTATGAAACAATTTGTTTTTAGAGAAAGAGTATGCAGTCTTTAAGTACATTCAAGACTTCTTCCCTAAGAAGTATGTGGCAGTAGTCGAAACCTGTGTCATCGTTGAAGCACAAATAAAGATCACAGGGTACAAGGAATTTCCTAAGAAGCTCATTCGCAGCGTGGAACAGATTTGTTCCAATTTTGGAGGACTTCCTGTGGAATCACAATGCAGAAAACTATGTGAACCTTGTTGAAAGCCTGGTTAAAAACTATTGCAAAATGGGCTGAAGAATGTTCCTCAAAGTCCATATCCTTGACGTTCATCTTGATAAATTGGGATGTACTCAGATGTATTGGACTTCGAACACCGCTACCAAAAGTCGTACAATGAAAAATTGATGATAGGCTATATTTTAGGACTGTTTGGTGAAAGTAATTTACAGTATAAGCATAAATCGTGAAAAACTACTCACTTATAGATTTTTTTGCTTTTCCTACCGTAATACTCGAATAAAATAAACGCTACTTTTGAATCATGTGTCGTTTTGTTTCTATTTTGCTTGAACGAGAATGTTCTTGTCCAATCCTCGAATAAATGCTAGATATCTGATCGCTTCAAGCCTGGAGTGAAATCCGACCGATTTGTCTTCAGTCGGAGATTCTCCGCCTTAGGCAATCGGCGCCTGGCAGGGAAAAGGGCTATTTTTTGCGTATTTATTTTTTCATAGACACACAAGTGACCCAGAGAACTCAATCCGCTGGGAGTCTTGCGTTGTCAGCAGTAATATTCACTGCTTACAAATTCGCGATTTCTAGCCACCCCCCATATATATATATATATATATATATATATATATATATATATATATATATATATATATATATATATATATATATGTTCCTCCATTAGGTCACGTAAAAAGCAGCATATCACGATTAAAAAAGGCTCATAAATCAACAAAAACAAACTTTTGTCTCAATATGTTGTTATTAATTGAAAGCTAAAGCATTAAATTTATTACTTAAAGCAAGTAACATATTCTGGTGTCTTTCAGACAGAAATTATATAGATTGGAATGTCAAATAATATGCTCGATTTTTGTTTAATTTTCTTAAAAGCGGCCATTTTCTTAAATTTCTTAAATTTTAAGAAATTTCGAAACAAACAAAATTTTGATTTCAAATTTCTTCCTAAAATAAATTTATATATTTTTGACACGTTGTTTGAGTAAAATTAGAAAATTTAAAGTTAAATTAATCTGATATGAAACAAACAGTACTTACTTATAGCATAAAAATTTGTATCCAAACATTTCTTAACGATGTGTCTGAATTTATCAAAGAAATCGATTGTGACGAGGTGATGACAGATTACTATGGATGATCAAAATTGACAATTTTTGCAAAGTAAGCGAACGCGTTTTTTCGTTTTTAACTAGTACTTTTTAAATATTAACATTTTCATTCAGCTATTATGTAATACCTATTTTTTATTTCATACTTTCTTAATTAGATAATAGTTTAAAGTTTTTATTAATTAGATAATTGTTTAAAAGTTTTTAAAGATTATGTCATGTATACATTTCCATACGTAGAAATTATGAACGTTTTTTCAATAGTTTTTTTTTTAATTATTTTAAAATATTTGGGGTCAAACGACTGTTATGTGCTTTTCAAATTTCGATTCGTAAATTTACTTTTTCATTAACGTTATCATTGCATTACGTGCTTGAAAGCAATAAAGAATTTTAAACAATTTTTGAAGTATTAAGAAGTTAATGAAAAAAATTTTAAAAATGGGAAAAAATTTGTAAAAAATACATTATTCATCGAAAAATTTTTATTTCTTCACAAAATAATGATCTTAGTATAACGTATTTACAAAAACAGGTGAAATCTTTCCTAATTAATTAATGTCATAGTTTTTTCCCTTTTTTTTAATTCAGAGCAGATTTTCTATGATAGGGGTACTGTTTTACAAAAAAAACTGGTGATTTACTTTCTACAAAGAGTCCTGTTTATAACTAATAAAACAAATCCCGCGCTTGAAGATTTCATTACTCGAAATTTCATGAAAATATGTAAGTGGGTGGAAACATGTTAAAAACATCTCTTTTTAACAAGATTTAAAAAAAAAAAAAATTTCGAAAATAATTTCATTCATTTGTGAATAAGTCCTGAAAGTTTCATTAAAATCCGACAATTATTTGATCTTTGCAAGAATTTCCTAAATTAACGTGTGTTTTCCTCGGGAAAAGCGCAAAATAAAACAAACCTTTTTTTTAGGTCTTTTCACGCTGTTGAAAAAAAAAAAAAATTTTTTTATCCAAAATTTTCTATGTGCTAGAAAGGAGTAAAAAATTTCAAAAAATACTTAAAAAAAGACTTTAGTCTTTCCTCTTCATAACAACATAAACATATTGATACAAAACTTTGTTTTCGTTGATTTATCGACCTTTTTTACATCGTGATATGCTGCTTTTTCTACGTGACCTAATAGAGGAACCTATATATATATATATATATATATATATATATAAGTATAGGATTGGTGTATACGGAATAAATTCCAATAACCAACAAATACTTTTCTTAAAAGAGTGCTCAATACGGAGTAGAATAAATACAATTATTTATTCGAAAATTATAACATAAATGTGTTATAAAATCACTACAAAAATAGCCATTTTGTTTCAACATTTCTGGTGTCTTGTCAAGTGATGGTGCTGAATGTATAGATTCTATATTCATATTTATGTTATAATTTTCGAATAAATAATCACATGCCACTAGCTGCTTTTGTGTAGGGTATATGTATGTGGGTGTTTGCGTGTGTGGGGGGTGGGGGTGTAGGATTAATACAAATAAAATCTGTCACTTACCTGACTGTTGTTATTATATTCACCACCTGGAATCGTTTTTCGTAAACGAATCATTTCATAATCGTTCTGTCCGCTCATAATCTCTTGACGAGTGGAACAAACGATTGCAAAAAAGTTTTCGTCAAAAAAAAACTCTGTAGTCTATGTTTTAAGTGACAAATTTTATTTGTATTAATCTTGTTCCTGCTCAGTCTCTGATATCGAGTACTTCATTTAAATACTGCTTGTCTTAAAGATACTTTCTTTCAGATATCTTCTGACTGACAGCATTTGTGGCAATACAATATCATATAATGGATATCACTGACCGAACGCCATTAATTAATCATATCATTTAACGCATGCAAAGCTTTGTTGAGTTGCTGCAATCAAGCGACTTTCGTTCCGTGATGAATTTCCGTGTTAAAATTATTGACAGCAATCTTTTTTCCAGCTTGAAATGCAAAAAAGACAAATCAACAAAAGGATATACTATATCATTCAGCTTAAAAAACAGGGAATATTTATTAGTTCTGTGTGTTTGCAAATGTCAGACACTCACGTTTTGTTGGTTGTCTTGGTTTTCCGCTCGTAAATAACATCGCCTGCTGCGATTGGTCCATGACAATGAAATCTGGAGTGAAACTATATTCAACCAGAGCACCTCTCTCTATGGAAAATTTAACTTGAGTTTTAGACTTTAGACAACAAAACCAACGATAAAAAATCACTGAAAATAAATCGGAAAGATATATATATATATATATATATGAAACTATATATATCAACTCGTTAACTTTGTCTCTTCTTTTAATACCGCCACAAAAAAGCTCATCCGAGAATATGAACGTATCTTACTGAAAGTATGCAGATAAAACTTGTCTAAATTATGCAATGAAACTTGCCTCATATATATATAGTCATCCACAAACAGCTTGTTCCGCTATATCACAGATCATCACTGTGGCCAGTCTCCGGTTGCCTCTAACTAGGATTGAAACCCGGCTGAATTAATGTCAGTCGGAGATTTTACCCCTAAGCCGTTGGTGCACGGCAGGAAAGAAGGTGAATTTAACCGTATTTATTTTTAGATAAGCACACAGTGACTGAGAGAACTCTATTCGATTTACCGAAAAGTCATGCATTATTAGCCGTAATAGTCACTGTTTACAAACCCACACTTCCTCCCCAGAGAGCTCAACCAAAATAAATTTTTCAGAATAAATATACATACTATCTCACAACTCTAGCACGATTGAGGGTCATGCACAACACAATCTTCGAACTGTTTTACGGTTTGAATCATAAAACAGTGTAACCCGGATATAAGAGAGTTGTCGAGACCAGAGAAGAAGTCTCTTATATGCGGATTTCTCTTATATCCGGGTTTGGTCTATTTTGTTTAGGTAAGTATGGCTCTAATTTGGGACCAAATAAAATTTCTCTTATATGCGTGTTTCTCTTTTATCCGGTCTCTTATATCCGGGTTACACTGTATATCTGGCTATCACGACGCTGACGTGGTAATACTTTCTATTACAGATTTTAAAAACTGAACCTTAAAAATAGTAAAGTTAACAAAAATAAGTGGGAAAAAAGAAAGGAGAGAAGAAAGTTATAATTATAAAAATTAAATTTTAAACTTTAAATGGCAAAAGAAAAATGCAGGAAACAAAATTAATGGTCAAAGGCGGGTAATTAATAAACCAAGAAACAAAGGCTAAAAAAAAGTGATGTATAATATACTAGAAAAAGGCAGGAAAAAAGTAGAAAAGAATTAATAAATGTTTAGGAGCTGATCTGGTTTATTTAAGATGTTTCTTTTTTGTGTTTGCAAGTAGTCATTAATTCTGGTTCAATAATCTGGGGTTGTCAAAGTTTTTTAGAATAACTAGTTTTTTATTCGGCAATTGAATTTCTTTACAGGAAGATTAGCGTAGTCATATTTATGAAAACCTTTCTTTATGAAAACGTTTCTTTAATATAAAATTGATATGGCGGGAATTTGATTGTGTTTATGTTATTAACGAATAAATAGCTAATTTTAAAATTGTTCAGGTTAAAGAGCCGTTTAAGTATTAGTGAATGGTTGAAGTGCTTATTAATGCAGTAAATGTCCGCTGATATTAGTTTTGAATTTAAGACTGAAAGGACGATTGAACCACATGATGTTTCTTTTGCGGTGTTTACTTTTCTTATTACCTTCTTTATGTTCAAGTATTCTAAACTTACTTTATGGTGGCTTACTTCTAAGGCCAGTGTGTATTTGTGTGTTTTCTTTTAGGCTTATCAAATACTTCCTTATTGCTGGACTTGGTACATAGACTAAATTGTACAGATTTATGTAGATTATCTAAAATTGTGTTGGGGTGATTGGACAATTTGCGAACAAATTTAATATTGTATAAATATTTGGCGTATGGTTGAAATCAACTATTATTCAAGTCTAAGGTTACCTCACAGAAGTTTCATTTTGGCTGGTTGTGATGCTTAGTTCGTGTTCTTTAAAAAATTTAATTAATTCTTTTCTCAACCGATCAGTTTTCTGTGGGTTTATTTTACGGAGTAAGATAACGCTATAATCTCTATAAAGTCCAGCGTCATCGGTATGAAAAAAGTCGCCATCTTAATAAAATTCCCACCAATTTGCATGCCTCCTCTGAGTCAAAGGCGACCATCGTTTTACAAAATTCCTGGTTAGATTTCTTGGTCCATTGATGTCCATTGTGGAAAAGGATGGATTTCTGTACCTGTTTGACAATATTAACTTCGCGACCGCTGATAGGGGCAGTAGGTTTTCCTAGCTTAATGGCCGACATTAGAAGATTTGCAAAAGTCACAAATGTCGAATTGGATGAATGTGCCTTTTTTTAATTTTTTATATTGTAAACGATTCAACAGAATCGGCTGTTTTTTTACGCCATTGATTAATTCCACGAGCGTTTCTGGTGTATAGTCATGCTCTTTTAAGGATGAATTTACTGATCCTACCGATGTGATTTTTGGTCGGATTGAACAGACGAAACTGTGGGACATTGAAGAAATTTTCTCTGTGGTGTTTAATAATAAAGAATGCCTATTGTTTTTTTGAGTTTTGAGATCGTGCTATCAATCTTGTCTTTGCTGTTAATAATGTTTTCCAAATTATTAGGTGCCTTTTATAAAACTTGTTTACTTCCTTATTTGGTAATGGTTACCCGACTTAAATTCTTCAATGACTATTTTGTCTGAGTTTTTTTTATCACAACAATGGCTTTGGCTATTTTAATGCTGTAACTTGTTAGATAAATAAGCGATTTTTATTTTGTCCATTACGGAGAATAAATCTTTTCCAAACTCCGACAGTAGATCGTCACGAGGGGGGTGTTTTCTGGCATTTAAAACGGTAAAGGTCGGTATTTTTCAAGTTATGTTCGTTCTTACGTTTGGGAAGGAAAACCTTCCACTTCATCCAAGTGGATAAAGGCGTTATCTATCTATCTATCTATCTATCTATCTATCTATCTATCTAAAGGCGTTATCTACCTATCTATCTATTTCAGTCTGTTCATATCTATCGATGTATGTGTAAATGTAATTTCAAGAAGCTGCACCAAGTATGTCGCACTTTTGGTTCACAGAGATATACATACATACATACATACATACATACATACATATATATATATATATATATATATATATATATATATATATATATGAGGATATTGTAAAACAATTACAAAGAAACTCGAAAATTTGGCAAATCATGAAAATCGAAAAACAGTCTTTGAAAATGGTCCAAAAATAATTAAGAAAAATGAAATGGTAATAAGCAAGAGAAGCCGATTAACCCCCAAGAATATCTTTGAAGAAGTTAATAATGAGAGGTAAATATACTTTCATTTTAAAGCAAGCCTTACAAAGAGCAGGCATAGATTGGTTGAAGTCGAATGTGGAAACTGTAATCTTTACACGTCGATGTACAGTGGAACTGGATTGGATCTCATGGCTGCTTTTATTATTGTAAATAAGATCAAATTAACAAGGCCTATATGACAAAAATATAACTTTAACTTGAATTATTTCAAAAAAACATTGCTTAAAACAGAATTGTGGAAACAATGCCAGGTAAAACAATGCCCGATATAGTGTACTTATGAAACTCTACATATATATTTAAATTGAGTGAAGTGAACAAATTCTATTGTTTACAATTTTAGATTTCTATCTCTCTATCTCTTCCTCTCTCTCTCTCTGTCTCTCTCTCTCTCTCTCTCGCTATATATATATATATATATATATATGCACATGGGTATAAGAAGTTTTTAGCCATGAGAAATAAACAACATCCAATTTCAAAATTTAATTACGTAATCCCTACTCAACATAAATAAAGAGTATTTGAAACTAGTATGGAGTAGATTCTCCATTTGCTAGTTTCAATGCTTTTGTTTGATTTTTCCTGAATTTGAGGATCAAGTTATCAACGATCGTCTGATCCACATTTTGCCACTCCTTTAGCAATGTTTCTTTAAGGCTTGCCATTGACGTTGATTTCGGTTGCACGCTCTCGAAGTTTCCAGTGAAGGTGCTCTATTGGATTCATATCATGACTTTGGGGCGACCCATGGCAGTGACTTGATTCCTTGCGATTCCTTCCAGGCCTTTGATACTTTGCTTGTATGACATGGCGCTCCATTTTCTTGAAAAAAGGTACAGATTCTTGTCAATCTGATTGGATTCAAATAGTGGCAGTAATCCTTTCTCTAATATTTGACAGTATTTGGGTCCATTCAACTGCCCGCCAACAAGAATCAGCTCACATTTTACTCCAAAGCAGACAGCGCCCCACACCAAGAATCGACTGAGATACATAGATAGATATATACACACTTACATACATAGATATGAATCGTCAGAGATAGATAGATAGATAGATAGATAGATAGATAGATAGATTGATTGATTGATTGATTGAAAGAAGGAAAGAAAAAAGAAAGCAAGAATTAATGATGAATTACTTGTCGTATCAGAGGACGCATATTTTCTATGAAAATTTCTCAGACATTCAGGCCGGTAAATGTTGTTAATACTGTTTATTATAAACAGAACATTTATTTAAATATTTGTATCTATATATGGATTTTGTTTTAAACAGCCGCAGTATTGCACGAGAGATCAAATAACGGTATCGTATAGGACACAGTTTCGAATCCTGTTGGAGAACGCATATTTTCTACGAAATTTCTCGAACATTCACGTCGATAAATATAATTAATACTGTTTAATCTAAAATCAGCGCATTTACTTAAATAAATTGCATCTATTAAAATAACCTATAAACAGAAAATATATTATGTATCCGAAATTTTTCACACACACACAAATATACACACGCATATATGCAAAATTTCGCTGTGCTGTAAATTTGAAGAAACTCTTAGAATATTATTTTAAAATTATTTCGGACTTTGTTTATAGAAATCAACTGAGGTACGTCATTGCCAGACATTACAAAATTTGTAGAAATGTCTGGTGAGAAGTCTGTCTCATGGAAAGTTATAACTTTAGTTCAAGCTAATGTGTAGGAAAGTGTTTAAATCACGAAGCAAACACTGCATATATTTTTTTAAATTTTCACATCTATATAAAACACATTTTAGTCGGTTTCGTTGATGTCTGTGACGTTATGACAGTTTAATCTATACTCTCAGAGTCATCGATGTTTTCGTCATCCTCTTCGTCTACACATCCTGTCCCTTTTCATCACAAAGGATGTCACAATTCACTGCCGTGCAATCTGTTCGTGATTTCGGCATGTGTTTTTTTACGACAAAGTAATCATCATTCGTCGCTGAAAATGTCTGTTTATTTATCATTTCATTTCCTCCTCGCATCAAATTATTTTCGCCGACCGCTTTACTCAAGATACCGCTTAAAGTTTTCGCCTCCAAATATAATATAAACGCGATAACCAAACAAAATTCTTTGATTCTTCATCACGATTCCTACCCAAATGATATACGCAATTTCATTCAAAAGGCTCGGCTCAACCCGTGTTATCGTCTTCAGGCACTACCCAACGGTCCCACAGGATCGACAAGCAGCCGATATTATCAAGAGGTCACCTTGACAAATCAAACATGGTCGAAAAGATAAGCCTCTTACAATCGGCCATAGCCCCTCTAAATCATTATATACGAAAGTTGTGCTAGTCTGAAATTACAAACCATCGTGACCTTAGCCTTTTTAAAACTGGTGATCCAGATAGAAAAGTAACTGTGTAACTACGTTTCATAGTCTACGCAAAGACCTTCGACAAATTACGCCACAAGGATCTGATGGAACTGCTCAGCAACCTGATATATTCGGGAAAATATCAGAATAATCAAGAATCTA
>OZ010607.1:6744625-6749625 GCA_963932145.1 Acanthosepion lycidas | reverse complement strand
TATATATATATATATACTAGCAGCATGGCCCGGCGTTGCCCGTACTTGATTAAAAAATCGTACGACTCATACAACAATCGCTATCACTTGACTTAAAATATTTTTGCCCTTCCTTGCCTTTAAAGGAGTACCCTTTGCCGTGCTGATGTTGCTACATGCCTTACATCTTGCCTATCTGACACTGCGAATTTTTTCTAAGCGCTATACGAAACATTAAATCTGTTACGAAAAAAGAACTAAACAAAATGAACACAAGACGATCAGCTTTAAAAAAGGCCTCGTAACTGGCAAAACCGAATGAAAAAAGAATGTTAACAACAAATACTTTTTCACACGAATCCAGTTCTGCGGAATCAGAATCAACGTTGAGTTTAAGCAAGCGAATGAGCCAATTGGAGTAAAGTCCCATTTTTTTGCATATTAGCATGCTAGTTAACATTCGTGTCAGTCAGCTGTTGGCTCTCACGCTGGCCAATAGAATCTTCCTGCCTATTCGTAGCAGCCAGCTATTGGCTCTCTGTCTGGGCAGTACAAAATGGCCGCAAACTACATGTAAACTACCGTAGAAGCATGAAAAAATCGATTATTTCCACTATCGATGGGAGTTGGGAAATGGAAAGACG
This sequence comes from Acanthosepion lycidas, assembly GCA_963932145.1. Taxonomy (NCBI): domain Eukaryota; kingdom Metazoa; phylum Mollusca; class Cephalopoda; order Sepiida; family Sepiidae; genus Acanthosepion; species Acanthosepion lycidas. Next base: position 6,749,002 of record OZ010607.1, on the reverse strand, counting down.
GTCTTGGCCTTTCCACTAACTTGGAGCACGTGCATGTAAATTTTGGTGCAAATCCGTCGAAAATTGCAGCCGTGCATTCGTTACACACACATTCTACCTTATATATATATATATATATATATATATATATATATATATATATATATATATGTATGATAAAATATACTTTTATGATTTGCTATATTTATGGGTTAAAATGCTGAAAATCAGTATTAGAGCGTCTGGCAATATAAAAGTGAACACAGAAGTCAACACTCAGAGGCGACAGGAAATTCTGCCTCTTTCTGATTGTAAGTATAATTGTCCTTTTCGTTACCATTTCACTTAAAATTTACTCATTGCTCATATTTTTCGTCTATGATATTCTCAGTGTCCGTGAACATCCGAAGCACATTTACGATAGACTAGATCCGCTTCCTGGGTATGACGACAAACTCCATCCGACAGCAAGGCCTCTGATCGGGAGGTTTTAAGGTGCGTGGAACCACCTCTTAATTGCTGGTATTACCAGGTCCACCCTGACCCGGGGTGGTAGCACCTGTTAGGGTCCCAACTATGGGTAAATAGTTAACCCCCAAACTAGTGTTAAAACACTATGAAAGTGTAAAAATAGGTTTTAATTCCAGCAATAAATTTTTGTAAAAACTATTACCAGCAACCAATTTTTGAACGAACATTTTATTGCCAGAAATCCATTATTACCAGTAATACATTTTTAAAAAAAAATATATTACCAGGAATACATTTTTGAAGAAAAAATATTAACAGTAATATATTTTGGGTAAAATATATTACCAGCAATACATTTTTCAACAAAAATATTGCCTGCATTAAAAATCTTGTTGGCATTAAATAAACCATTGAGGTTGATCTACCGTAAAACAAAGCAAACTAAAATGACCCCATTTCTCTTGAATCAACTCTTTTTTCACTGCCATTTAAACGGATATTTTCCTCTCTCCTAATTCTCTGTTTAATTTCAGAAAGACATCTTTAATTATTTCAATACGCCTTCGGATGTTAGTATCATTGTTATAACTCTGTCCAGCCACTTGTTTCAGCGTCCCATTTATTTTTTCATACGCTCCAGCATTGCACGTTTCAGCCGTTGTACGCTACGGCCTTCTTCAGGTGGTTGGAATGTCGAACTGAACCCTTTATTTCGATCACTGGGGTAAACTGTTCTGGTTAAAGCGGTGTAGAACTTTGAGAGGGGAATTAACAGGAGATAACAGACATCCATTAGACATGGCACGTGGAACTAGAACAGTCTACCTCAGTGAGCAAAATAAAGGTTTCAGTTCGACATTCCAACCACCTGAAGAAGGTCAGAGGACATAACGGACGAAACGGTGTGATAAACATAGCGACTAAGATGAGGACAATAGTCCGAATAATGTTATGCCTAAATTTATTTAACCGCCTCCGATTAGCCGACTACTATATTCCCTAAGGGAGCTTTCAACCGACAGAAAGCAGTAGCTGATCCTATAAGTATAGTATTTTACAGATATCAACTAATGTCTTAACTCGATTTGTTTCTAAATCCTGGTGATTTCGATTCTATCTCAATAATCCTGTTACTTCGATGTGCTAGTAATGATCTCCTTGAGATGCATTATTCAAAATTCAAGAACTTTTATCGATATTTACTAAGCTTAGCGTACCTTAGATACAAGCGTAGTTCAGTGTGGGTTGAAATCACGATTGCAGCCTTGCTAACTATCGATTGCCTACAAAGAGCTCTTAATGTTATTTCCAAAGATTATTTTAATCTGGCATAAGACCAGCGATGTTATGTTCTCAGTGGAGATAAAATTGTGATTGTCTGCTAAACGATATTGCTGCCATTCATTCTATATTATCAGTGACTGTTTTAGCACAAATACATGAAACAGTTGCGTAAACCCTCTTGAATTACAGACGAGACCAAAGCTCTATCGTCAGGGGTATTACGATAAACTACATCCGAGTCCCTAGGTAAGACGATAAAATACACCCGGCAGCAAGGCTTCAGGAAGTTTTGTGGAGCGTGGAACCATCTTTTAATTTCTGGTGTTCCCAGGTTCACCCTGACTTGGAGTGGTAGCATCTGTTAGAGTTCCAGCTGGGCCAAATGGTTAACTCGAAGCAGGTGTCAAAATATAATGAATGTGTAAAAATAGGTTTTAATACCAGCCATACTTTTTTGTAAAATATTATTATCATCAATACATTTTCGAAAAAAAATATTAGCAGCAATAGATTTTTGGAAAATAAAAATCTTGTCGGCATTATATAACCCACTGAGGTTGATATGCCCTAAAAAAAAAACAATGCTCTAACCACTAAGCAACGTATAGCATTTGGTGTCGGACAGGAGTCTCTAAATAACTGACTTTGGCATAAACAGCAAAATGCTATGAAATCGCCAGAGACCGTTTGATATTTCTCTGAGTTTTGAAATTGCATCGCTCCAGGTTTGACCTTTCATTTTCAGCTTGAAGTTAAATCCAGTCTCCGGTAGAATCGACATATTAAAATAGTGGTTTGCAAAATTTTTCAGACGCCCTTACGTATGAAAACACAAAGTTAATAACACAAAAATTTATAGCCAACCTTTGATTAGATTTTCTTAATGCTAGTATTGCATTTTCTTAGTGCTAGTATTGCATTTTGGATTAGCCTCTAAGTATTCGCATGTAAGTAGTTATATAAATAGGATACACTGTAAAGTAAAAGCAAGATAAGCCATCAAGGTACAATGTTTATGTGTGGTGTAGGCTTTTTTTCAGATGTGCCACTACCACCCTTTGACTTACCACTTTTTTCTCACCGTTCCCTGAATCTTTCCCCCCAGAGTCGGTACCTCTCACTGTACGGACATCACATCTCCACGAGCTCCGGAGAGCCCTACCCTCGCTCTGCTCCTGTTTACATCAACAATAGAAACAAAAGGCTTATTTTCTGGACGGGGAGACAAAAGCTGAAAATTATTTCTTACTTAATGAAGCTTGAAATTGCTTGTGCTTGAGCGAGAGGCGTGATAATCAGTAAGTTGGAAAAATGCCATTTTCCACAATGTCATTTGGTTAGTCGATATTTTTTTTTTTTTTTCATTTACAATTTTTTTTTGTTCTGTCTATAAATAAAAACTGCATGCTGATTAATGAAACTATCCTGCCAATTCCATTCTAACCGAAATGCAACGTGAACGGAATACAGGCTCCTAAAGAACTCTAAGTATGGAAGATAGAATTTCAAAAGTCCTGAGGAAGACGATAAATTACGTCCATGTTCTGAATAAGACGGTAAACTACGTCCAACAGTAAGGCCTCTGATCAGGAGGTTTTAAGAGCATGAAACCACGTCTTAATTTCTGGTATTCCCAGGTCCATCCTGACTCGAGGTGGTAGCACCTGTTAGGGTCCTAACTATGGGGAAAGATTTAATCCCTAAACCAGGGGTAAAACACTATGAACGTGTAAAAATAGGCATTAATACCAGCAATACATTTTTGTAAAAATTATTGACCGGAAAGCAATTTTTGAACGAAGATTTTATTACGAGAAATACATTATTACCAGGAATACATTTTTTAAAAAACAAAATATTACCAGTTTGAGCCCTGTCACTGGATCTAACCAAACCAGGACCCAGAGAGTGTGAGTTCAATACCCAGTTAAGGCAGTGGAGAACTTTCAGAGGGGAATTAACAGGAGATAACTAATAACTGACATCCATTAAAAACATGGCATGTGGAACTAGAACAGTCCACCCCAGTGAGCCAAACAAAGGGTTCAGTTCAACATTCCAACCACCTGAATAAGGCCGGAGCGTACAACGGCTGAAATGTTGTGGTAAATATGGCGACAAAGACGAGGACAATAGTCCGAATAATGTAAATAGTGAATCTTTCATTTTTGTCCATCGGAGTAGATTCTCAATCTATTTTCTGGGTTTTTAATTCCTCTTCTTTTATTGTTCTCTCTCCTTAATAGTGTTTACTTTTGTCATATTCTCTCACACTTATGCTAATACTCAGAAAGCAATAATTGAATTTTCTAGGGTACATAACGAGGAAAGCGGGCTTGGTGAACTTGACATTCACAGGGAATACTGAAGGCAAGAGAGGAAGAGGAAAAGTGCTAGTGACACATCTAACAAGCGGGTGTAAATGGATAACAGAAAAGGGATGGGGAATAGTTAGACCTTAGTAAACACTTCAAACGGCAGGAAGTTGTGGAGCGCTACAGCCGATTCATACAAGAGGGACACGTAATACTATTAGATTGAGAGTAAAATCTCATCAATTTACAGTTGAAATGGCGAGATGTAAGCGTAATTTCTACGCTAATTTGTTCTCTCGCACTTCTCACTTGTGGAAATCTTTTTCGG
>OZ010607.1:6719625-6739625 GCA_963932145.1 Acanthosepion lycidas | reverse complement strand
TTGAGCCTGATCGGTACCTAGTTAGGTAACCTCTTGAATGAGCGAGTGGGGTAGTTTACGGTTATATTGCGTTGAAACACCGATTCTCGTACGATCATCGAAGTTAAGCAACGTCGAGACTTGTCGGTACATAGTTAGGTAACTGCTTGCGAGTACCAGGTGCTGTACGTTTGAATGTGTGCATGTGGTGGTTTATCACGTTGAAACACCGATTATCGTACCATCATCGAAGTTAAGCAATCGATTGTTGGACATTCTTCCGGGTTTTTACTTTGCAGTCAATTTTGATGTTTAAAAATTGAACTGCAATGGGAATGTGTCCTCTTAAATTCTCATCTTTTATTGTTCTCGCTCCTTGAGAATGCTTTTGTTATATTATTTCACTCTCAGACAGCTATTGCGTATTAGTGGCTTTGTTGCCTTGCTATGGGTGAAATGGTTAAAAAAAAAACTAAACTTGTAGAATTATTAAATACAGTATTACTAATTCAAAAATACTTTTTGCTTAGATTTTAACTTTGTCTTTTTCTTTTCTTTTTCCTTGCCTTTTCAGTATTATAGCTGCTTAAAATTTAGTCAAATGTAAGTGCATTGGTCTATGTGCGAACAACTCTTAATAGCAAAACCAGTGGAGAAAGTAAGAAATCCTTTTGGCATGATTTAGTTTGGTTTATTGCATATCAATCTTAATGGCTTATTTAATGCCGACAAGATGTTATTGCTTAAAAAAATGTATTGTTGATAATATCATTTTTTCAGAAATTCATTGCTGGTAATAATCTTTACAAAAATGTATTGCTGGTATTAAAACTTATTTTTATACTTTCATAGTGTCTTAACTACAGTTTGGGGTTAACTATTTGCCCATAGCTGGGACCCTAAAAGGTGCTACCATCCCAAGTTTGGGTGGATCTAGGAACACCAGAAATTAAGAAGTACTTCCACGCTTCTTAAAACCTCCTGATCAAAGACCTTGCTGTCGGATGGAGTTTATCGTCTTACCCAGGACGCGGAAAACCGAACCAATATATTTTCCAAAACGTCATAGTACTTCATAGCAAAGAAAAGGAAACCGTGGAGAGTCATCGTAGGTTACGTTCTGAAGGGAGATAGCATTTAATCTTCTGTGTCATCATATATAATAATTAAGGTTTTACAGCCACATCAAGTTGAATCACTAGTTCAGGCACTATCAACGAAGTTAAGCAACGTCAAGCCGGGTCAGTATATTTATAGGGGTGACCGCTAGGTGATACCAGAATCTTGGATTCTCATATGATGTAATGGATAATGGCCAAGTTTAATTTGCTCACGTTTTGCTACTTAAGCGCAAATAGCCTTGGGAAAGGATAAATCCACCATTTGTATGGGGTAATTAGTAAGATTTGTATCACTTAATCATTCCTAAAAGAATTCTTACAATCTAAAAATATTTCCTGGCTTCCTGCAAAGGGTTTATAAGCCGTGGAACACGAATGAATCAAAAAACCTATATTAGATTTGTTATAACGGATTCGCACATCAAGGTATTTAAAGCGTTTCTTCTTGCACATACGGAATCTTTATGATGGATTCAGGGTACAAATATTTTATGACGTTTGTTATGTTCATTTACGCGGAAATACACTTGGTAAAGGTATTAATCCGCCATTTCCCCCAGCTATGGGTTAATTAGTAAGACTTGTATCACTTAATTTCATATTGCATTTTTTTTTTAATATTTAAAATATTTAGGAAATACCTAAAAGCTTTGATTTAGAATACAGTCTCGCTCATCTTGGAAGAATGGCGCAACACAATCTTCAATCCATAATTTTTTTTTTCATTTTTTTTTTTTTGTTCACGGTAAAACTTTTTGAGCTATTTCCTCTCATCTGTTTTTGTAGCAGACAGGATTAAAATAATAGTACTTCCCCATTTTGAAGATTGGCGCAATACAATCTTTAATCTTTTTTTTTTTTTTTCGTTTGATTTTGTTCACTGCTAAGCTTTTTCAGTTATTTCTTCCCTTCTTTTTCCCTAGCAAACAGGATTAAAATAATAGTACTTCCCCATTTTCAAGATTGGTGCAACACAATCTTACAGTTAGCATTTCCTCCTATTTGAAACTTTTTCCGTCATCAGGTAAACTCTGTAAATATCCCTCACATATATAAAGAGTTTCCGGATTCATTTAAAATGGCTTCCTTCCGGCGTCCAATATCCTTCTTCAAACGAAATCCGTTTGGCAAAGAAAAATAATCAGCATACTTATAGTCATTATCTCTCTCTCTTTCTCTCTGTCTCTCCATATATATATATATATATATATATATATATATATATAATTTAAGTAGTAAGTATTTGTCTAAGGAAATTCATCAAGACTCTTTTTTTTCCTTTCGTGAGTCGTATTGTGAAATATTTTATCGGAAATGTGGTCATATTTTTCGCATTCTAGCAGTTTTCCTCTCATTGTGTATAAAGAGACATGATGACTTTTCTGTTTATCAACTTAAGATTTTGTTGCATTTGGTAATGTACGCTATGTAGATGGAAGTTTAAAATGTCTCCTACCTAAAGCTGGAGCTGGAAAAAAAAAGTCCAGAGATTGAATAAACACAAATAAGCCAAAAGTTCATTGACTTAACTCCGGGAAAGTTAAATCCATACACCGGTTTCAGAGGAATCTATTCAATTTATTAACAGATATATATATATATATATATATATATATATATATATATATATATATATATATATATATATATATATAGGTTAAAGAGTTCACTGTTAAGGATAGAGCGTATGTAAATATAAAAGTTTACATTGATGTCAACGCACAGTGGCGACAGTCTTTTTTATGCTTATACGTAATTGTATTATTATACGCTGGCTGTTGACTTCAATGTCCACTTTATCTATATATATATATATATATATATATATATATATATATATATATATCTTTTCATTTTTCATTTTTCATTCATAATACTCAAATTTTAGGAATACGTTTTGACAGCGTCACCCACGTGACGACAACGTGACCATGTTTAAACGGAACGCTGATCATATAAAACTTTCAGTTATCTGTTTGGATAAGTCTTGTGCTTATGTCCATCGTCTTTGTCATGTTGAATTGATAATGTTAATTATATTTTATGAATATGTCCTGAAGATGGTTTATTAGACCGAAACGTCCGACGTTGATATATTAACATTAAAACAGCATAATTGCACATAAGGATTTTTGTTTGTTTTTTCCGTATATTTTTCTTCATATATATATATATATATATATATATATATATATATATATATATATCTTTGCTTGATGAATGCCACGAAACCAGGAACTGGATTATCAAAAATTATGGAAAATAAAGCATAATATATTTTTATTTTAGTACACATTACAATCAAAAACGTTTGAGGCTTCTCTCTTCTTCTTTATATATATATATATATATATATATATATATATATATATATATATATATATATATATATAGAGAGAGAGAGAGAGAGAGAGAGTGATATTGTTTGAAATACATAGATAGATAGACAAATAGATATATATGAACAGTCTGAAATAGATAAATAGATAGATATGAACAGACTGAAATATATATACATATATATATATATATATATATATATATATATATATATATATATAGAGAGAGAGAGAGAGAGAGACATACATACATAGCGAAGGAAAACTTCTTTGCCAATGCGTTACCTCCTCTGATGGACACAACAAGAAGTATTTATTATGCAACAATTTACAGAAGTAAAATGTCTTCAGTTCTGCAAGTTATTTAATTATAAGAACACTCAGTCATATTCCAGTTTAGCTGAAAGTCAAGGTAAACTATGGAGGATATATGTATTGTAATTTATTGCTTAATAAACGAAAATGAGTTTTGTTTTTGTTATTTTAATAAGATTTTTAATAGACTTATTATTTAGTTTAGTCTAGTTTAAGAAATTGATTTATATTTTTACTTATTATAATATAGTCTACCCCATTGTACTAGATGTTCGATGACTGTACAAGAAAGTTCCTCATACCTTTGAGAAATGTGCAGTTAGTAGGCATGGTCAAATGCAAAATAAGTAACAGAACTGTCCAACAAAATTTGCAATAAGCAATAACAAGAAAAAGAACAGGGCCAAAAATAATATAAAGCAAACGATATATGCAGGGCAAACAACAGAAATATGGCAAAAAGTTCTCTAACTAAGAACTAGTGACGACACACGAAAGGAAGTTTGGTCAAGCGAACATAGCGTTGTGACTTCAAGTCAAGACAGACCGGGACTGAGTCTGTGAAACTGAGAACCGGCCTATTTTATTGTCTAGGAAAAAAAACAACATGCCTTTGAATTTTCCAACGGCCGACGGTTGGGTCGTGTAGGACTTTGGGGCGTAAAATGGATTCAGATACCGAACGATACACTGGTGGGTGGTGAGTAATAAATACTACCTATGATATTCTTGCCTCATATATGAGACAATGTTAAAACATTAAGCTTGTACGAAAGGGAAAACAAGGGAAATACGGCTTGAGAGGCAACGTGGTAAAAGTATTAATCGTGTCCAAGAAACACATCCAATAAAATCATAATGCTTGGTCATTTGCTTAAATAGTGCATTTCGTTTTGTTTTTTAATGTTTATCAACCTTTTGTGGGTTATTTAAAACATATTTTGTATTGTAAGAATAATATTGTGCGAGTAAATATTACATAATGAATATTTTTTGACAATAACAATGATTTTTAAAGATACAAGTCCAACTATTTAATCCATAGATGAGGCAAATTTTTGGAAGTGGATTATGCTGAGAACCTTTCGCACATCCCTTATTCTCTTTAAATACAACCAACATTCAAAAAGTAGTGTGGGGGAGGTAGAACAGATACAGTGAACACGGTAATCCCGTTGGATCAAGCCAGTTTTCAAAAAAAAAAAAAAAAAAAAAAAAAAAACCTTGTCTTACTACAAAGTCATCACCATTGGCTATTCTTTGTTTTCTTTCTTTCTGTTTTTGGCCAATGAAGAAAGAGATTGCATGTCACGCATGTCAAAATGTGCATCACCGGAGGCGATGCAGGTTTTCACAACAGCTATGCCGAAACGCATTTCTCACCGAAAGAGAGACATAAAAATTGTTATACAAACGCTCGCTCACACGCGCTCACACACACACACACACACATATATATATATATATATATATATATATATATATATATATATATATATATATATTCCCAACCATGTAACAACAAAAGGAGCCTATGTTGTAATCACATTAGACATACCAATTCGTTCACTAGCTCAGTCACTAAATCTACTTTCACAAACTACCACAACTCTAACTGTAGAAGTCATAACATAATTTACTTATTAGAATGCACACTATGCCAGAAACAATATGTGGGAAAATCAGAATGGCCGTTTTACTACAGAATTAATAATTATCGCAATCGGAATAAGTCGGCTCACCATGAGAGATTATTACCCTAGAACATGATATTAAAAGTCATGTTAAATTCACGATAATTGAAAAAATAGAAATAGACCCAAAAGATAACATCAAAAATACTACAGGAACATGAAGATAAATGGATTTTGCGCCTCAAAACGGGCAAGCACAAATTTAGCAACACAGATAGAAATAATATGTAACCCCATAAAACAAGCCCTACTAACATTTATCCCACACACAAGCCAAACATGCTTGCAGAAGAGTTCAGGTCTCACACTTATACACACACGCATACTAATATATACACATACACACATCACACAAACTTCCAAAAGAACTAAAAGATAACATACACTTAACACACACGCATATCCCACTACCAGCAACAAATAAAATTGTCAAAATGACCCGGGAGGGTATTCTTAAAGTCTCCCATTCTTTATCTTAAAAACAACTTGAAAGAGGCCGTTTAACCAACACAACGTCTGACCAAAATTAAGGATAAAAAAATAAAATGAAAACTACAGATAAAGTTCACTTCCTTCAGAAACAGTCATTCACTCCTGTAGTTCACTGCTACTAACAAGCAGTATTTTTTCTCCTGATGATGGCCATGCTGACCGAAACTACAACCAAGTATGTCTGGAATTTTAAATTTTTCAGTATTCTTTATTGTTCAAAACATGCGAGCGCGCGCGCGCACACACACACACACATAAATACATATATAGTGATTTTCCAAGCGTAGCTTAGATGTGGCACAAGCTTGCTAACCATTAAACCGCCTCGGGGTGCCCCATATATATATATATATATATATATATATATATATATATATATATATATATATATATATAAAAATTGTTAAAAGGATATTTTTCAGTGTTACTGACTTGAAAAATATCTATGAACACCAAAATAGAGATTTACAGAATGCCACTGTACTGGAATTCGGCTCATAATACAAAATTTCCAAACTGAAGGCCACAATCTTAACAAGATAAGGTATGCAGATGATATCGTGCTGATCTACGCAAAAAGCGACCTCTAGGAACTGCGACAGGAAGGTAATGAAGGAAAGCAAGAAGAAAGGACTAAACATATTACAAGAAGATAGAATGCATGGTTGTTTGCAAAAGGAACAACACAACATGCAAAATTACAAATTGGAGATGTTAAAATCGAACGAGTACAAAAATGTAAAAAATCTTGGAAGTGTTTTAACAGAGGACGAAAATTGCATCTCCAAAATTCGAACAAGGAATGGTGATAGCGAAAGATGCCTTCCAAAAATTAGGAAAAATATTAAAAAACAGGAAAATTTCGTTAGAAAGAAAGGAAAGAATACTGAACTGTTATTTAATATCGCTCCTTCTATATATGCTGTACAATCCCATAATTGATAAAGGAAAAAATTGAGGCAAGAGAAATGTAGTTCTACAGAAGGATACTGAGGATACATGGACCAAACATGAGAGCAACGACGAAGCTTTAAGGAAATGGAAGCAAAAAAGACACTTACGCTTAGAATCAGAAAAAGAAATTTCTAGGATACATAATGAGAAAATAGGACTTGGCAACCTTACACTCACAGGATAAACTGACAATGGAGAGAAATGTTCAAAAATGTTTGATGTTCAAAAATAGAAACGCAATGTTATCGTCTGATGTCTTAATTCCTGTTCTTTTATTGTTCGCCCTCCTTAATAGTATTTTCCCATATTCCCTCACCCTCAGTAACCCATAGCGTCTTAGTGGTTTTAATTCCTTGCGTGGGGTGAAATGAATCACATAAAACATCAAAGACGATGATGAAGTGCATTCCTCAAAGAAACAGGACTTTTATTATCACAGTGTTGGATATCTACTAAAAAAAAAAGAATCTAAATGACATTGGCTAGATTAAAAAAAAAAATTAAAGTCCCAGCATCCCTCATTCATGCCCATGTGTAGTCCCCCCAACATTACAAATTTAGTCCGATGAAATCCTAGGCGACGAAACGCGTCATAAGAAAGTTTTTTCTACTTTGTCATACATTTCCCAACAAATATAAAAAATATATAACGTTATCTCATATATATATATATATATATATATATATATATATATATATATATATATATATATATAGTAAAAAAAAGGAAGAACAGTAAGATATGTAATCCGGTGTTCTAATTGATTTTTTTTGATTTTTACAAAACAGTAAATTTAAAGAGCATAAATATTATAAATTAACTGATTTAAAAATATTGTTTCATCGCTACACAGGAATTCCCATGTTTCAAAAACAGAAACCCAAAACCTCATATTATATTAAATTAAAAGCATTAGTTATGTTTCATCTTCAAGCGAATTTTGGAATAACTTATTTTAAAATTTACTGAGATTTAAAAGCACATACATTCAAAATGTTTGTTTCCAAGGATACAGAGAAATGCAAACAGGGATGGTAGCGTGTTCTTTTTTATTAACTATTATTGTATCAATTATGAGTTACGTTCGAAAATGGTTTAAGTCTAGGTAGGGTAGGGGTGCCTTTTTAAAACGAATTATGACTTCCGGTCAACGCATGCCGTCTGTTTTTTATCAACGGCAAAATTTGGGGGGGCATTTTATTTGTTAAATCTCTACTTTAACATACAGATTCTTTCTAAAACGGTTGTTCGGATTAGAATCCGTTGTATTAATCTACAATTTTAAAATATTATTTTAATTTTAATTACTAATATATTATATTTCTTTTTAAAACAATAGAATTTGAAGTTTTTAGTTTCTGTTTTTTGAAACATGGTAATTCCTGTGTAGCGCTGAAACCATATTGTTAAATCCGTTAATTTATAATATTTAACACACACACACACACACACATATATATATATATATATATATATGTATGTGTGTGTGTGTGTGTGTGTATTTATATAAGATAACGATAACGATATATATATATATATATATATATATATATATATATATATATATATGCTTTGGGTTTTGTCCACTGTACAGTATAGTATAGTTGATCACCACAGTCTGTGAGAAAAAAACACCTGGACACAATTCTCTCTGCCAGAAATTTGGAAACCGCATACTGTTCTGCTTGGTATTCGCACCGGAAACTCCAATACGAACATTTCAGAGTGTTTGGGTGTTAATCTGAGAACAGTGCAGAGCAGTGCAGAAATAGTTGGATTAGTCTAATAGTGATTATGAAGGTGTTTGGCTAGTGACGATTACATTATTCCTCCATTCGTCTTCCCACAGAGACTCAATATGGGGGCCTATATCAAGTGCTTTGAGGTGGTTGTGCTGCTAGAAAATCTATATACTTGACAACATGACTCTGCACTATGCCACAAAAAGCAGGAGAATCTAGTCATGGTTGTCAAACAATTTCTGCGACCAAATCACTCCTTACATTTGGCCACATGACTCTCCAGACTGCAACCCCCTTGATTATTATTTGTGGGATGCAGTTGAGTGATAGACCAACAAAACTTCTTTTAGCACCAAAGATAGACTGAAGGCAAGGATTATAGCAGAATTAACCAATTTAAACAAGGAGGCCGTCCAGAAGAGTTGTAATAGATTCCGAAGTTGTGTGTAGGCCGTGGTTGAAGTCAATAGTGATTTTATTGAATAAATTTACACTTTAGTATTTCAAGATATTTTTGTATAATTTTGATAAATATTTTTGTTATAATGAGACGTCAGTGTTATTTTTGTGTCATTTAGACGACAATTTATCTCACCCTGTAAATGATTATTAAAGTTTTTTTTTTTTATCAGTGTCTAGAAAATACTTCTCAGCGCAAACAAACAAGTGGGTTTTGCAGAATTCTACCTTGCTTGAGTCCAGTTGCTCATACTTTCGAAGCGTCATATTTGCCGTTTTGTCTCATGAATTTTTAACACTAATATTTTGTTTCGATTTTTCCTTCATTTATTTGACATTTCATTTCACTTGATTTCATTTTTTGTCGTGTTGTTCTTGAGATTCTTCAATTTCAACTTCAGACTTGAATATTTGATTCACTCTATTATTCAATCAGCCGGAATTATCCGAACAAAATCTGATACAAATTCATTTTGGTTCGGGTTATTTTAGCCGGTTTTTATTATTATTATTATTATTATTATTATTATTATTACTATTATTATTATTATTATTATTATCCTCCGTAAATATTTGTCTCTTGGTCTGTCGACTCCTGACGCCCGAAATATAACTTTATAGATAAACGGAGGGTAACAGCGACATTTTCACACGAAATTTTATAAGAAAAACGATTTGAAACTTTCGACAATCTACTATGATTTTTCGACAAGTCTTTAATTTATTTCACCGACTAAATTCAGATGATTTATTAAAAAAAAATAATTTAAAATCGGTGTGTAATAAGTTCAACATCTTCCGAAACAACTTCAACTACATATCCTCATATCATCCTCTTCGCTTTCCCTCATCCTCATATCCTTTTCATCGCTATCCCTCGTTCAATAATCGTCTAATGTCTCTCGAGCCTTATATTTAGTATATTTTAGCAAGAAAACAAAATCAACCCCGAATCCAATTAAACAAGCACATAGAATTGTTACAAATTCATGACGGTGGTCTTCGAGTATAGAATCCAGAGGTTGGCAGTGAATATTTCGGAGACAGTAGGAAAGCGTAGTTCAGGTTCGCAGTGGATATCGAAGCAGAGCGTAGTTCTTCCTTCTATCATCTTCGCCTGTCAAGTTGGCACTGATCCTTCAGTAGGGTAAACAAAGATGGCCGCCTTTATACACGACGGATACAATGTTCTGCGGCTTCTGATTGGTTAACCTTCTATTGGTAGACTATAAAGGAAGTTAAGTCATTTGTATTGTCTCACTAGTCATATATATATATATATACTCAAAAAACCGTAACAAGAATAACTTTTTCACTGCATCTCCAAAGGCCATGTTTAATTAGATTTTAAAGGTTTTCTTCGTTCTGGAAATGATTTTCTTCATTTTGGATTCAGGTAAAATATTCATTTTTCATCGGAAGTCACTATATTGTTGAGAAAATTATTCGTCTGTAAGAATAAAATTAAGGCAATGGTTTAAATTTAACCTGTTGGTTTCGGTAAGTGAAGTCCAATTTAAAATTTTTCAAAAATTTATAAACGACCTAAGAATTATTGTTTGTTATTTTTGTTGCAAATTCTGTAAAACAAAAAATGTATAAATTTACTTTCATTCTAAGTCTAGGTTTTATTACAATTCTCACCATCGCTTTTTAAAAGAATAATCATTGTCGAGGAGTGGAGGTAGTTACAATAATAAAGGTGTCATGAGATAAAAACGTCCTTTTGACACTGTATTTTTTTTCGGGGGCACAAAGGTCAAAGTTTGCCTAAGACTGATTATATCTAAATAAATGTCAATATTATCTTGAAAATTCACCATAAAAAAGGTATGAAATTTTGTCCCACCCAGTATATGATGTAATGGAATAGCCTGCTACCCCCTTGAGTAGTGACACTATAGGTGGTTATCACCTATAGATATCCGTTAGGACAACGGACATAAGAATCGAGCTGGGATCTTTCCCAGCTGCGCTAGTCGAACTCTCTGCCTTTGGGCAAAGAGGAACCCGGACGAGGCTATGCCGAAGGACAGAGTTTCGTCCGGGGAGGTAGACGGACCCGATCCCGTTTATGTGGGGTCTACGGGGATTTTTTGGCCGAACCCCACTTTAAATTCGGCCTTGTGCCATATGTGACTGCGTGAGGCAGTTACTAAATAGCGTCTCTCGTTTTGTTCGTCTCTGGTCAATGCTTGACCGCATTACTGACGCGTATGGATTTTACTTTTGCTTGTTACTATTGTTCTGTTAAGTTCAATTTTATTTTATTGTTAACGTTCTTTTGTTGACTGTTATCTGGAAACTTTTTCGATTTCTTTTCACGTCTTCCTTTCTTCTTCAATTTATTACATTTTCATTTCTAATTTTTCCTTTTATTTTTAGTTTTTACGTTAAAGTCTCCTTTTTTAATTTACTATACTCCGCTCCCACAGTTTATCTGTTTAGTTGCCGTCAGACTTTATTTTTTCTTTAGTTCAAATTACTAGGTTTTAATTGTTACGTGTTACTTCTTTCTTTATTTTCTTTTCCTTTTAAATAATCTTTAAGGGTTCTATTCTTTTATTTTTTTTCTCTTTTTGTTATTGTTCTATTTGTTTGTGTTTAGCTAGTCTAACTCGTCTGTTTTCTGTATTTGCTTATTGGCAAACCTTTATTTTTTAGCGGCCATTTTGATTTTTTTTTAGTTAATACGTTTGTTTGTATTCGTGTCTGTAAATTGTCCTTTATTTTTTTAGCGACCATCTTGTTTTTTTGTCTTGTGTTATTACGTATTGTTGCGTATTTGTGTCTATAACTTGTTTTTTTTATTTTTATATTTAGTGTAAAAATGGATTTTTTTAAAGTATTTTCTTTATAGTTTTTCTTATTTTGCATAACGTTTGTTTTGAATTGGTGTATCACGTTATGATTTTGTGCATATTTTTTGTTTTTGACCAAAAGTTCACGTTTTAATTTTTGTGCTTTTCTTTTTTTAACATATTTTGTAACTGTTATTTGTTTGTCATTTTAAATTTGTTTGTTTCGCTGCTAGGCGAACTTTGTTTCAGTTTTTTTCTCCCTCGCCTATAGGCGACCATTACTTCTTTCCACCCCTCTCCTCCCCTTCCTGTTGTATAAATCCTAAAGGCGGAGAAAAAGAAACACCCCGTCCTTCCTTATTAAAAGGAAAAAAACTGTTATGGCGGTTTTTAAGAGTTCAGTAAAGAAACATTTATTTTCTGTAAAAGAACATGTGCCGTATAAGGATGACCCTGAGTAGTACCCAGTTTTACCAAGTGTACCTTCAAATGAGGAAATCGTCAAAGCTTTAAAAGTGCTACTAAGTCTACGGAGGCTGAAAAGAGCCAAAATGTAGAAGCCAATAATGGGAAAGAAAAAGAAAAGTCAAGTAAGAATACAGAGGCCGGGAATCGCCCTCTTGTTGGAAGTCCAATATTGCGAAGTTCTTGGAGCGAGCTAAGAGTTACGCTCACTTTGTCGTAGAAGGTGGACTCTTAGAAGGCCCCCTAAGAGTTAAGAAAGATTGAAAAAAGAATAGTGTCGGCCTTCATCGTGGACAAGCGTTCGTGCAAAATTTGTCGCTCGACGAAAGACACAGTGATAAAATCACTGGAGTCCTTGGTGTTCAGGCCCCTCGGAATCGTTAAAGTAGCCAGTTATTTCATGTGGGATGTATTGCTACCCAGGCCGGAAGACTGTGTTGCTGCTTCATGTCGTGACTTGATAACCAAAGACCTAATATTACGCACAGAGTATGAAGACAGAAGAAGGACCAGATGGCAATATACGAGGTACCTCCTCAGGTTATCGGGAAACTCCTGGCTGCTTTCCTATCGCAGTATGGCGAGATACCAGGCGCTCCTGCGATGGCCAGAACAAGGGTGTGGAGCTTTGAAATATTGTTAGACCGAAAATTCATACTCTCCATCCCAACGGTCTGGAAGTAGGGAGCTTAAGGCTCCCAGTCATTGTGACCGGCCACAAACCGGTATGTTGGAAGTGCGGAAAGACTGGTTACCTCTCCTCGTCCTGCCCAGAGAAGAAGGCCTCTGGAAGTCAAGCTCTATTTGACCAAAATCCCGCTCTGACAGCGTCTTTACCTAACGCCTCGGCTTCCGGCATACCAGCTTCCGGGACGGGTACGGATAAACCTCCGGTTAGCGCAATATTTAAGGCCACATTCGCCAAGGAGCCATCGCCCGCTGCTAGTGCAGTTGGGGAGAAGCAGAAGGGGGAATGACTGGTTGCTGGTAAGGCCAGAGGGAAGTGCCAGACAGCGGGTCCTCAGTCCGATGAAGCCCCAAGGGCGAAAAGAACACACAGCCCCACTTCCTCTGCCAACGTTAAGGGCGATGCCCCGGCCTCAAAGCAACTATTCAAGGAACAACAAAAAAGTATGACCGGGTTATGAAAAAACTGAAAAGATTAAGGAATTAAAAAAAAATTAGACCTTCAAAAACAGACTCTGACCAAATCTCCTACTCCTTCACTTTTACCCAAGAAACAATTTTCCCCTCTGGCAACAGCTAAACCAGTTCCCCTCAGCAGAAATCCCAGGCCTTACCGACAAAGATCCGGCTACACCCCTCTTCATACTCCCAGTCCTTCCCAAGTTAAACAAAGATCCACCTACACCACTATTCACACTCCTAGTCTTTCCCCCGTTAAAAAATGTTTCTGCTTCCAAAAGGCAAAGAATCCCCACTCAGGTGCTTAAAGACAAGCGCAAAAAAAAACGCAACGGCATATATACAACCCGGGGAAGGATGTTTGTCATATCTCCCCCGCACAAGCCAAGCGAGCAAAAACTATGGGAACCGCATGAAGTACCTGCTCTCTATCAGGCAGTATGCCGATTTGGATGTGGAGAATCCTTACAATTTCCCGCATGCACAAAGGGTTCTCACGGTCATCAGAACTGGGATTGGTGCCAAACAAGCATGGGTGATGTTAGACGAGGCAGTCGGAGCATACATGTCACATTTGCCCATAGCTATTGTTCAGAGTAAGCAGCTCAAACATTTAAAACAATATTGTGCAGGGAGGATCCCTGTTTTAGTTCACCCTTCTCACTATAAAGCTCTTAAATTGACATTTCCCTGGGATATCGGAGGAATCTCTCAAGACGGTACCATCAAGACTGAGATGGACCATGGGCCTATGGAAGAGGCTGTCGGTATGCTTACTCCGATCATGTTCCAAACAGTTTCCCAACCGTAAAGAGGTCTAATAATGGCACTGTGGTTAGCAAGTTTGAATGTCCGGTCGGAGTCTCGAAGGGCGAGACTCGATCGCGATCTTCACCACCTCGGAGTGGATGTATGCATTATACAGGAGACCTATTTTTATCTCGCGAATATGAGGACATTCTGTCTAAGAGGTTCGTCCTCTATTCAGCATGTTTGATGGACGCCCGAGGGGTGTTTCCTGGCTGGTGAGCAAGTCTCTGGATGTGGCGTGTGCTCTTGTCTTCGCGGATCCGGCGGGCAGACTTTGCGTGCTGGATATTACCATACAGGATACGGCTCTTCGTCTTATTTGGGTTTATGCGACTAATGACTCTACGCAGCAGCCAGTTTTTCTTCGACAAATCGAGCCGTTTTTGATGACATCTCGTAGCGGGTGATTGGAATGCCGTCCTTGATAACGATATAGATCGTATAGGGCAAAAATTCGGGTACTAACAACCCGGATGTTAAGTCGTTTCGAGATTTCATCAACGGGTTTGATCTCGTTGATAAGTATCGGAATGAGCACCCCCGAGAGGTAGTATGGACTTGGACTAGGGGCGGCAGCTCGCATTTGGTGGTGAGCACAAGCTATATCGACCGAGTTCTAGTTAAGAGAGTCGATGTAGGGCTCTTAGAATGTCCAAGTTTCTATTTTATAGTTTACTCGGATCGTAGGCTTGTCCGGGTTCGGTTAAACTTAGATAAGTCTAAGATTAAGACGGCTGGCTATTGGAAATTTAACACATAATTATTTGGTGAGCAAGATTTCCGGGACCAGCTTTTACTAAGGCTACAGCGAGAATTGTCGGAGCTGTGGTTGGGAATAAGCTGTGGGATTCTTTGAAATATAAACTTAGGTCTTTAGCTGGTGATTTTAGTCGATGACTCAATATAGCAGGGTTAGCAGCGCAAAAGTCTTGTGAGGAAAAAGTTAATCGGGCAATAAAATCCCGTGATAATGGAGACGTAGCCGTAGCTAAGGCGGAGTTGGCCTCCTTGCTTATCAAAAAGGATCAACCTCTGGTGGTTAAGGCTAGGCTAAAAAGAATGTCTTGCAAGGCTACAAATATGGCCGCTTCATTGCGTGCAGATGAAGCTTGTAGGGCATCTAGTCGGCATATCGCGCGCATCACATTGCCGGGGAAGCGGACACTGACTACAGACGCGGGCATTTGTGAGGCTTTTTTACCAGGGAGCCCGGTTTGACCGCTACTCGGTTCGGTGCCTATTTGGCCGACTTTCACCGCCTTGAAGCAGCTGAAGTGGCTGGGTGCGAGTGTCCCACAACAGAGTGAGATCTGGGATGCGCTAAAGCAGGTTGGCCTGAACAAGACTCCGGGATTAGATGTTCTTCCCTATGAAATGTACTTCAGGCAGTCGCACGTCTTTGTCCCCTTTCTGGCACTGATTTTCAACAACTGGATGAAGCGGGGGTCCATACCTCAACACTTCACCAGGGGTGTGATCAAATTACTTTGCAAGAAGAAAGACGGTGGGGATGAGTTAAATACAGAGTTGAAGATTTTAGCCAACGTCATAGCCGACCGTTTGCAGGCTGTCCTTTCTAGTCTTATTGGCCCTGAGCAGACTTGTACTGTGAAGGGCAGGACTATTCAGAACAACCTTCATTTGGTACGCTTGATCATCGAGCAAGTCGACAGTAATGCCGTGCTGATCAATTTGGATCTGTCCAAGGCTTTCGATAGGGTTGACCATCGGTTTCTGGAGGCTGTTCTTTCGGCTTCCGATTTCGGGCCTGACTTTCGCACTTGGATCCGACTGCTGTATGCGCCCGCCGCTGCGCTGGTAGAAATGAATGGTTTAAAATCGAAACCTTTCATTTTATCTCGCTCCATTCGTCAAGAATGTCCGCTATCTTCATTGCTGTACGTTCTTGCGTTGGAACCTTTCCTCCATAAGCTGAAGACGAATCCGGTCATTCGCGGAATTTCCTTACCTGTTGCTACCACCTCAGCCAGGTACTCCGCCTATGCTGATGACATTTCGGTTCTGGTGTCGATCAGAGCCGAGATTAACGAAGTCAGCAAAGAAATCAAAGCGTATGAGATGGTGACAGGGGCCAAGATCAACCGCGATAAGTCTATTGGCTTGCGGTTGGGTTCGTGGAAGGGAGTTTCTGTTCCCGGAGCTTTCCTCTGGACGGACGAGACAGTCAAGATACTCGGCATCTGGTTCGGTCCCGACCTCCTGTTGGAAATGAATTGGTCGGAGGTGAGAGAGAAAGCCGAGACCGCAGTTCATCTGTGAACTCGGAGGAAGGAACTTTCCTTGAAAAGGAGGGCGGAAGTATGTTCCGCGAACATCTACCCGATTCTTCTTTACCGATTCTCCGTGTTTGCACTCCCGTCTGTCACTTAATTGGTGTTCGTAAGGCTCTTGTTCTCCTTCTTATGGGGAGACAAGGCCGCCATGGTTAGTCGCGAGATCTGTTACCTCCATCCTTCTGATGGCGGTCTGGGGGTGA
This sequence comes from Acanthosepion lycidas, assembly GCA_963932145.1. Taxonomy (NCBI): domain Eukaryota; kingdom Metazoa; phylum Mollusca; class Cephalopoda; order Sepiida; family Sepiidae; genus Acanthosepion; species Acanthosepion lycidas. The sequence goes on along the minus strand of OZ010607.1, from coordinate 6,722,810 downwards.
CTTGCGTTGAGAGTCGTCGACATACGCTTCGCATTACCTATCTAGACCAGATGTGTATGCAATTAGATGAGAACAGCGAATTCTGGAAGGAAGACGCCCGTAAGAATTTCCCATCATTGAGAAATATGCGCTCGTGTGAGGAGGAGGCCGGCCGTACTCCTCGAGGCAAGGGCTCTTTCTATCGTGAACGTCGGCTTTCCCTCAAGCGACTCTTACGGGCGAAGGATGGCCTCTCCGACGTCCAGCCGTTGTCTAGTAAGGCATTATATCAGGTGTTAGTTCCTTTGCTTACTGGGGGTTATGCGAGTCGTGATATAGACGACGCGACAGAATCAATTCCATGGGGACGAGAAGTTCTCTTCTTCCCAACTGATCTTGTTCTTTAAGCATCAGCTTAAAGTCAAGATCAGGACGGAAAGGAGACGACTCCATCCATTTGGCGAAAGATGGATGAGTCTTGCGCGTCTCTGCAGAGTGAAAGGTGCTTACTTAGAGTGGCATTTTGATGTCGGTTAGGCATTAAGAGTTTTGAGAATTGCTGGGTTGAACATTGGCAACCCTCCTCTTGTGTATAGGTTAGTTTAAGACGGTTTTTTGTTTTAGTTTTCTCTCCTTTTTAAAAGTTAACTTAGCTTGGGTATGTATGCTCATTGGCCACTTTTATTTCTGGTCTTATTTTTTTCTTTCTTTTTTTTAATTCCCGCATCCCTCCGATCGTTAGGTGGTTAGTGATATCAGTTCTCTGGTGGGTGCGGGGCGCCTTTCGTTTCGGGTGTAGTTTTCGTATTTGTTGTTGTGTTCGAATGGGTGAGTGTTTGTCGTGAGTGGCTTGTATGAATGTTTTATGTTTTTTAGTCCCGCATTGATTTCGTCCAGTTAACTGATATTTCTGCCACAGTTAGGCCTGGGGGGAGGGGGGTTTACTACTAACAAAATTTTTGTTTAGTTTCTTGTACATAGATTTTTGCGAACATTTGTAAATACTCATTTGGGTTTTTTAAATTCTTATTTTTATTCCCACTCCCCCACAGACAATGAATTGCAAATATGAGGACTATTGTTAGACTTCATAGAGTTTCTGAGGCATTATGGTGATTGAGGAAAGAATGGCAAGTAGGAATGCGTTTTTTTGGTTAATGGAATATTGTTGCTTTGTCAGATTTAATCTTAAGACAGATGATGACCGTCCTTTTCCCCATTTCCCCTTTTTTGGCCTTGTGCCATTTCTACTTTTAACGTACAATAAATAACGTCGAGCTGAGATCTGTTATTCAGATCTTGGCCGCTTTCGAACTCTCTGCCTTTGGGCAGAGAGGAAGTCGGACGAAGCTATGCCGAAGGGCCGAGTTTCGTCCGGGGAGATAGACAGACCAGATCTCGTCTATGCGGAGTTACGGCGAATTTTTGGCCGAGCCTACGGGCTCGGATTGCCCCACATTAAACTCGGCCTTGTGCCACATCCTTCCTTGTGGGGAGGCAGGTAAATACTATCGACCAGGGATCTGCGAGAATTAACAGCCTTCCGATAGCAGCACACACACAACTGCACTGACTTGCGACGACCGTGCGCATAACTATTACTTCCTTGCTTGTTGTACTGGTTTCTACAATAAACCTGTTACTATTTATCCACCGTTTTTGTCCATTTTCTATTCCTATTAACATGGAGTATAACAGTATATTGCTTTGGATTTTTGCATTAAGCTAAAACTGATTGAAAACCGTGGACATTTTTGCCCTGCCGATACAAGGTTTGCGTCATCAGACGCAAAATGAAAAGTTTCATACAGTAGCTGCCGTTTCTCGGATCCCCATACATCTAAGTCTTGTTTAATACACATCTTTCCGTCTATCACAACAACCCAAGCAATTTACAGTACTTGGCATTCATTAGTGTTTACTGAATAGGGTTATCACACATTACCATCAAACCAGACAGGAACCGGTTCTTTTCGACCAGATAGGATTACGAACGTAGCAGACATTATAACAGATTGCGAACGGCAACACTTTTAAATGAAATCAATTAAAAAACTGTAATTTTAAATTTTCATTTAGCCAAGGTTTCGATATGTCTTTTATTTATTTTACTAAGTTCAAGTCGTTGGTTTATATAACAGGATCATTATAAGAGTTGTTACGACTTGAAGATACATTGCAAACAAATGTAAGTTCTCAGTTTCAGCGATTTTGCAAATACCTCTTAGCAGTCATTTCCAAACTTCCCTGTACGGTGCTGGTTTATGCAAGGTCTTCAAGGTTTTTTTACGAGGAATTATCTAAATTTCTGGTTAGATATTTTAATTTCGTTATTCAATGTATACATATAAAATTGTTGTTCGTCCAATATCTATAAATGTCATTCTGTCATTTGGCATTGGTGATAAAACTATTTCTATAGCATTTACTTGTGCTTTCAAACTCCGATATAAATATCAAGTCATTCTATGTTTCTGGTTTCTTAAAGACAATATGCATCAAATGTCATAACAGTAAACATACTGGACCAATAATTACTGCTCTCCTTTTTACTTTTTTTAGAGAGTTCTCTAACATTTTTCTAACGGAAAAATCTTTTACGAAATTGGAGGTATTTACAAAGTTTGAAATAAAAAGTTGCCAACTTTTAACTGTTGACAACCACAGAAGTCATTATCGTCTCCAGCCAAATCAATGGTTGGCGTAATGATTTCAAACTGTGGCATAAATTTTTTGTCAGCGTCGGGAATCGTTTCAGTAAAATAGCGTTAAGTCTAAAATTCTTAGTTAATTATTAATCTCTTCGACTCAGCAATGTTGTTTCGGGGTCTGGTAACAGGAGGAAATATATTCTTTCCTTCAGTGTTAACGCTGATCAGATAACGTTTCACTCTTAATGATCTGTAAAATCTGCTAAGATAATTCTTTCCTTTTCCCCATAAAAAGTTTCCATTATTAATTAAACAGTTCAATTTTCAAAATCTCTGATATTCTATCTCCAAAATATTAATTTCAGAAGTTGATTTCTGGCTTGTGCTTATTCTTGGGTACAGTGGTTTAAAAATATTTAGAATACGGTTAAAAGAGGTTAACTGTAGTATATCTAATTGATATAATGGAATATGCGTACACCTGTGTTCCTCTCGCTGGAATATCATTGGCTGGTGTCAGTCATAAATACCGACGGACGTGTAAGTACGACAGAG
>OZ010607.1:6699625-6714625 GCA_963932145.1 Acanthosepion lycidas | reverse complement strand
GAGTTGTTTATATTACTAAATTGGTACTGAATAAAAATGAAAACTATATATTGCAGATTCTCTCTCTCTCTCTCTCTCTCTCTCTCTCTCTCTCTCTATCTATCTATCTATCTCCAAACACGCACACACACACACACACACAAACACATATATATATATATATATATATATATATATATATATATATATATATATACACACATACACGCTACATCTCAAACCAGACCTAAAAAAAATTGTTTGAGGAACTCGGCCTTCTAGCATATCGTAGACCTAAGAACCTAAAAGAAATCATCGGTAGTAACCACGTTTCAAGGGACAAGGTAATCCCTAATAAACCAAAAACAAAAACAACAGGATTTTCCTAACCATGTAAAAACAAAAGAAGCTTATGCTGCAAACACATTAAACACACGAATTCATTCACTAGCTCAGTCACTAAAGCTACTTTAAAAATCTATCACGACTCTAACTATAGAACTCATAACATAATTTACCTCCTAAAATGTACCCTATGCCAGAAACAATATGTAAGAAAATCTTAATGGCCCTTTCACTACAGAATTAATAATTATCGCAATCGAATTAAGTCGACTCCCCATGAAAGATTATTACTTGTAGAACAACATTTCCGCCTAGAAAAACACGATTTTAAAACCCATGCCAAATTCACTATAATTGATAAAATAGAAAAGTTCAGAGCAGATAACATAAGAAAGATTTTAGAGTTCCATGAAAATAAGTGGATAAAACGTTTAAAACACACTATTCAGCCGGGCTTAATCATAAATTTAACAATATAGATAGTATTAATATATAACTCAACAAATCAAAACCTACCCACATTTCTCACCCACACAAGACAGACATACTTACGGAGGTGTTGAGGCCTCACACTTATACACACACCCACACGAATATACACCCTTACACACATCATGCTCACTCACTCCCTAATGAGCCAAATGATAATACACACCCATAGTAATATACACGCTTACACATATCATACTCACTCACTCCCTAAGAACCAAATAACACACACACACATACTTAACAGAGACACATCCCCTTTCCAGGAACCAATAAATCTGTCAAAGTGACCAAGGGAGTTCAGAGCAGCATGAATCCATCCAGCTCTTATCTGAAATAACAACTTAAAAGAGACTGTTTGACCAACACAAAGACTGACAGAATTCATGTTAAAAAAAAAAAAAAAATGAAAACTACAGACAAAAGTTCATTTTCTCCATCAAGACATTCATTTCTGTAGTTCACTGCTACCAGCAAGCATAAAATTATTTTTCTCCTGATGATGGCCATGTTGGCCGAAACTAGTCAGGAATCTAAATGAAATAATAATAAAAACAAAGGAATATTAATATACAACCGAGTGTGTCTGGACATTTTAATTTTTTAATCTTTTAATACTTTTTATTATTCAATATATATATATATATATATATATATATATATATATATGTGGGTACAGAATGCAAGTGGATCCTAGTTTAAAATATTAAAACTGATCCACAAAAATAGCTGAATGCATTTATTATAACATACCCAATAAATAAAGGTTAATATCTGGGTTTAATTTTAAAAAAAACACTTTCTTTTAAGGCTAATACCTTCCACCCTCTCCTAACCAACGTCTCGGACATTTCGTCTGACTCTAATATCGAAATGGATAAATTCTGTATCAATTTTTCGACGGCTATCAAAGTTAAACTTCTAATTCAGATACGAATTCAGTCTATACGCCAGAGTTGAATAAAACTGACGCTGTTTTCGGCGGTTGAATTTTGGATTTTGTTGTGTAATTCACGAAGAAACGTGTTTTATCTTGTTAATGGGGATTACGTACAAATAGTAAGATTAAAAGTTAAAGATTAAAATCGGCTAAAAGCTTGACTTATAAAATAAAATAACGGCGCAATGCCAACAAATCGGCAGAGATTAAATATAATAAAATTATAATAATATTACTAATACAATAATATCAAAATCTGTTACAAATTACTTGCTACTCTCACTCTCTCTCTCTCATTCTCTCCCTCTGTGTGTGTGTGTGTGTGTGTGTGTGTGTGTGTGTGTGTGTGTTGTCGCTATCACATCTTATCAAAATATAACGTCCCAGATAATTTTTTTAAATATCTGCGCTTCTGAAACAAAAACTCCCAAGACAAAATATACAGTGGGGGGAAATAAATATTCGTACACTTGAAAAATTGTATTTTTATAAATGTAAAAGCCTTAAATAAAACAAATCTCAGCACATTTTATGTATAAAGACACATACTGTTAAAAAAATAATACTAAACTTAATTAATTCTTATTCTAACAGAAATTAATGCATTTTTTAAATTCTAACTGGTGAAAAAAGTATTCGTACAAATCAATTAGAATAAAATAATCAATTAATTATGAAAAAAGTATATTCTAGAATGTTCCAGTAATGTTATCAGTAATTATAGTTAATGCTATTAGCCATTATCAGAGCATTCTGCAATTTCTAGTCTTACGAGAAGGTTCTAATAATGCCTAAAGGTAAAGAATTGACTATTTCACAAAAACAACACATTTTGTCTCTTTGGAAAGATGGGAACATTTACAGAACGATTTCTAACAACCTGAATATTCCTTTTACTACAATTGCTTCATTCATTGCAAGGTTTAAAACTCGTCACAGCGTCGAAAACCAAAGACGAACAGGTGCTCCGAAGAAGATTTCTCTAAGATCACCAAGGATATTAGGACGCCAGATCCAACAAAATCCACAGGTTACTCGAGAAGAGCTTCAGGATCATCTACGTGCATTAGGGATTAAAGTAATCAAGCGTACAATAAGTAATGAACTACACAAAACAGTCTGAAATCACGCATCACAAAGAAGACTCCACTCCTCTTGAAACGACACAGAGATGCTAGGCTAAAATTCGTTAGAGAGCATAAGGATAAAGAATATTCGCTCTGGGAAAAAGTACTATGGGCAGAGGAAACTAAAATAGAGTTGTTTGGTCATAATTATCAAAATCATGTGTGGAGGAAGGATGGTGAAGCCTACTTACCAAAGAACATGTTGCCAACTGTAAAGTTTGGTGGTGGCAGTATCATGATCTGGGGCTGTTTTTCTGCAAAAGGTGTTGGCAGAATATCAATAATAGATGGCAAGATGAATGCCGGAAGATACCAGAAAATCCTGCAATATACTGCGTTCTGTTGAGAGACTTCGGCTACCTCCTGATTGGGGTTTCCAACTGGATAATGGCCTTAAGCGTACCGCTAGATCTACAAGGAAATGGTTAGCTGAAAGTAACGTTAATGTCTTGCAATGGCCAAGTCAGTCCCCAGACTTGAACCCAATCGAGAATTCATGGCGATATTTGCAAATTCGAATTGGGAAAAGAGCACCAACAAATATCAAGAATTTGAAGACAATATGCCAAGAAGAATGGGAGAAAATACCACTCAATGTGTGCAAATCATTAGTTGAGACGTATAGGAATAGACTGGTAGCTGTTGAACTCAATAAAGGATATTCCACAAAGTATTAAATTAAGTTAATAGGCTTTTTTTTGTTTTGTACGAATACTTTTTTCATCAGTTAAAATGAAAAAAATGCATTAATTTATGTTACAATAAGAATTAATTAAGTTTACTATTTTTTAATAAAATGTATCGTTACACATAAAATGTATCAAAATTTTAGTTAAGGCTTTTACATTTATAAAAATACAATTTTTCATGTGCACGAATATTTATTTCCCCCAATAAACTATAAAAATATCAAAAAAGGAAAAGGAAAAGATTAAATTTGTAACCTTTTACTTCAAAATATATAAATTAATCCCAAACTAAAATAATATAAATCTTAATTATATTATAAAAAACATAAAACTTTCGACATTTATTCACTTTTTTTATATCCTTTATAATTTAATTTGACTTTTCATTTAACATCATGAATATTTATGAGCTGTTTGTTAAATTAAAAAAAAAAATTCAGAAACTAACAATTTTGTTAAGTTTATAAACAATTGTTGTAAAAATAAAATCTTTGCATTGATAAAGTCCGTCAGAGGAAGAAATGCGTCGGATAACATTTTCTTTTGACTATTCCCCCTGCAATATATATATATATATATATATATATATATATATATATATATATATATATATATATATATATATATATATATATATATATAGTTGCATGGATATGAGTTTGTGACGTTGAGTTTCCCGCATCAAACAAGTATAAATAGATGCAATTTTAAAAAATAAATCAGTTTTTCTGATGATCGCAAAAGCGTGAAACCCGGATCCATTAAAACTGAATATGTTAGCTCTATCACTGATATTGAGCGCTTTCCATTAAGTACTGCGCATATAACACACACACACACACACACACACGCACATATATATACATATATATATTATATAATATATAAATATATATATATGTTTGGGGTGAGTAGAAATCACACCAAAACTCACTAAAATTGACATTAGATTTAAATCTCTACTTCTTTCCTCATGTCATACAAACAACCTGTTTCTATTTCGCTCTCACTATCATATATATATATATATATATATATAAAAACACACACAGATATATATATATATATATATATATATATATATATATATATATATATATATATATATATATATATATATATGCGTGTACGCGTGTATATATATATATATATATATATATATATATATATATATATATATATATATATATATATGCGTGGCATGTGCTGGTAATCATGTTGTGGGGGCTTTTCTAATTTCAATTTTCCGGGTCGTCGCTCCTACCTGGCGCGTTTATTTTGCTAGAAATGCTGTTTCAGTCGCCCAAAAGAAATAATGACTGCAGACATACTTTCGGGTGGGGGGGGGCACTTCAAAGGAAACCGGTAACTTACGAAACGGTTTGACTTCTATTTTTTTTTAATACAAATTTGCAAATGCAGCAATCAAACTTCTGTTCACTCCCGACATGCAAACCATCGCTATCTCCTACTGGGCGCCTACCGTAACATCATATTTATAACGTTCTAATCAGACTTCGATCTTTGCTGATGTCTTAATATTTCAACAGGTTTTACTGTCTTTGTTAGAAAGCAGGATTTTATGCTATTTTCTTTCTTTTTTTTTTGTATATAATTACAGGCAGACTTTTATTTTTTAATTATAACTTTGTAAACTCGATGCATTCCAGGAACCACATATAAATACAGCAAACAATTTTTAGAAAATGAAAATTCTTCTTCGTAACCGATCATGGCTTTCAAACATTTCTCGAACTTTGTAGGTCTTAATATGTTTTCTAAACCCTTTTCCATCATCCATTCACTCAAGTTCACGAAGTATGTCATGTGTTCGTTTCCTTAGTACCTCTTGCTATCAATCTACCTTGTGAGTGTCAGATTTTCCAAGCCTTCCAAATTTCAACTGCCTATTCCTGAAGTTAAGTTTAAGCTTCCTTTAGGCTAATATTTTCTCTAAAATTTCGTGGTTGCTCACAACATCGGGCCATGACGTCCTCAGCATCCTTCTGTAGAGCCACATTTCACTATTTTTCATCTTTGAGGAGATTGTGCAGCATTCTCTGTAATATAGGAGAACAGATATTACATAAACAGTTCAGTAGTTTTTTTTTACCAATCTTATTTAAATAAATGACAAAATAAAGCTTGTGACATATCTACATGTACACTCCCTTTGCGGTGACTTCGGCAGCAATCCTTAATAATAAATGGACACAATAGCAGGCTCGATAGCCACTTAAGTTAGAGGAATACTGTGAAAATTGTAATATAATTTACTGTTCATCAGACAATACAAGCTCCAAGAGCCACTCCAAAAGAATGCGGTTGTTGGATATAGATAATACTTTACCCTAGACATGAAAATTTTAACATTTTAGTTATCCGGGAGGTATCTCCTTGGGAGCCTGTTGCACAAAGTTGAAATTCCAATGTTGAAGCTGTTTTAATAAAATTTGCTTGTTACAAATGGAATACGGGGGAGGATAATTCGACTTAATATATATGGAAGGTAGGTCTGAGATGTGAATTTCTAAACTGGTTGAACTAAGCAATGTAGTGCATTAGTATTTTTTTTTCATTGAAGTAGCAATAGAGAAGTGAAAGAGTTGTGTGGTATGGTCAGTGGGAAAGGCACTTGGGATAAAAAATACTAAATCACCTACAAGACTATATAGTCGCTTTTTCATAAAGATGAAGTAAGACACCATTTCGGCTCTAATCTGACTTTTGTAACGATGAAGTGTTCCAGGACTCTTTCAAGTTTGGAAAGTGTGGACTGATCTACTCCAGTCGAAATATGGCAGAAAGACTCCATTTTGGCTCTAATCTGACTTTGTAAAGATCGAGTGTGCCAAAAAGTTTCTTTCAATATATATATATATATATATATATATATATATATATATATATATATAGTCCTTCAGACACACTCCATCTTTATAATATATATTTCAATATATATATATATATATATATATATATATACATATATATTCAAATAGTCCATCAGACACACCCCATCTTTATAATATATATATATTTTAATATATATATATATATATATATTTCAATATATATATATATATTTTAATATATATACATATATATATATATATATATATATATTGAAATAGTCCTTCAGAAACACTCCATCTTTACAATATATATATATTTCAATATATATATAAATATTTCAATATATATATATATATATATATATATATTTCAATATATATATTTATATATATATATATATATATATATATATATTGAAATAGTCCTTCAGACACACTCCATCTTTATAATATATATATATTTCAATACATATATATATATATATATATATATATATATATATATATATATATGTATGTATGTATGTATGTATTGAAAGAGTTCTTCTGGCACATTCCACCTTTACAATATATATATATATATATATATATATATATATATATATATATATATATATATATATATATATATATATATATTGAAAGAGTCCTTTTGGAACACTCCATCTTTACAAGAGTGAACGGCTTTATGGTAGAATCCGCGACTGATACAAATTTATTCGGGTTTCTATCCTGGCAATCAGAATTCTAGCCACACTGATGAGCTGTGATACAGCAAAATAGTCTGTCTGTGAATGACAATATATATGCTCCTGAAAAAATTATTTCGGTTTAGCTCTCTGGGGAGGAAATATGGTTTTGTAAACAATGACTATTAGGCTAATAATGGAAGACTCTTCGATAAATCGAATCGCGTTCTCTCAGTCACCGTGTCTTTATCTAAAAATAAATACGCTTAAATTCAACTTCATCCCTGCGTCATAATGGTAGAATCCCCGACTGATGCTACTTTAGTCGGGTTTCGATCCTAGCTAGAGGCAACCGGACGTCTAGCCACACTGATGAGCTGTGAACAGCGAAACAGTCTGTCTGTGGATGACAATATATATATATATATATATATATATATATATATATATATATATATATATTAGTCCGTTTCTATCTATCTATTTATCTTAGTCTGTTCATATCTTTCTGTCTCTATCTGTAATCCCAAACATATTAATCTCCCATATTTTAGTCAAATGAATGCTAATTATAAACAAGATGAAATATACTAAAACAAATTAGTAAATACTAATATATCTACAACAAATCCTACCAAAAAAATCAGGTTAATCATAGACTACACTAAATCTAGTATATCCAACTTAATTATTCGCAATGATTCTTCTCCCCTCCCCGTTAGTAATTTGCAAAAACCAACATAATTTACAAATTCAAGTGCCCTTTGGGAGATTGTATTTCCAATGGATTAAATAATATTTATGTTGATCACACCACATTGAATGATAACTCTATCATTTTTAGGCATTTAAAACAACATACCTGGCCCGCGTACACAATTCCGGAAAATCCTCGTTGAAAATACAACTATACTTAAACAAGAAAAAAATTTAAAAAAAATATTTTTTCTTAAAGCTATATACATAAAAAAGTTGAACGCTAACCTGAACAAAATAAACTACGAAATCTCCACAAATATTCTTAAATGAATATAATCGATAACTGAAGCCATTGGTTTATACCAACAGCATCCCATACTTAATACTTCTCGCTTTCACTCTCGCGTGGTCATGTGTGACGTCATGAGTGCGATGCGATTTTCGCTTCCGCGTCTCGTATACACGAGTTTGCCGTTCCTTTGAAATTTTTCATGCAACTATAATAGACTATCATTATTGTTTCGTCCGTGTATTGTTTGATATATTGAAATTAGTTTGTCGGTCAACTTGAAACCCCCAAAGCGAGTGGAGGTGGGCAGACGCGGGAATTGTGATTGGTAGCTGGCTTGTTGGTGTTTTGGATAGGTGAGTTACCAAGCTCTATGTAAAGGGCTGGAATAAGAAGGAGTGCAGTTTTCAGTCTCAGAAGTGGAGACTGTGTCCGTCGCTACGACAGCAGGAGAGGAAGAGACGAAATCATTTATTTTTTCGTGACACATTCCAACACGGCAATTCACATTTTTGATAATGGTTTATGATAGCCGAAAGCTTAGATTAAATTTAAACAAGTATCAATATGGTGATTTCCTTTCGTCCTTCAACGATAATGTTATTAAGCTTATCAGACAATATGAAAGGAACTTACTTAAAATAAATAGACACAACTTGTCTATATTATTTAAAATGAAACATGCCTCAATATATGTAGACACTAGACTCTCCCGTCGAATTCGACGTATGAGGGTCAAGCAGATCAGTTCCTAGGAAACCGACAGCAGCACATGAGTTTTGATTATAGTGGTGAAGGTTTCGTGCAGGACCATCCACACTTTTTGAAGGGCCGAATACAGAGACCTGGTGTACAAGGTCCTCCGCAGGTTTTGAATTCAGAATTTTCCTTCTCCTAGACCAGTTGCGATCCAAGGCTATAGAATCCAGTCTGTCCCGCTATTTACCCATAGCTGGAGGGAGAAGAAGAGGATTCACACCTTTTCTCAAGGGTATTACAGGAATGTAATGGATTCGATTGGAATTCGAACTCGGCTCTTCGATTCGTCAATCCAAGCCGCTAGCCATTACTCCAGCGTGCTTCGTGTGTATATATAATGAGAGCGATATATATATATATATATATATATATATATATATATATATATATATATATATATATATATATATATATATATATATATATATATATATATATATATATATATATATATATATATATATATATATCGCTCTCATTATATATGTATGTGTGTGTGTATTAGTCTGTTGATATCTATCTTTCTGTTCAGATCTATCTATCCCTTTATATCCTCTCTCTTTCCCGTGATATGTTTTTCTTCATTCCAATTTCACTCTTCATGCGATAAAGCGACAACCATGAGACTCATCCATGGATGATAAATGCAATGATGTTTTCTTGGCGCTTTTTTTTTCCTTTTGTTTTTCTCTTCTTCAATGAATAAAATTACTAAAATGCAATCTTTGCGTGAATGAGTTTCGTCAATCATATTCGATCGGAGAAAGATCTGTTCACGTCTCTCAAAAAAAGAAAAAAAGCAACCAAAATACGGATACGTTTTCTCGGTGAAAAACACCATCCTTTCGACGCTGCTGAGTCGCCAGTATCACGTGCAATGCTTCATGCCGACACAAACAATAGATATGAACAACGCATGCGTACAAGTCGCATAAAACGGAAGCGGCGATATTGTTTCATATTTTCACATGCTCTGTTATTTGCAACGCATTTTTAAAATTTTAAATCATTCTTTTTCCTTCTACATTTTATACAAGTTTTACTATGCTAATTTCTTCAGTAGCAGACCTGCAGGAGGTCATTTTTTGTGGGTCGAGAAGAATAGAAAATATTTTTAATTCAATTATAAAACTGAAAATTGCCACCGGCATCATGGAGTGATTGTCTGTCTGTCTTACTGTGAGTGTAGTTTTGTTAAATCACATGAAAATCTTTCAACACGATCAGATGAGGAGATGATTTTAAAAAAAAAACGAATTTGCATATCTATATATCGTGATATATTAAGGTTATGTGTTTGTTTTTTTGTTTTTTTTTTCTTGTTTTTTTTTTCATCAAAACAAGTTTACCAATATTAAATAAGACTTCAACCACACACTCTCACGTACATAATATATAGGAAATAAATACATACTTACATATTGAGATGATTAATAGTGGTTAAGAAAATGAAAAAATTCTTAGTTTTACGTTTCCTTTCAAGACGATCTTAGAAGGAAACGAATCTCAAAGAAATTATTCCATTTTATAATTTACTTACCTATAAACATTATAGCTGCGTGGTTAAAACGTCCGCTTTCTTGTCATAAGGTTCGATTTTCCACATTGTTTATCAGGAAGGGGACCTTGATATTATCAGCTTGAGGAGATGTTCTCAGTTAGTGGCACATTCGAAAAGTTCCTGAAAACCAAACCACTGGTTCAAAGAAACCTTGTTAGTAAAATTATGTATGTTGAAACGTTCAGATGTCATCGATGGTTTTATTAGCACAGTGACACAAGTCATCATGGCCGAACGTAATGGTGTGATTCAAATTGCTAAAACTCTTGTGCTCATTTACAGAAACTTTAACTAAAGCCCGATCTGTAGAGGGACAGTATAAACCACGGGTGGACTTTGCGGGTATTTAAGAAAGACAAATGAACATGAGCAAGCACATACAACAGTGATTGTTTAGTCACCCAAGCTAAAGGGCGTGCTTGAAAACTTATAGCCGACCTATTGTCATATGGGAAGAAAATGAGTAACTACCGGCACCGAGATTCGAGCGTGACACTCTGGACTTATGAATAAATTTTCCACCAGGTGTATAAATTGCGGTGTCAGGCAGATGAAATTTGTTAAAGCAGAATTTAGATGGTGTCTCTGCTTCAGAGCTTGACAAAGCTGATCACGGTGCTTCAGTCTACTGTCTTCAAAACCCTTTAGCTTAATGAAACATATCTTACGCGATTCTTTTCATTCCGATGTTTAGTCTTTCCAAGTTTTCAGTTCGAAGTTAAGATATTTCAATTTGTCTTTGTAGCGTAAGATTGGATGTCGAAATGAGTTGAAGTTTGATGTTGTTACATTTCTTCATTATTGCACTATTCTTGACCCTGTCATCCCATTTTATATCACATATGACCCGAAGACAGTACATGTGAAAGGCGTCAAGTTCATTTATGTGCTTGCGGTACGGGGTCCAAGTTTCAGCACCATAGAGAAGGTGTTGAGTGAATGACTGATCTGTATATGTCGATCTTTACTCTAAGAGACATGTCTTCAGTGTTCCATAACATATGTTTAAGTTTACCGAATGCTGTGCTGGCTTTGGCTATTCTGGATTGGATTTCTCTGTCCATTTTTCCATCAGAAGAGACTCTTGATCCAAGATATGTGAATGACTCAACAGTTTTTAATGCCGTACCATCAATGAAGACGGAAGGATTTATAAGAGATGGATTGCCTGGTACTGGCTGGTACATTAGCTTAATCTTTGATAATGACAGTGTGTCTAAATGCTTTCGCTGTTTCAGAGTATTTATCAAGGATAATTTGAATGTCTTCTAGACTGTGTGCTAATATAAATATATATATATATATGTGTGTGCGTGTGTGTATGCTTATGTATGTATGTATATATGTAGATGTATATATATATATATATATATATATGTATACATGTATGTATGTGTATATGTATAGTTAGATACGTTCTATATTTGTTTAGATGAGTGTGTGTATATATATGTATGGAGGTGTGTAAGGTTTTATGTATATATGTTTATGTGCACATATGTGTATGTCTATGTGTATATGTGGGTATATGTATGCATGATTGTATGTGTATGGATATATATATGTGTGTGTGTGCGCACTTATATGTATGTGCGAGTAAATATAAATATGTTGTTGTGTATGTGTGTATCCACATATGTGTTCTTGGGCATATAAATAGTAGGTCCTTACTAGATTAAATAGCCGTTAATTTTTAGATGTATATGTTAATTTTGTAACCTCTACGTGATAGTAATTGCTTTATCAAATTTTCTTGATTTGACTGCGGTTCTCTTATAAATGGCTTTCGTTTTTAGTTTGCACCCCCCAATTGCTCTCTCTCTCTCTCTCTCTCTCTCTCTCTCTCTCTCTCTCTCTCTCTCTCTCTCTCACTCTCACTTTTCTTCTGGATTTTAAGTTTAGATCATATCATCTTTTATTGTGCGTAATGTCACCACAAATTTATGCACACGTTTCCGGTGTCTGTTTTTTTTTATTTTAATTTAGGTCGGCGATTCGGTAGCGAATTATCCATAGAAAAATAATTCATATTTATCTGTATCTCACTCATTTAAACCGTTATTTAACTCCTCTCTTTAAAACTTCTCTCTGTTAAATTTTAACCCCCACCTTCACCTTTAGGCCTTCCTGTTCTTCTTTCTTCTTTTACCCCTCTCTCTAGAGCCTTCATACATTCCCACTCCCATGCATACACTCTCACTAAAATTTTATTTTTTATACCCGTAGTTATATTTTCCGATTTCTTTGGGAATTTGTAGGTTTGATGAATTGGATCGAGATTAGGATTCCAATGTAATAAATTATAACTATGGAATATTAGTGTTTAAACCTTTTTATTATATATACATGCATACATACATACATACATACATACATGTATACATATATATATATATATATATATATATATATATATATATATATATATATATATTACAGGTAATAAATCCGTTGATATATAAGCCAAGTGGAGCTTAGTAATATCAAATATTAAACCCGATCCACAAATGCATTTATTAAAACGTGCTAATACCCTTGGGAAGGGTGTAAATCCTCTTCTTCTACACCCCCAGCTATGTGTAAATAGCAGGACAGAGCGGGTCCTATACCTTTGGATGGCAACTGGTCAACTGCAGAAAGAAATGGCACTGCGGGAAAAAATCTGCCAAGTCAGTCATTTATCGAAAGATACATGATCGCCTTAGCGCGTTTCATTCATGGCACATAAATCTCATTAGATAAATTGCCATGAAGATATTCATAGTAAAAGCACATGGAGGTTGCGTGGGAAGTTCATTGAAACAGAGTTGACAGGTCAAGACCGATAACATTGCAGATTCCTATTTGGATTTTGTCCCGTATATCTAAATATATAGCAGAAACAACAGATTAAATGTGGCAGCAATATTCAACGCACGGGCGAATGGTTAATTTATAAAGGTAGACAGATGAATATAAGACAAGGAAGAACAAAAACCAGATCATGAAGATAAGGACAATAAATAGCGCCTGGTCCTAGACTGAATCTACTCAGATATAGGCACTTTGTTCAACAATAAGTCAATAAGTTCACAAACTACAAAGAATGATGTTAATACATAAAAGGGATACAGTCAAGTGACTATAGCGTTTTGGCTGCAAGAAAAGAGAGAACAAAAATGTGGAGGATAAGACCGAGAAGTGTTTCATTTTATTGGTTAAGAAGAAATCCCAGGACGCATCTGTAAGATTTATCCATAAATTTTGGGAGGGGTGTTTTACCGATCATTCCTAAGATTGAAACCAACATAACTAAGAGTGAAGCTCATCTGATTATTTTCCATGGATAGAGCAAAAGAGTAGAGATGGACATGCAACTTTGCGCCTGAGTGGAAAGAAGCTGCAGAGTGGGAAATAAGTAATTCCTTTAAAATCTACGTAAAGAAGATTGAGTCGCTCCAGGCCATTTTTGTTCTGATCTGTCTCTTGTGAAGCTAAAGCATATCAGAAAGTGTCAGGTATTTCCAACAACAACTTTAGTAATGGACCAGTATAGAGTATAGGTTATTTGTTTTAATATCTATATGATGTTTTCAAAGTAAATTTGAATTATTGAGATTTATGACTGTATAAACGGACTTTATATGCATTCCACTGAGGGTCTGGTGTTTCAATAGACGTCTAAAGCAAGGGGCGTTGTTGAGAGTGCAACAATTCATCGTAATGAGAAAAAGATCATTGTCCGATCGGCAATGATGTAATGATTGGGTGTGGGGGCTTTCAAATTTTCCTAATGCCTGTAAATGACCCTTCATTGAATATACAAACAGTAAAAAGCCGTTTAAACTTCAAAGAATTTTTTCAGATTTCCCTAACAAAATAATTGCGTACTAATTCTACACAATTTGACCAGCCAGTAAATAATTTGTCCGCCATTTTCACTTTGTCTTCTCACTTCTTTTGGAAGCTTTCCACTCTATCAAATCTTCCGGTGCCGATGTTCTGTGACTCTCCAATTAAATAAATAAGAAAATAAATCAATCTTCTGTAGACAGTTCTTCTCCAAATCATTCAAGTTTCGTCTCGATGGACCCCGCAAAAATGGTTTCTACGAGGACGCCCGGAGATGCTCCTCTTGTTCGAGGATTTTTCTAGCGCTGATTCGTATTCGATACGTAGTGGTTAACGTCAGGTAATGTAGAATCTGCGAAACAGTTTCAAACCGCAGCTGGGACTGTTATAGGTCACTTCGAACTATTAGCCTTGGAAAAGGTATGTATCTACAAGCTCCCACATGCTTACGGATATATCACGTTGAAAAAACAGTTCTCGCAAGATCAACGTTGAACCTAATCAGTACCTATATGGGTGATAGCTTGGGTATACCGGATGCTGTGGAAAATTTTAAATGTTTAAGACGCTTCAAATTGACACAATCACCCTTGACAAGCTGAAATCAGATCTTTGAATGACAACAGACTTTAGTTTCTCATTGAGTTTGATCAAATAGCTCTTAATATGGCTGGTAGTCAAGGTAATCGTATAAAACAATTATCCAAACACACGGCTACTACCATACACCATACTTGTAATGGAATTG
>OZ010607.1:6682125-6694625 GCA_963932145.1 Acanthosepion lycidas | reverse complement strand
CAACTCTTTGGGTACTGTCACTGGATCGAACCAATGCCTTTATCCACTGTGCCATGTGTCCTTAAGGACATAAATAGATTAACATAAAGCCTTTGATATTGTGTCACAATTTTTAATCCTTAAGGCTTTGGAAATGTCAAAGTCTCCCAGGTGATAGTAATTTTCCTTAAATATTGCATGGAATTGTGGAATTATATCTAAATGGCATCAAAGATACTGTCGCTTCCAACTGTTTGAATATCCGATGGGGAATCATTCAAGGAGAATCACTGTCGTCCATATTGTTTTGTCTGTCCTTAATCCCCCTTCCGCGTGAGCTAAACGGGAATAACTATGGATACAGAGTAACAAAAAGGAAGTGTTTAATCCAACATGGATGATATCAAACTCTTTGCCAAAGACGACAATGAGTCGAAGGATCTCCTCAATGAATTAAAAAGTTTCAGAGACGACATCGGTACAGATTTCGGATTAGATAATGTGCAAAAGTAACATTCAAGAAAGGGAGAATTTTAGAAACAGTCAATTGATCTAGATTTTGTTACAAAAGGAAATTGGAAAAAAGAAAAGCCGATAAGTCAACAAAGGCGAAGGAATACAGCATATTGAAATGAAAGAGAAAGTAAGAAAAGAATACTACAGAACGTACATATGGTTCAGAATAATGATTTGAATTAAAAAACAGAATATCAGCCATAAACACTTTGACGGTGCAATACAGTTTCAAGATCCTCAGGTGGACCGTAGCTAGCATTAAGCGAATGGATACCAAAAAGAGATAGCTTCTCACCTGCCATCGCATATATCCTCCCAAAGCTCATGAAGATGAAGTAAGAAGAGTGAAAGAGAATTAGAAGACTTTAGTGAGGGGAAAGGACAATAAAAGAAGAGGAATTAAGAAGACAGAAGATAACGATTGACATTGCATTGAAATTTCTGGAGGCTGGAAAATAAGAAGAGTGAAAGAGAATTAGAAGACTTTAGTTAGAGTAAAGGACAATAAAAGAAGAGGAATTTAGAAGACAGAAGATAACGATTGACATTGCATTGAAATTTCTGAAGATCAAAATTGACTGGAAAGTAAGAAGAGTGAAAGAGAATTAGAAGACTTTAGTGAGGGGAAAGGACAATAAAGAAAAGTAATTTAGAAGACAGAAGATAACGATTGACATTGCATTGCAATTTTGAAGATCAATGTTGACTGGAAAGTAAGAAGAGCGAAAGAGTATTAGAAGACTTTAGTGAGCGGAAAGGACAATAAAAGAAGATGAATTATGAAGAGAGAAGATAACGATTTTTTTGCTGCGTCTGAAGGATGTGGAGAAATTTGTGATATGTGTGTAATTTTCGATCCTTAACACTGATGCGAAAACCGTTTACTACTGTCATGGTGGAGCAGCTTTGCACACATCTGGATGCACAGAAGTTGTTACCACCTGAAAAGAAAAGGTGTAGGAAAGGAAACGTAAAGACAAATGATCAGTTATCGATCCGGAATATGCTGACACGAAACTTTAATATGAGATGAATGGATCGGGTGTTGGATGAATTGATTATAGGAATTATTACGTTTTGATGCCAAACATTTCTAAAGGTAAGACCATGCAATTGTTCACCTTTGTAGAAAATATACAAATTTCAATAAAATAAAAAGCGTGTAACCATAAAATACTGAATTTTTGGCAGCGGTAATCACCTAAGGCTGGTGAACATTGGAAGCCGGGTATATTTCAAGGAAACTGCTCGTCACTATTGCTGTTTGGTCTTGCGATGCTTACCACTCTTGTCTTACGAAAGTCAAAGGTTTTTCGTGATCGGAGTATCAATCGTTTTCTAAAATGCACCTATGCATAAGCTGCCCAGTTCATGTTTGAAAAGTAAGAAATTGGATTTTCTGGAAGATTGCCAACCAAATCATAAACAAACGGTGAACGACTATTAGAAATAGCCGAACAGTGCCGACTATTAGAAATAGCCCTGAGGTCATACCGTCCTCAACAGACAAGGAGAACATCTTCACCTCGATCTTTGTTTCAAAGTCAGCGTTAGATGTCAAATGCCGTCCTCTCTCAAGCTTCCCACGTCTTACTGAGCACAATCCCAATAATATTTTAATTACTGCACGAGAAGTCTCTCGACTTATCAAAAGCCTCGACCCTAATTAAGCCACTGGCACAGACAAAAACCCAGTGGTTGTCTTTAAGAATATCAACCCAGAATTATTCCCGATCCTAGTGAAGTTATTCGATTGCTGCTTAAAGGAGAAATCGTTCCGAAACCCGTGGAAAGAGACAAGCGTTTGCCCGGTCTTCAAGAACGAGGGCAGATCTTTCCCCTCTCAATACAAACATATCAGTTTCCTCATTATCATCATGAAGCTTTTCGTGGCGATAACCAACAAGAAGGTCGTTGAGTTCCTAGAAAAGAACAACCTCTTCAGTGACGAGCAGTACGCGTTTCGATCAGCCTAATTCACTGCTTATATCCGAACTACCATTAATCACAGAATTATTGATGGTCTTGACGACAAACATACCTCGAGGGGCATAGCATTAGATATCTCGAGCGCATTTGACAAGGTGGGGTACAAAGATTTGTTACACAAGGTATCCATCTATGGAATCACTAGAATGGTCTTCTCAAATATAAAATAATGGGGAGAACTTACTGGTCAATTTCAATGCCTCGAAAACCAAACTAGGTAGATTCCATTGTCGCCGATCGGACCTCGAACTACCACGATCGATTGATGTTCTCTTGTGGAAGCACCGTGCTTTGAGAAACTATTGGGCTTTAAACGTATCTGACCTCAAATGGAACTTTTACATACGACCCGCTTCATCACCAAGGATGCAGGAAAAATAGTCAGCACCCTATACCGCCCCAGTAGATACCTGGTCCTCTCGTGCTATTCTCTACCTTTACAAGATTCAGATCCGGCCGAAAATCGAGTAATATTGTTATATTTGGACAGGAGCTGCCCTCTCTTCACTTTCCAGTCGAGAGATTTCAAAAGCGTCTCGGATTCCTTATAGAAGAATTATTTTCCACCCCCAACCTCTCTCTCAAGGGCGGGGTGTGGCGTGTCTCTCGCTGCCCTATCGCCACTACCATGGAAAGTGCTCGGACTACATTTCTTTACGGCTAGGACCCTCCATATCACTTATGTTGAAGCAAATTAACCGCATTCCCTCCATGTTCCATCAGTGATAAGTAAATTTCACTCGAACAGTTTCTTCCAGCGAGCCACTTCTCTGTGTATCTGACTCCCGAGAGGACGTTTCCCTGATCATTACAAGTCTAGAGTTAACGATTATCTCTCCCTCCGATCCGTATAAATTACACCTTAACATAACCCTCTACCTTGAGTGGCTCCCAAGCTTTGTACAGTGAACCTTACTGTAAAAATGATCTTAAACCCTTCACCAAAAATTAAAAGCAAATGGATTGTCTATAGATAGTAAAATAATGGAATTTTTTTATTTTTTTCTAATATCCAATAAAAGGCTCAAGAGCCACTCAAGTTGGGTTTCTACTGAATGGGCTTGTTGTAGGAGCGTGAGAGTAGGAGGAGGTAAGAATTGCGGTTCATGACACCATCCACATGTGGATATTGACGGTATCTTAAGCAGGTTGTGAAAGGAATAAGGTAAATTTCAAGGGAAGACGATCTGAATTAAGCTTAAATGGGTGTAAAGTGTCAAAAAGGAAGATTTTCTGAAAAAGGGAATAAGCGAAATAATTTCCAAAGAAAATCATCAAGGCAATAAAGTTGGCAAAAGTAGAGAATGATGAGGAGAAAATAAACAGAATGATGAGGTAGCAAGAGAAGAGAAAGATGAGGTGGCAAGAGAACATAAAGATGAGGAGGCAAGAGAATAGAAATATGAAGTAGAAAGACAACAGAAAGATGAGGCAGCAAAAGAACAGAAAGATGAGACGAAAGAGAACAAAAAGATGACGTTACAAGAGAAAAGAAAAATGAGGTGGCAGGAAAAACAGGAAGATGAAGTGCCAAGAGAAAAGATAGAGAAAGTGGCGAGAGAACAGAACGAAGAGACGGCAAGATAACAGAAAGATGGGGTGGCAAGAGAAGAGAAAGATGAGGCGGCAAGAGAACAGAAAGATAAAGTGGCGAGAGAAAAGAAAATGAGGCGGCGGGAGAACAGAAAGATGAGGTGGCAAGAGAACAGAAAGTTGAGGTAGTAAGGAATGCAAAGATGGGACAGGAAGACAACAGAAAGGCGAGGCAGCAAGAGAAAAGAAAGACGAGGTGTCAAAAGAACAGAAATATAAGGTGGCAAGAAAAGAGAAAGATGAGGCAGCAAAAGAGCAGAAAGATGAGACAAAAGAGAGCAGAAAAATGACGTGGCAACAGAAAAGAAAACTGAGGTGGGAGGGAAAAAAAGGAAGATTAGACGGTAAAACAGATAGATGAAGTGCTAAGAGAAAAGAAAGACAAAGTGGCGGGAGAAAAGAAAATGAGACGGTGAGAGAAAAGAAAGATGAGGCGGCAAGAGAACAGAAAGTTGAGGCGGCAAGAGGAGAGAAAGATGAGGCGGCAAGAGAAGAGAAAGATGAGGCGGCAAGAGGAGAGAAAGATGAGGCGGCAAGAGAAGAGAAAGATGAGGCGGCAAGAGGAGAGAAAGATGAGGCGGCAAGAGAAGATAAAGATGAGGCGGCAAGAAAAGAGAAGATGAGGCGGCAAGAGAAGAGAAAGATGAGGCGGCAAGAGAAGAGAAAGTTGAGGCGGCAAGAGCACAGAAATATGAGGTGGCAAGAGAAGAGAAAGATGAGGCGGCAAGAGGAGAGAAAGATGAGGCGGCAAGAGAAGAGAAAGATGAGGCGGCAAGAAAAGAGAAGATGAGGCGGCAAGAGAAGAGAAAGATGAGGCGGCAAGAGAAGTGAAAGTTGAGGCGGCAAGAGCACAGAAATATGAGGTGGCAAGAGAAGAGAAAGATGAGGCGGCAAGAGGAGAGAAAGATGAGGCGGCAAGAGAAGAGAAAGATGAGGCGGCAAGAGGAGAGAAAGATGAGGCGGCAAGAGAAGAGAAAGATGAGGCGGCAAGAGGAGAGAAAGATGAGGCGGCAAGAGAAGAGAAAGATGAGGCGGCAAGAAAAGAGAAGATGAGGCGGCAAGAGAAGAGAAAGATGAGGTTACAAGATAACCAAAAGATGAGGCAGCTAGAGAACAGAAAGATGAGGTTACAAGAGATGAAAAAGATGAGACGGTAAGAAAAAATATAGATGGAGGGGAGAGAGGACAGAGATGTGGGGATAGCAAGGAATATTAAGAAGATGCATCAAGACAACAGAAAGATGGGACAGCAAGAGAAAAAAAGATGAGGTGGCAACAGAACAGAAAGATGTGGTAGCGAAAAAGCAGATAGAGGAAGTGGCAAGAAAACAGAATGATGTGGGGACAAGAGAACAGAAAGAGGAGGTGGCAAGGAATAGTAAGATGGGGCAGCAGGGAAAATGAAAGATGAAGCAGCAAGCGAACAAAAAGACGTGGTGGCAAGAGAACAAATGGTGAGGCAGCAAGAGAACAGAATAATGAGATCGCAAGAGAACAGCAAAATGACGTGGAAAGAGAAAAGAAAATGAGGTGGCAAGGGAACAAAAAGATAAGAAGGCAAAAGAACAGAATGATGAGGAAGACCAGACCTGAAAGATGACGTGGCAAGAGAAAAGAAAAAAACATGTTGGCAAGCGAAATGGAAAATGAGGTGGTTCTAGAGCAAAATATGAGGTGGAAAAAGAAGAAAAAGATGAGGTAACAATTAACATAAAGATGAGGCGGCAAAAGAAGAGAAAGATGAGGCGGCAAGAGAAGAGAAAGATGAGGCGGCAAGAGAAGAGAAGATGAGGTGGCAAGAGAACAGAAAGATGAGGCGGCAAGAGAAGAGAAGATGAGGTGGCAAGAGAAGAGAAGATGAGGTGGCAAGAGAACAGAAAGATGAGGCGGCAAGAGAAGAGAAGATGAGGTGGCAAGAGAAGAGAAGATGAGGTGGCAAGAGAAGAGAAGATGAGGCGGCAAGAGAACAGAAAGATGAGGTGGCAAGAGAAGAGAAGATGAGGTGGCAAGAGAAGAGAAGATGAGGTGGCAAGAGAACAGAAAGATGAGGCGGCAAGAGAAGAGAAGATGAGGCGGCAAGAGAACAGAAAGATGAGGCGGCAAGAGAAGAGAAGATGAGGTGGCAAGAGAACAGAAAGATGAGGTGGCAAGAGAAGAGAAGATGAGGTGGCAAGAGAAGAGAAGATGAGGCGGCAAGAGAAGAGAAGATGGGGTGGCAAGAGAAGAGAACATGGGGTGGCAAGAGAACAGAAAGATGAGGCGGCAAGAGAAGAGAAGATGAAGTGGCAAGAGAAGAGAAAGATGAGGTGGCAAGAGAACAGAAAGATGAGGTGGCAAGAGAACAGAAAGATGAGGTGGCAAGAGAACAGAAGATGAGGTGGCAAGAAAAGAGAAGATGAGGTGGCAAGAGAACAGAAAAATGTGTCAACAACAGAACACTAAGGTGAGGTACCAAGGGAACCTAAAGATGAGTTGGTAAGAAAACAGAAAGATGAACTGGCAATAGAACACAAAGATGCGGTGACAATAGACTGAGAAAGCAACAAAAGGAAATAATTCAAAGTAACATTGGATTAGTTGAAAACAATATTCTTTTGAAGACGAAAACTGAAAGAATTATATCGACAGTCCATATCTTGTCAGCTGCTTAAAAACCTTGGTTCGCGGTTTCGTACGAGACACTTTTTCTCTCCAGAATCTATTTTACATATCTATAAGTATACCATTCGTTCGTGCTTAGAATATTGCTGCCATATTTGGTCCGATGCCCCGGCTAATAATCTTGCGCTCCTTGTTAAAATCCAAAGAATCAGTAATATTATTGGTCCTGATCTGGCGTCTCGGCTTCAGTCACTTTCCTATCGCCTTAAGGTTGCCTCTCTCAGTCTTCTTTATAATTGCTTTCACGGTTATTTATCGGACAAGCTCTTCGATATAGTACCTTATCTTTTATTTTTTTTTAAATTTAAGTGCAGTGCAAGGCTGGCGTCTTGATGTCATCAATTTACAGTTGATCTGGCTAGATTTAACCGTAATTTTTATACTAACAGTTTCTTTTCTCGCATTTCTCGCTTGTGGAGCTCCTTTTTGTCTCCATACTTTTCGGACAACTTTAATCTGCACAAATTTAAATGCAATGTCCATCGCTATCTAATGTCTACCTGTTTCCTCTTCCCGCTCATTATTAACGTTTCTGTTTCTAATTCTTGCACACCTTGTAACCCCTTGCATCTTATTGGCTTTATTGCATTGGCTGGGATAAAATGATTAATTTTATTTTTTAATTCAATGAAATTATAGCTCACATTATGATTATGTTTAACTCTCAATGTGTATCAAATCTGGAGGCCTGTCCTGGGTATGACGATAAACGACATCCGACAGCAAGGTCTTTGATGAGAGGGTTTTTGAGGAGCGTGCAATCAACTCTTATTTGCTGGTGTTCCCAGGTAGCACCTGTCAGGGTCCTAGCTATCGGCAAATAGTTAACACCCAAGAAGGGGTCAAAATACTACGAAAGTATAAAAATAGTTTTTATTACCAGCAATACTTTTTTAGAAAAATTATTACCAGTACATTTTTGAAAAGGAAAAATATTACCAGCAATATATTTTTAAAAAAATATTACCAGCAATATATTTTTAAAAAAAATATTACCAGCAATATATTTTTGTGGAAAAATTATTACCATCCATGCATTTGTAGAAAAGTATTACCAATATTACATTTTTGGGAAAAAATATTACCAGCAAAAAAAAATCTAAAATATTACCAGCAATACAGTTTTAAGGAAAAAAATATTACCAGCAATATATTTATAAATACGTATGACTAACAATACATTTTTTGGAAAAAAAATATTACCAGCAATATAAATTCCAAAATATTACCAACAATAGATTTTTGAACAAAAATATTTCCAGCAATAAAAATCTTGCCGGCATTAAATTACCCATTGAGTTTGATTGTCGTAAAGCAAAACAAATCAAAGGAAAAGTTGGAGGCAGGATGAAATAACCCAAAGAATCCATTTTTTAGTTGAGCAAGAAGCTGAGTTTGAGACAATTAGATCAAGAGAAGGTCCGCGAGTCAGAAATATTCAAGATTTTCTGGGATATTCCTATATAAACTGAGATACAACTAAGTGGAATATAAAAGAGAAAACGAAAATTGACCTAATAGTGACCTTTTGATACAAAGCCAGAGCAAAAGGAAAAAGGGGGAGTAACCAATTTTGACTCGTTAAAGTTTAAACTTGCAAAGCTTTAGAAAGTAACGAAGGTCAAACTTATAATAGATGTCATTGGTGCACTTGGTATGGTGGCCAACAGTACAGTCATGGATAAAGAAAATTGGCATTGAATAGAACAGAAATGGTTACAGAAATGAAGTCTCTTAGAGGCAAGAATAGTCCAAAATTGTGAACCTTTGGACAGAGATGAAAATGATATGACGCCTAATGCTGCTGGTTGTAGGCAGCTAACCCTACATTAATTACCAGATATTAAAAAATTATCTGTAATAATAATAATAATAATAATAATAATAATTGTGTTAGTTCAAAATGCAGATTCTGTGATAAATATCTAGAAACAATTGACCATCTTGTACCAGGTTGAACGGTATTCGCATCCACTGAATATAAAACACGTCACGTCATTGTGGACCAATATATGCACTGGAAAATCTGCAATACTTACGGAAAGGAAACTGAAAGACATTGGTATATACACCACCCAAACCCGGTTACAGAGATATGAGATGTAACAATTTGATGGGACTTTACAATACACACAGACAAAAAATCAAAAAATCAAAATTAATCGCCCTGACATTGTGATTTTAGAATGGAAAGACAAAATGTGCCTTTTTATTGACATGACAGTCCCTTCAGACTGCAATGTATCCTTGACGATCTTCAAAATCTATTCAAATACAACGACATCGAAATCTCAAAAATGAGGCACGTGAAGACATTAAGAATTCCAGTTGTAATTGGAAGCCTCAGATCGATTGGAAAAGATTCCAATAGACTCATTGAAGAAATCCCTGATAGCCCATGCCCAAAAGAAATACAAAAAATTATACTCACGAAGGATTTTGTTTTAAAACTGCTCAGTAGAAAAAAGTCATGATGCCATTTCTGACATTGGGTCTCTGGTTGGGACCCGGAAAGAATTGAGTATACACCAGAAACAAAAGGAAATAATAATAATAATAGTGTGGTCATACATAATCTTTATATCTGTGCATCAAATAACCTTTGAAATAGTAGGGAGACAAAAAGCGATTATCTCCCTTTGGTAGAGATAAGTCCCATGTGTCACGTGACGTCACATTATACAGTGACGAAAGTGGCCAGTCTCTCATTTCGCTTACATCAGACAAACCAAGTGGTTGTCTTTTTTAGCCTGGGCCAAGACGCCCGAGATGAGGCTAAATCTGCCTCCCCTGTAGTTTCGCTTTGTAGATATAGTTTTTCAGATATAGAAAGATACTCCATCTTACATCCTCAATTTGGGAAGGCCCCAAAGACACTGTTTCCTGTTCGTGAAATATGTACTCACCTGGGACATAGATGAATCGGACCTGTTTGAATATGGAGTCCTAAACATGGCTTCTCCAGAAACAGAAGAATCTCCAATTATATGTAAAAGCCATCCTTTTTGTTTCTACTTACACTTTGCTTTCCTGTGTAGATATATGAGATATATTTTTCTCTGCGTGGACACGTATATATATGTATACATAGTTTTGTTTATGTCTTAGTGGTATAGAAATCTCTCTGGGGACAAATTATGTTTGTCATTCCTTTTCCTTTCAACCATTCTGTTCCTTCTGTGAAATACGATGTTATTATATATATATATATGTATATAATAATGTCCATAACGGTGGAAATTTAAAATGAAGAATAAAATCTTTCTTCCAAACTCTTTCGTTATAGAAAAAGGTGTATAAAAAACAAAAATAATTTTGATATGCCTAATAATCTTACTTATTATAAAACGCAGATTGTGTGTGTGTGTGTGTGTGTGTGTGTGTGTGTGTGTGTGTGTGTGTGTGTGTGTGTGTGTGTGTGTACGTTTATATATTGGATCGGATTTCCTACATTTTTCAAACGATTTCAACAAAACTCCACAGGACTACGTAAAATTACCTTGCAGTGGTTCTGACAGCGCCAAAAATTGGAAAAACACAATTGTTTTTGCACGAAATCAATTTGAAAACACGATTAAGAGGCATCACGAGAATGATAGGGGGACAACTCATATCGAGTTATACCTATTATAAAACCCAGGTTGTTTGTGTGTGTGTGTTCGTTTATATATGGGATCAGATTTCCTACATTTTTCAACTGATTTCAACAAAACTTCACTTTTTTTTTTTTGGCAAGTAGTGTTTCTTATTGTCTTGCACACTTTTTTCTTTATTTTTACATTCAGAATGCTTTAAAAACTCCATTTACAAGCCAATTGTTTATAATAAAATTCTATTCAATCGGTAAACTCATAACGATTGAAAACAATATTTTTGTTTGAGTTTTGGTTTGACCAGTTCGTAAAAAAAAAAAAAAAACTAATTAAGACATGCGTGTCTGTCAACCTTAAACAATAATCTTTGTCAATTTTATTTTTCAGTCTTTATGATGGTCGATACTTGATCTATCTCTTACTGTTACATCCCCGGGCAACGCCGGGCTCTACTGCTAGTAATTAATAATACTATGAAATCAGAGATCGTCTTTAGATATGTTCATAAAAGGAGCAAATGTCTTTAAGAAGGAAACTACTTTTGACACATCATAAAATATAATAATAATAATGACTAAAATCTTTCACGATTTTTTCCAATTTAAATTTTTGATGAATGTTAATTCTTTTGATGGTTGCCTAAACTTGCAAGTTCCCACGACTATAAAGTATCCGTAGAAATTCCCCAGTTGTATCGTTAAATTTTGAGTTGAACAAATTTAGCAAAATATTGCAACAATTATCATTAATATGAATGCTGATCTTTATATTTAGGGTACAAACAAAAAGATTTAAATTGATAAGCTTATCTCTTTCACTGAAACAGTTCGTTAAGCAAGTGAGTATGCTATGGACTTTACTTTCCTTCTTTCTTTCTTTTTCTTTCTTTTTCTTTCTTTTTCCTAAAACCAAATTTTATTCCGACTATCCTCGCAATCTAAGAGGAATGGCCCATTGCTAATATCGGATAATGACAGGAACGTAACGTCCATTGTAACTAACTATTACAAGGAAATCGTTGTCTTCAGATGTGTACTTGAAATAAACTTTAAATAAAATAAATAAATAAACTTAGACTCCTATATAGCAAGCATGGGTGACAGAATCCCAGCCGTCGTCCTAAAGAAATGTGCTCCCGAGCTAGCTCCAGTTATCTCCAAACTCTACAACTAATGCCACGCTGCTTCCTGCTTTCCTGTATTTTGGAAGAACTCCACTGCAGTTCTTGTTTTTAAGAACTCAGAAGAACCTTCTGATCCCTCTATTGCCCTATTTGTCTCCTACATCTTTTCGGTAAAGTATTCCAGGTTTTAAAATCAAGTGGTTAAGCGTCTTACCTCTCACGACCTACCCTTTGACAAACAATATGGCTACCGCCGATGTGCTTATGGCCATCACTGAATATGTATATGAAGCTCTTGCATCTTCTCTGCCTCACGTTTTCAACGGACTTAAAGTTGAACGACTGCATTGATTCAATGCCTCTATCTAAATTTAGGTCACTGTGTCGCGCCAAAAGTTTTTTCTCGTTAGAGTCCATCTTGCACATTTACAAATCCACCATTCTTCTGTGCATCAAATACTGTTACCATATCTGGTCTGGTGCTCCTGATATTCATATCGAGGTTCTTGACTAGATCCAAAGAAGGATCTGCAATATATTTGATCCTGGCTTGGCATCTCGACATTAGTCACTTTCTCACAGACGTGATATAGCTTCCCTATGTCTTTTCTACAAATATTTTCATGGCAACTGCTCTGACGAGATTTTCCCTGATGCCCCGACTACATGAATTTAAGCGTTCTACTAGATTGGTATATAGGTCCCAGATTTTACTGTAGAAGTAATTAAACGTAAGCGCCACTTGTACCCCAGCAGTTTCTCCTCTCGCAATTCCTGAAAGTGGAACTCCCTTCTGTTTACTTGGTTCCCTGAAAACTAAATTCAAAAATTCAAATGCAACGTCAATCGCCATCTTCTGTTGTCTTGAATCCCATACATCTTTTATACTTTGCTCAATCCCTCCCTATATCCAGTATTTTCGCTTACTTTCATTCTCTGTGACCACATGCGCAATGGTGGTATTCCCGTTCTGCTTGGGGTGAAATGATTAAAAAATATATATATCAAGTGAATGGCATAATATGCCGTTAAATGGTCATTTAATT
>OZ010607.1:6657125-6672125 GCA_963932145.1 Acanthosepion lycidas | reverse complement strand
GCAAAAATATTTTTATTATTCACCTTCTAGTACTAGGATAAAGTTGAAATAATAGATAACATCACTGCAAAATACGAAAAACCGAGGAATCAGCGCATATGCTTAGTGACAATAATCTTCTAAGCCGGCCAACAATAGACATGAAAAAAATATGGGAATCAGTAATACAAACAAGAATAACAAGAATTATAATATGAGATCATTTAAAAAAATATGCTGAGACATTACGTTTATTGGTAAAAAAGAAAATCACTCACTAATAAAACCATTTGTTCAAGTAATCCAGATATTGACTTGACCCAAAGAGTTATTTTTTTAATCATTGATATTTGAGGTAATTAACTGAAATTACGATATCCAGACAAAATAAAGGCGCGTGGAATTAAAACAATCCGACCCCCGTAGACTAAATAAAGGGTTCGGTTCGAAATTCCAACGTATATCACCTGAAGAAGTTCGAAGCGCACAAAGGCCGAAACGTTGAGAATATGGTAAAAAAGATTAGGAGAACAGCTCAAACAATGTAAATAATTACAATACCTCATCTCAGAAATATAGACAGATCCTGAAGTAGGCCGGCGCGTTCAAGGAGTGAAACGCCGTGAATATCCCAATAAATATGAGAAAACAATTCGAACAATGTAAATAGTCACAATACCTCATCTCAGAAATATAGACAGATCCTGAAGAAGTGGGGAGCATATAACGACCGAAACGTCGTGAATATGACAATAAAGATAAGGAAAGCAGTTCAAGCGGTGTAAACAGTGTAAATAGTTACAATACCTAATTTCAGAAATATAAGAGATATCTTGATGCAGAGGTGGGGGTTATAACGACCGAAACGTCGTGAATACGGCAATAAAGATGAGGAAAACTGTCTAAAGGATGTAAATAGGGTAAATAGTTACAATACCACATCTGAGAAATATAGACAGATCTTGAAGAAGGCCAGGGAACACAACGGTTGGAAATGGCAATAAAGATGAGGACAACAGTCCGAACAATGTAAAATAGTGTAAATATTTACAATACCTCATCCCAGAAATATAGACAGATATTATTATTATTGAAATTTTCGAGGTGATGCTTTCAATCACAGGAAATAACCTAACATGAATTTCTGTCAAAACTCAAATCCTCAGGTAGCAAGTATTCGCGGTATCTAAGATTGGTAAATTTTTTTTTTTTTTTTTTTTTTTTTGCGACGTTGTTAGGGTGGGTGAGATTCCGTTGATTTCAAAGAGTTTCTGAAGATTATTTGTTCTTTGATTCGACCCAAGGGAATCTTTTGCCAGACACCTGAATGCAAAGTCAAAGGTTTTCCTAAAAATAAAATAGACCACGTGTCTCTGAGAATGTTTTTCTGTCTATGTGAGCGCCGTATACATTCTCATACGCGAAAACTAGTGGCTATATATATATATATATATATATATATATATATATATATATAATAAATTAAGTGATATAATTTTTTTTCGCTACAGAGTAATAACCACGTTTCAAAAATGGAAGCTAAAAATTTCAAATTTAATTTTATAATTAAATCAAAAGCATTAGTTCAATTTCATTTTCAAGCGAATATTGGGAATAACTTATTCTTAAATTTACTGAGTTTTAAACGCATTAATATATCCATAATTTGTTGTTACCTAGGATACAGGGAAATCCAATCATTCAGACAAGGGACGGTAGCGTTTTCATTTATATTAACTATTTTAACTATTTTTGTATCAATTATGAGTTACTAATGTTTAGGCTCTTTTAATATTTAGGCTCTGAAATTTACATTGAGCACAGTTTTTGTAAAATACAAATAAAAAATATCAGTAAGAATACCGTATTATATATCTTACTGTTCTTCCTTATATATATATATATATATATATATATATATATATATATATATATTGTCATCCAACAGACAGACTGTTTCGCTGTATCATAGCTCATCAGTGTGTCTAGACATCCGGATAGCTAGGATCGAAACCCGGCTGAATTTACCCCTAAGCCGTTCGCGCACGACATTGAAGAAGGTGAATTTAAGAGTATTTATTTTTAGATAAACACACAGTGACTGATAGAAATCGATTCGATTTACCAAAGAGTCATGCATTATTAGCCGTAATAGTCACTTTTTATATACTGACACTTAATAAATATTATGTGTATATATATATATATATATATATATATATATATATATATATATATATATATATTTACTTAAAAAATTTTTCGCCTATTTTTCCGGTCAAAATAATTTTTAATCTTACTAATATAAAGACCCCTTCTCGACCACCTAGTAAAAAAGTTTACTCACCCTAAGGTATTCTATTGATAATTATAATTTTGGATATAAATGAGATTAAGGAAAAAACACTGTACAAAAAAACAGCTTTAAATAAAGAATAATATATGTATAATTTATTTATAATACGTAATATAGTTCGGAATATTTAATAATCTATGGGTCCTCCTTTATTTTGAATAACCATTTCAATCCTTTTTGGCAATGATTTGATTAGGTTCTGGCAAATCTCATCTCCAAGCATTGAATTCCATTCGGATATGAAATTAACAATCAAATCCTTTGTTGCTCAACTGCTTTCTCAAGAGCCTGTACTTTATAATGCTCCATACGTTTTCTATGGCGTTGAGATTGGGGAGGTCATATCATAACACTCACCTGCTTCTCATTAAAGTATTCCTTCATCAATTTTGATTTGTGACAGGCAGCATTATCTTGCATAAAAATGAGCTTGGTGGGGTCGATTTGCACCCTTTCAGCAGAAGGGAGCAGGCAAGACTCTTGTTCTGCTCGTTCCTGAGGGTCTTTTCAATAGGTTTTAAGAAACAAGTTCCATGAAAAGAAAAGCATCCCCAGAACATTATACTGAACGGATGCTTGACAGTACTTACTGCTAATTTCAAAGAGCTTTCAAAGCTTCTTCTTCGGATTTTAGATCGCTTATCCTTTGAATTTAGCTCAACTTTCGTTTCATCGGAGAAGAGAACATTTAGTAAAAAAATCAGGTGAGTCACTTTTATCGAACAGCATTGTATATATATATATATATATATATATATATATATATATATATATATATATATATTGATAAATATAACAAACAACGAATGTATATTATGTTTTATCATGAGCCTTTCCAAGGGTCGTATAATGGATTTAGTTTAAAATGAAGACAAAATGTGCCCAACATTTGAATGTTTCTTTATGATTTAGATTGACGATCTAAGCTTTCGGCTCACATGAGGCATCATCAGCGTAGT
Organism: Acanthosepion lycidas; assembly: GCA_963932145.1. Lineage (NCBI taxonomy): Eukaryota > Metazoa > Mollusca > Cephalopoda > Sepiida > Sepiidae > Acanthosepion > Acanthosepion lycidas. The sequence goes on along the minus strand of OZ010607.1, from coordinate 6,668,831 downwards.
TATATGGATATTAGAACAGAGATGTTCACCATCAAAGATGACAAATTTTATTTACATAGAAGTTTGATATACGACGATAACAATTTATGTACTTTTATGTAAAGAAAACAGTCGGAAACTTGTATTATATATATATATATATATATATGTGTGTGTGTGTGTGTGTCTGTGTGTGTGCATATTATGAAATGGACAAAGTCCGACAATTATTTTAAGACATTTTTATGTTTATACATTCTTTTTTAATAGATACAAATATTTAAGTAAATGCTCTGTTTATAATAAACAGTATTAAACAACATTTACCAGTCTGAATGCTCGAGAAATTGTTATAGAAAATATGCGTCCTCCGACTTTGTCCATTTCATAATGTGTGACGTCATTTATTTACATTTGGATACGCATCAAACAGATCATGGAAAATTGTAGTTTAAAAAACAGTAAAATCGACCGTGCTAACCGAAACGCTCCTCTGTGGCTCAATCGGTAAAAGCACGTCAGGCTATATGACGGTTCTATATAGGATACAGGTTCGATTCCTGTCGGGAGACGCATATTTTCTATGACAATTTCTCGGACATTCAGGCCGATAAATGTTGTTAATACTGTTTATTATAAACAGAGCATTTACTTAAATATTTGTATCTGTAAAAAAAAAAAGAATGTATCAGCATAAAATGTCTTTATATATATAATGCATGTTTAGTGTGACATACACGTAAACTCATGTTTGTACATATAAAATGTTTCTACGTTTTTGGAGTTGATTTTCCTTGTGCTTTTTTTCTTTCTTCCTTCTTGTTAAGATCTTAACGTATCATGAATATACCAGTGCCTATAATGGACCCTGGAGAGTAGAAAAGGTCAGTATATTTTCTCTCTCTTTCTAAGCACTCCAATACGACCATTATTAATCAAAGTTAAAGAATTGTTTATTTATGAGTTTTACTGCAAGTAAATAAATGAGGGAACACAGTTTAAATGAAATATCGAACACAAATCCCAAAAGATATTCTGTGCGGGTTACGCGGCCATCTAAAAAAAGGAAAATTTATGATGCACTATTTCCATTATGAAATGCATAGATATTCGAAGTGATTCAACAAAATGTGCGTGTCTTTCTTGTTGGATCAAAATATAATGTTATAACCTACTTAAATTGGCTTCCAATAATCGCGAAGCGTTGCCATATTGTTTTACGATAAATAAATTAAAACAAAAAAATAAGAATAGTATTTTGAAAAAAATGTTTAATATTTTGAATGGAAAGACAAACATTCTTCGAAATATTAAGCTTTGAATCACAAGCTCTTCATCAAATATCTTTTGGTTAAGATATCATGAAAATGTTTTTTTTTTTTTTTTTTTCGTAAAGGTTATTATGATAGGATACTGTTACATGAAAAATGGCCGCTATATTTTTACGAAAATAACGCTAAAAATGTCCTGTGGTTGTTTCAGCATCTCTTCTGATTCTCGTTTCTAATTTTTCCCTTTTCTTCTGCTTTGCGATTTTTTTTTTTTTTGTCTTCTCCGTTCCTCCATTTTTGTTTTTACTTTTATTCTTTATTTTCGCACATTATTTTGATGGCTGTGGTAGTCGGACTTTTCAGTCCTTTTTTCCTCTTCGATATCTTCTTTGCTGCTTCTTTCCCTTTTCCATTTTCTACACTGTTTTCTTTTTCATATCTGCACCCCCTTCCTCTTCCTCTCATTCTTTTTAACCTATTCCCACTCCTCCCATTCCTAAGTAACTTCCATCCCTCCTAAATACAGATCCCCCTTTTTTCCATTTTCTCTTTCTATCCCACCAATTGAGGTCTTTACCCTTTTCTTCCAATTTCTCTTCATTTTTTTCTCTCTTTAGCACGTCCACTAAATCTTTCTTATTCTTCAATTTTTCTCGAAGTCCGTCGAATTCTTCTTCGTCTAACCCTCTTCCTCGACATTACTCTTTCTCCTCGTCTTCTCCTCCCCTCTTTCTACATCTGCCATATTTTCCTATTTTTTCTTCATTTCTTTTTAATTCCCTTGCTCATTTGATTCTTTCTGTCGCTTCTATACCTTCTGAATCATCATCTTTTTTTCTTCTTCTATTCCATATGGATTCTTCTTATCTTTCTACATCTCCGTCTCATCCTCCTCCTTCATCACTTTCTTTTTTTCCTTCCACTGCTACTTCTTCCGGTACTACTTCTTCTTCTTCATGTCTTCCTCGTTCTTCTTTTTATTAGTCATCGACTTCGAATCCGACTCCGACTCCTTCTCCTCCTCCTCATCATCCTCCTCCTCTTCCTTCATCTTCTTCTTCATTTCCTCTGCCTTTTTGTTCTCGGCTCCCCGACTCCGCCTTCTTCTTCTTCTTCTTCTTCTTCTTCTTCTTCGCCTCTGCCTTTTTGTTCTCGACCCCTCGACTCCACCGCCTTCTTCTTATTATTATTCTCTGCCTTTTTGTTCTCGACCCCCCGACTCCGCCTTCTTCTTCTTCTTCTTCTTCTTCGTCTCTGCCTTTTTGTTCTCGACCCCCCGACTTCTTCTTCTTCTTCTTCTTCTTCTTCTTCTTCTTCTTCTCCTTCTTCGGCTCTGCCTTTTTGTTCTCGACCCCCCGACTTCTTCTTCTTCGCCTTTGCCTTTTTGTTCTCGAACCCCCGACTCCACCGCCTTCTTCTTCTTCTTCTTCTTCTTCTTCTTCTTCTTCTTCTTCTTCTTCTTCTTCTTCTTCTTCTCTGCCTTTTTGTTCTCGACCCCCCGACTCCACCGCCTTCTTCTTCTTCTTTTTCTTCTTCTTCTTCTTCTCTGCCTTTTTGTTCTCGACCCCCCGACTCCGCCTTCTTCTTCTTCTTCTTCTTCTTCTTCTTCTTCTTCTTCTTCTTCTTTCAGCCACTACTCATTATTCTACGAATTGTTTCATTTTTGCTTACTCTTTATTTCCATTGCCTCACCAATAAAATATAATCATGTGGGAAAGCTCATATTTCTAAGTTAATGCAGTTTGAAAACGGGGTAAAAAAAGGAAAAAGGAAAAATAAAAGTAGGCAAGCAATCTAACTAAGGTCTTGTAAAACATATAAGTATCATTGGCAAGTAGTAAAACTTTTATCCGACCTCAACCCTGTCTTCCTTGCAGCCTTCATAATTGTTTTCTTTTTCTTTTCTTTTTTTGACTCGCTCACAAAACATTTTAACTGTCGCTTACACGCGCATTCACTCTTAGCACATGTGAACCTACGAAGGTTTATTTATTGCCGTCCTTCCTTGTCACTCTGTCGTCTCAATGGACAGAAACGTTTAAGTAATACAGATGACACCGTCTTATACGCTTACTTTTTTCCTGATTTTTTAAAGGTAAATTCGCTATAAATAAGAGTTATGTTTATCTGTCGGCGTCTTGTCTCACACTTCTATCAATGCTAAATGGTAATTGCTGGAAACGTGACACTTTAAATAGAAACAAAGAACAGCGGGAAAACTGGGAATATTTATTCTGTCTCTGTTCCTTCCTTCGAACACAATCAGTAGACCTAGCATAAATATAATCAGTATCAGCGAGGACATAATGAGTAAAATATATTTTTCCATGTCTTCCTGTAGATGCTATCAGTAGACCTAGCATGAATATGATCACTATAATCGAGTAAAATATTTATTTCTATTTCTTCCTTTAAACACAATCAGTAGACCTAGCATAGATATAATTCGCATAAGCGAGGCTATTATGAGCAAAATATATTTCATTTCCATTTCTTCATTTATTAGGTTGGTGCAAAAATAATGACGTAATAATGTCGTTTTTTGACGTTAAAGAATACGTCAAAAAATGACATTATTACGTCATTATTTTTGCACCAACCTAATAGAAACAATCAGTAGATCTAATATAGATATAATCAGTATAAGCGGAGTCCTAATATGAAAAATATAGTTTAATTTTAGTTCTCCCTCTAGACACAATCAGTAGACCTAGAATAGATATAATCAGCATAAGCTAGGCTGTAATGAAAAAAAATTATTTCTGTTTCTTCCCGTAAACAGAATCAGTAGACCTAGCATGAATATGATCACTATAATCGAGTCTCTATTGAGTAAAAACATTGATTTTTATTTCTTCCTTTTGACACAAACAGTGGATTTAATATTGATACGATCCCCATACTTAGGGCCATAATAAAAATATTTTATTTCTAATTCTTTTAAACATAATCTGACAGATAAGGATAGATAAACAAGGTCCTAAATTTTATTTTGTTTCTTATTCCCTCGTTAGACGCAATCAATAAAACAAGCATAGACATGATCCCCATAAACGAGGCAATAGGGAAAATGATTTTATGAAAAAAAAGTAAATTTATTTCTATTACTTCCGTTAGACACAAACAGTAGACCTAGCAGAGATATGATCACCATAATGACGGCCTTTTAGATTAAAAAGTATATCATTCCTATTTCTCTCTTTAGACACAATCAGTAAACCGAGCAAATATTAAAGCTCAAAAGGCGAGTACCTAATGAGTAAAACATTTTTTTTAATTGCTACAGCTTGAATTTCCTACTGTATATGGACACACACATACACACAAACACACACATACACACAAACACACACACACACACACACACACACACACATATATATATATATATATATATATATATATATATATATATCAGGAAATATAATTTTAAGATGTGCAATAATTATGAGATATAGTGCTCAGTATCATCGACCTGACGATTGCATCTAGCATGAAACAGCCTATCGCCTCTGAGTGTTGACTTCAATATATATATATATATATATATATATATTGGGTTGGTGCAAAAATAATGTCGTTTTCTCACATAGTAACATATGTGAGAAAACGACAATATTTTTGCATGTATATATTAGGTTGGTGCAAAAATAATTACGTAATAATGTCGTTTTTTGACGTATTTTTTCACGTCAAAAAACGACATTATTACGTCATTATTTTGCACCAACCTAATATATATATATATATATATATATATATATATATATATATATGTATATATATGTATATATTCACTTGTATGAACATGAGTTTGTGACACTAGGTTTCACAGTTTTGCGGTCATCAAACAAAGCGTGAAACTCAGGATCAAAATTCGTATCCATACAATTGAATATGTTAGCTCTATCACTGATGTAGAGCAATTTCCAATAAGTACTGAGCATATAAAATAATATATATATATATATATATATATATATATATATATATATATACATTGACGTCAACACTCAGATCCGACAGATAACGCGTAATCGTCAGGCCGCGAATATTGGGTTTTTCCTCGACTATTTATATATATGGGTCAGTGGTGCATTGTGGGTAATCTATTCTGGAAGTTATTTTTTCGGGAGTGACATGTTTGTTTATTTATTTATTTTTTTTTTTTTTTTTGGTTGGGGGCAATTTATTTGTTTTTCCTTTTTCATTTTGTATTATTTATTCTTTTTAGATTTTGATGTTTTATTAACATAGTAATGAAAAAATTATATTTTTTCTTCATATATATATATATATATATATATATATATATATAGAGAGAGAGAGAGAGAGAGGAGATTGCTTAAAAAAGAACATAAAAAGATATTTCTTTTTATAATTTTCCTTTAGAATTCTGTCGACCAACACATCTTCAGAAGGAAAGGCTGGCTTGACTTGGGACAATACAGAAGACGATATTTACCAGAACTAAAGAGTAAAAAGAAGAGGGAAACTTAATTACGGAATACGACTAAAACAATTTATTAGTAAAATAATTACCGAATAAAATATAACGGTTCCGGAGCGTATAAAAGAAAAAGTATTACTCACGCCTTCCAAATAACTTGAGTACGTCGGTGAATTGCACTTTTTTGCTTGCATTTCCATCTCGGTTGGTGTATTTTAATATACAATGTTCCTAGAATTTTCATATAAAGAGAAGAACGAGCTCTATGCAAGATGGCAAAAAAGTCATCAGTATACTGATGTAAGAAGTCAGGATTATCCAAAAGGTGCTGAACAGTAGCTGAGTCAAATACACACAGACACACACAAAGATGTGCGTATATATATATATATATATATATATATATATATATATATATATGGGGCTGTATGTGTGTATAAAGGGTGTATCAACATCCAATTATTAAATCAAAGCTTTGAAACCACCGTTTTTTGTAGGCATATTAAAGACCGAGCTCTATGTAGGATGTTAAAACAGCCACCAGTATACTGATGTTATATATATATATATATATATATATATATATATATATATATATATATATATTGTTTTTTTTGTTTTGTTTTTTTAAGCATTTCACCCCAAGCAAGGCGGGAAGCCACTAGGACGCAAGGGGTTACAGAAAATTTAGAGCAAGATCAGATAGGAGTAATAGAAGAAAGGATGAGGAGGAGGGTTGTGGATAGATCAAGGCAACTGGAGATGTCGATTGACATTACATTTGAATAGCTGGAGATTATAGCTCTCAGGGAAACTGGAATAGGGAAGGGTGTTCAACAGGCGAGAGGTGCGAGACATTAAGCTATTGGAGTAGAAGAGACGGCTACATTTAGGAGGTTCGACAGTAAAGGAGTGAGAGCAGGATGCCAGCCTCAAATATAAGTGATCTCTAGTATCTACAGTACACTGTCCTATGTAATTATTTATATTAGGCATTCTGAAGATAATGCCTGTCAATAATATTACATATACGAACTGAATTATAATATTTATTTATAGATAGATAGATAGATAGATAGATAGATAGATAGATAGATAGATTCAATACATATATAAAATTTGTCGGTTAGCTGATTGATATTATGTGCAGAACGCCGACTCCAGAGTTTCGTAGACGAACTTTTTTGTAATCGTTCAGTTCACACGTCAGAAGTTTTCAGTAATTATCTCTGATTTTCTCATTTTCCTTTATTCATATTTTAAGATAAAAAATCTATGCTCTATTTATTGGTTTGGGTTGAGATCTTTCCTCTTTGTGTGTGTGTGTGTGTGTGTGTAGAATGTCGTGTTTATTTCGCGTTTTTATCTTTTTCTTTTCTCCTAATACTTACGCCCTCTTCCTTTTCCTACATTTGTTCTCCTCTTTCGACCCTGAGTGTCTAAGATAATATAACAATATCATTTCACGTAACACATACAAGACTTTTCGGATTCTTACAGTAATTTTTTTTCTCTAATATTCTGAGATTTCTTTAGTTTGAGAAATGTATGTGCATTCCGTTTTTTTTTTTTTTTTGTTGTTTACATGATTCATGAATATGTAATAATTCAGCTATAAATAATATATATATATATATATATATATATATATATATATATATATATATATATATATATATATATATCTGCGAAAAGAAAATATGAATAATGACAAAACGAAAAAAAAACTTTACCGGTGTGTTTCGTCCTATGATGCACTTTATCAAAACAAATGTAAGGAATTATATTGTAACAAGTATTTATAAACAGAAGTAAAAAAAATAAATATCATTAGATTTTCAAAATTTTAATATTCAAAAATGCTCCTGAATATTTTTCAGGCTATCTGTGAAAATCAACGTAAACTATATTTGATCCCTAATAAGGGTGTAAATATTATTGTTGCTGTTGAAAGTTTTTATTTTCTTAATTGTTCATATTTATTTATCTATTTATTTAATTCTTTTTAAATTTGAAAAAACTAACGATACTTTTACTTCAACTTATAAATACTTGTTTAAAATCAAATCCTTACATTTGTCTTAATATAGAAAAGCAAAGTTCGAAATATTGTTTTGAATAGTAGATTTTAAGAAGTTGGGAGGTAATATATTCTGACGATTTTTATCGAGCTTATTTTTAGTGTTGTTATCATTCATTATTATCTTTTTGTTATTGTAGAGTATGTATGACTTTCTCTGTTGTGGTAAACCCTCTTACAGTATAATGAACTCTTCCTTCTCTCATAAATACAAACTGCGAGAATCGGACGGAGCTGAGTGTAAAGAAGTGGAGTAGTAGACGCAGTGCTACTATACTTATTACTGACACTATTGTTTTGTATATATTTTCAATATACTTTTTCCTTCCTCTTCCGTGTCTTTCTTTCAAGCCCCTAAACAGGCCATAGCATTCTCTTAGCTTTGTGGAAGAAATAGGAAAGAGATTAGAGATTTTTATAGACGTTTTCTATATATATATATCTTCTTCCGCTAAATATTGGGAGCTGCAGATTCTTAGTGCTCTTAACTAAATTCCAATAACTTGTATTCTGTTACAGTGGTGAGAATAAAACTTTACGAGAGTATTTTTGTTGGTAGATTATCTGTGATTGTTTAATCGAAGGTCATTTTTTTTAATAATTATATCTAGAAAGCATAAAGTGTTGTTAATTTCAGTTTCAAAAGTAAATTCTGATTGGGTATCCTCCCTTGTAAGTTTATTTAGCAGGTCGGGTAAAATTGTCTCATATGGATAAATTATTAGCGTGTTATCTATGCATCTAAACTAAGCAGGACGAATTGCTAAATACTCTAAAAAGAGACAAGCTAAAACGTCGCTCAGAGGAGCATCCATCAGTAAATAAAGTTGCTGTTCATAAAAATTGTTATCGAAAGTGCAAAGATATTGATTAGTAATTAATTAGCGCCTTTTATAATCTTAAAGAAAAAAGAGAAAAATTTAAGTATTTTCTTACAGGGTCATTTCTATATCACTCAGTTATGTGCCATGGGTGATACACCATTGGAAAATTCGTAAACTTAAGGAATCAGCACATATGCTAGGCCACAAAAATCTCCTGAGCCGACCAAGCATAGAAATAAATATAATATGGGAAGCAGTAATACGGAGTGCCAGAGAAAAGCGATAATAACAAAAAATTGCAATATGAGCTCTGGTAAAAAAAAAAAAAATGCAATGATAACAGCAAAACTTGCAATATGAACACTGGTAAAAAAAGATGCTGAAGACATTATTATACCCAGAAATTCATACACAGATGTCCTCAGAGACTCGTGGCACAGAGGATAAAGGCTTTAGTTAGATCCAGTGACAGGCCCCAAAGAGTGTGGGTTCAATACCTGGTTAAGGCAGTGGAGAACTCTCAGAGGGGAATTAAAAGGAGTTAACTGATAACTGACGTCCATTAAACGTGGGACTAGAGCAGTTTTACCCCAGTGTGTGTAATAAAGGGTTCAGTTCAATATTCCAACTCCCTGAAGAAGGCCGGAGCGTACAACGACCGAAACGTTGTACTAAAAATGGCGACAAAGATGAGGACAATAGTCCGAATAATGTACGCTTAGGTGATTATATATTTTTTGATACATGACTGACGAGGGAAATTTTTTTCCTGCCATTTCCTTCAGCGGTAGACCAGTTGCCATTCAAAGCTATAGAACCCGGTCTTTCCTGCTATTCACCCATAGCTGGGGCACCTCGAGCTGGTGTAAATGATTAGTAAGTTTGTCTCGCAAATAAGTAGTGAGTTCGATCCTAAATAGGTGCCCCATACTTTCGGCCTTGTGTTACATGTAAGCTACGCTAGGAAAATCACTATCCACCCATAACTGTGGGTGGGGGTGTAAAAGGAGGATTCATATCTTCCCCAAGGGTATTAGCACGTAAGTGAATGTAGTGAATCCGACTGGAATTCGAACTCGGCTGTCCGATTCCTCAATTCGAGCCGTATTTGTATATAAAAATATGGTCATATATTTTTCTTATATGTCTGGGTTTTCTTTGTAATCCATTAATAAGATGTGGATTATTTTATATGCGAGGAGCTAATTGTATCAAGTGGTGGGTTTAAAATCTTGGCTTTTTAGTCCATGTAATACGCTAAATATTCCTGATATAACAGATCTCTTCGGAAAACCTGGTTTATATACAGTCAAATATATGGCTGTTTTCGAATGATATTCAATTAGATTCAACTATAAAATATCTTTATTTCCTAATATTTTTTTTTCATTTCATAATATAAAATCTATAAATATTGTGCCACTTTTATGATCTTCAGTTCATTTATATTATCGTATATGAAGACGCCTTCGAGAAGGAGTTTCATGTTCTGTTGATTTGTGCGTATAACCATTATTGTAATTCCACCTCCTGTGCCAGAAGTGGATATATGAATATTTGGGGTATTAGATATTTCTTTCGGGACTTTCATATGTCGGCGTGGAATTGACATAGACTGACGGCTTGTTTGAAGTGGGGCTGGTATTAAACACTTTAGGTAACCTGAAGTCCGTGTTATTTCGTTGGTAGATTTTAATATAAAATCTTTAATATCCTCTATTCGTATTCCAGTGGCAAATTTTAGGCCAAAGCTAACTTTTAGTGCCGTATCGGATAGTTCTGATATTTTGAAATTGGCTAAGTTTATATTTGAACTTTATATATATATATATATATATATATATATATATGATATATTAGGTTGGTGAAAAATAATGTCGTTTTCTCACATAGTAACATATGTGAGAAAACGACATTATTTTTGCATCAACCTAATATATATATGATATGATATGTATATATATATATATATATATATATATATATATATATATATATATATATAGCATTTATGCGAGTAAAAGTTTGTAACAGCTGATTGATGTTACCTTTAACGTCCCGACTCATTTCGTAGGCGGACCTGTCTCTCCACGCTTCAGAAGTCATCAGCAATTTACTGCCTCTATTTTTTCAAATTCTTTCTTTTTATCCCTATTTAACATTGGTGTAAGTTTTCACACACACACACATATATATATATATATATATATATATATATATATGTGTGTGTGTGTGTGTGTGTGTGTGTGTGAGAGAGAGAGAGAGAGAGACAGAGAGAAACAACAAATGACGTAAAAATGCACAGTTCGTAACATTTACCTTTAAAAATGTGCTCAATGCAAAGTAGAGCAAAATATTATTATTACATTTTTTTATTATAAGGGATTATAATAAAAATATTTAAAATCGCTACACAAGCACGTTCATGTTTCGATACGATGGCAGTACTTCTTCAGGCGATCGGTGGTAACTGGTGATTAAATGATATTTTAGGGAAATTTAAAAACAAATCGTTACCTGTTTTCCGAAAGTTAAAGGTGGGAGACATAAGGTCAGAATTATAAATACACTTGTGGGTATATCACGATTAACCAATTAAATGTTAGATGTACGCTAAATAGAAATATATGGTTGTTGAGTTATTTTTTCATGTCACGATAAACGGCACTTAGACACGGCATCATTGACGATTGTGCAGAATATGGCAGCAATAAATGTATCGTCATTGTAGCTAAATATGACGTTCTATTTGTTGAAGTGGACGTAAAGTTCACAGAAAAATAATCTGATATTCACGTAGCTTCTTAAAGGGTCCTGTAGATAAAATTCAAAACGTGGAATATCTATATACAATCCTAATAATACTGAATAGACGGCAAAACAGAAATATTTAAGTTGAATAAACCAAATAAGGCAATTACTCGCAGAAGGAGGACCATTATGGCTATGAAATTGTAATACGTAATTATTTTTTATAAAAAAAAATTAGCTATATTTTAATATAAGAGATAGATTGTGTCGACAATTTACTGTTAATTCACTCTTTTAGTTTAACAGAGCTTCTTTGTGAACAAATGTGATTATTTGAAATTTTCTATAAAC
>OZ010607.1:6584625-6654625 GCA_963932145.1 Acanthosepion lycidas | reverse complement strand
TAATTGGTTAAATTGAGGAGAATTAATCGCGTTGAATGGCAGAAAATCTATTGGTATTCTCCATTGTTTACACTCCATTGATAGAAAAAAAAATAGATTATATTTAATACATATGTGGTAAAAAAAAATAGATTATATTTAATACATATGTGGTAAAAAAAAATATCTTCGTCACTGGGGTTGGAACTTATTATTACTATTATTACCTACATATATAGAAAGTAGCTTATGTACAGATGAAATCAAGAGCAGTCAAACATTGCGTCCTCTCAATTTGTTAGGCTTCCGGTGATCTGTCTTCCATTGCAATAGGGATTTTTTAAAAACATGCACGAACGCACTCTGTAATAGCTGTTTTGCAAAAATTTCATACCATGGATAAATTTTAAATTCTAAAACCCTTAACAGAGCACGCTCGGGTGCTTTTTTAAAAACCACTATCACAGCGGAATAGAGTTTTCTTCGCACTTACAATAAGTTTGTCTTGGGCACCCCGAGGTGGTGTAATGGCTAGCAAGTGGGTGGGGGTTACTACTAACAATGTTTTTGTTTAGTTTCTTGTAAATAGATTAATTCATATTGTATATACTCATTGGGGATCGTTTTAATTTGTTGTTCCCCCCCCCACATACGATGATTTGTACATATGGGGACTATTTAGTATTTTCATAGAGACAATGCGGTATTATGGTGAATGTAGTAAGAAATGTTAGTAAAAATGTGTTGTTTGGTGTTGGGAATATTGTTTGTTTGCTTGGGTCAGTGCTTGCGGCTAGCTAAGTTTAAATTAAGACAGATGTAGACCGTCCTTTTTCCCATCCTTTTTTTAGGCCTTGTGCAACATTTTCTGTAATTTTACAGAAATAAATATTGTAATGGCTAGCAAGCTTGCCTTGCTAGAACAATTACGACTAAGTAGTGAGTTCGATCCTTACTGGGTGCCCCATACTTTCGGCCTTGTGCTACATCTAAGCAATGCTTAGAAAATCACTACAATAAGTTTGTCTTTGTAATTTACCCCTGAAGATGACCTTAAAGAAGATCGAAAGTATTTGGGTAAAAATAACTACAGCGCCTTCCATGACGAATTTCATCTTATCACCAAGAACTGGAAAGGATCAATATAAGAATAAGTAGACACAATAAGTCTATATTACTTAATGAAACATGTTTAATTTAAATATAATAAATAAATTTAAATGTATAAATTTTAATTTAATTTAAATAATGCATATAAAGACAGTATTTCTTCTAAATGTATATTCTTATGGTTTTGTCACATGCATGTTTTAAAATTGATGTCCGTTATAATCTAGACATTTGCTCACACCACGACACAATAGAATCACAAGCAGCAATCAACATTTCGATAGGTTTATTCGACTACTGCGAAAACTTTTTATTATCCTTTATTGCTTCACAGGGCGTGGTTGATATCCTGGGTCTCCCGGGACGGTTCTTCTGCATACAGTAGAATCAGCTTAAAATTTATCTCTAAGTCGTGAGATTATAAGCCGATTGGGTAAATCTGAATGAAACTCTCTCCGATACAGCCTTTGAACTCCAACAGCAATTTCGGACTCCCAGTAGCATTTCAGGGTGCGCTATCTTTCTTCAAAGCTAAGCCTGGATGGCATTAACAAACGGTCACGTGTAAATCTGAAAAGCAAGTTGACATGAGCTATGCACTGTAAAAATCAACCGCTCAAAAATTAACGACAGCATATGTCTAGAAAACCGGAATCTAAATGGCAACAATTGAAAGAAAAGAGGAAAAAGAGGGAAAAGATTAAGGAGAGGTTGTAAAGTGACAAAAGGACAAAAAGAACAAATGATCATGACATTCGACATGTACGCACATACGCGAAGACGGGCGCATGAGCGCACACACGCGCGCGAATGCACACAATTGCTGATATCTCCTGACGAGTGGACGGAGAAATTTCCAGAGGGTCTATGAAATTCTGGAATCGAGATGTTGAAGGTAACGTCAATCAGCTAAGTTACAAATTCCTGTTGGAATATTTTTTATGAAATTTCTCGGACATTCAGGCCGGTAAATGTTGTTAATACTGTTTATTATAAACAGAGTAGTTACGTAAATATTTTTGTATATATAAATAGCGTATAACATTAAATTTGTTTATATATATGTATATATATATATATATATATATATATATATATATATATATAGTGATTCATAGACAGATTGTTTCGCTCTGACACAGCTCATCAATGTGGCTAGACGTCCGGTTGCCTCTAGCTAGGATCGAAACACGGCTGAATTGGCGTCTGTTGAAGATTTTACCCGTAAGCCATTGGCGCACAGCAAGGAAGAAGGTGAATTTTAAGCGTATTTATTTTTAGATAAACACGCAGTGACTGAGAGAACTTGATTCGCTTTACCGAAGAGTCTTGCATTATCAGTCGTAATAGTCACTGCTTACAAACTCACATTTCCTTCCCCAGACAGCTCAACCGAAATAAATTTTTCAGGAGATTTTTCAGTTAGATAAATAGTCTGTGTGTATGCATGTATGTGTGTGCATGTGTGTGTGTGTGTGTGCGTGTGTACTTCAACGAATCCGATTAGATTATCAGTAAATGTCTACCACTTCCTGTTCTTGATCATGAACGAAACGATAAAAAGTCCTCAAACATAAAACTTTGCACAATTTATCTCCAAGAGTGATCGTCATGTGCGACAACTTATTCGAAAAGTGCAAAAGGCAAGGAAGAATGAAACCGATCGACCTTCTCCGCTGAATTTATTATGACCTATTTATATATACAGGCTACAAGAAGTGTAAGAACAAGCATAAGCAAAAGAAAAAAAAAAGGTCGTATCAGTCGGTTTAAAGATCTGTGAAAGTCGATCCGAGATGAGAACCCATTGTGGTTTCCTAGCAGTTGAAAAGCATCCAAATGGTTTGCAGTTGATAGGACCGGTTCAAAGTACTTTCTCATAAAGCTAATGAGTAAAATGCGGCTTTCATTTCGATATTGCCAAGTAACGTAATAAGAATCCTTGGAAACAGAGCAACAGCAAGAGAAAGTGTTATAAAGATGCCAGAACGCAAATCGCTATGGGATTATGAAAAACTGAGAGAAGAGGGGCTATCAGTACAATGGAATTAAATTGGATGAGTTGAATACAAAAAGACAGTGAGTATATATATATATATATATATATATATATATATATATAGAGAGAGAGAGAGAGAGAGAGAGAGAAAGAAAGAGAGACTAACAGACAGAAAGACAGAGATAGAGAGAGAGAAAGAAGATGGGAAGAGCCTGAGAGAGCTAATGAAATCGAGATGAAAGAGAGAGGAACTGAGTAAGAATATAGAAAGAGAGAGAAATAGACTGAGAAATAAAGAGAAGAAATTATATAGATATGTTTAGAAAAACGCGAATTAGATAGATAGATAGATAGATAGATAGATAGATAGATAGATAGATAGATAGATAGATAGATAGAAAAAAGTATTACATAGAAAAAGAAAAGGACTGATAGATAGATAGATAGATAGATAGATAGATAGATAGATAGATATCAACACGCTGAAATAGACATATATGAAAAGCTTTAGATCTATGTGACATTCAAACCTTGTTCAAAACATGACTTTCTTTCTATAAGAAAATCTTGGAAGGAGATTTTTTTCCCATATTAACTTTCAACCACCTGCTTCCATATACGCAGATTTTGAAAACTGATATGTTTCGAGTGTGTCAAATATTAAATATATTACAAAAAAAAATTTCAGGGATTTTTAGAATATCCTATCGAATTAATGTCGTTCGATGTGATTTTAGAAGTTGTCAAATGTCACATTTACCCTCTGCTTGTAAAAAGATATACTGAAATGTTATAAAGATGCCGAGAGAAAGAAATCAGCGACCCGATTCGGGAGTAAATGCACAAAAATGGAAGACATATTATCAATATCGAATAAATTCGAGAACATTTCTTTTTTGACAAATTTTCACCCAATATAAGGTTCGTGGGCCATTCACGGTAATGAAGAAGGGGCTGTGTTCTGTGAATGAAGAGAAGTGTAAAAAAATTAATGTCTTAAAGAAACATTGATAAACAACACCTTTTTAATACTCTGAAACCTACATTATATATATATATATATATATATATATATATATATATATATATATATATATATAAATATATATATATTAGGTTGGTGTAAAAATAATGACGTAATAATGTCGTTTTTTGACGTTCAAAAATACGTCAAAAAACGACATTATTATGTCATTATTTTTGCACCAACCTAATATATATATATATATATATATATATATATATATATATATATATACTAGCAGTATAACCCGTTTTGGGCCGGGTCTTTCATTAGTGGGAATTGAGGAGAAGGATAGTGGATAGATCAAGGCAACTGGAGATGTCGATTGACATTACATTTTGAAATTATACACTGATGCCCACTGGCCCAATGGTATAATGTTTCCGTTGTATTATAACGGTCTGGATTCAATTCTCGGTAGTGGAATCGCACTGCTGATGAGAAAAAAAAATAGGACGAAAGGGCCGTTCAGTGTTTTCCGGCATTCTGCTGAATTTTCTAGGACTAGACATGATTATTAAAATCACAAAAATTTATTTATATATATATATATATATATATATATATATATATATATATATATATATATATATTGTGTATTTAGGTAGCAATCCTTCATCCATACATGTTTCATTAAAGACCACAGACAAGGTACTACGATTAAGCTTTTTATTTAATTTTTCTTGTGTTCGAACAAGTGTTTTCTTTTCGGACACAAAAAATTAAAATTACTACAAAGGGACATTATCTATGAGTTCAAATGCCCCTTAAGGAACTGTGTTCCTGACCAAATTGAACTCATAAATAACTACATCGGTCATACAACGACATGCCTATCCAGACGCCTTTCGTGGCATCTATCTGACCAGAGCTCTATTAGAACTCATTTAAACACACAGACAAACTTACCAGACTCTATCCGAAACATACTAGTAGAAAATACAAGCCCAGTAAAAGACTGACATCAAAACCTCATCAATTTACAGGTGAACTGTCCAGGTGTAGCCGTAAATTCTATGCCAGCAGTTTCTTTTCTCGAACTTCTTGCTTATGGAACTCCTTTCCGGCTCCATGCTTTCCAGCTAACTTTAATCTGCAAATATTTAAATGCAATCTCAATTAGTATCTACTATCGTCCTGATTACTCTTTTTTCTCTTCCAGCTTATTATAAAAGTTTCTGCTCCTAATTCTTTCACACCATGTAACCCCTTGAATCTTAGTGGCTTTACATCCTTGCATGGGGTGATATCAATTCAAAAAATACATGGTACCTTACAAATTACTGCTAAGTTACATTTATTTATCTATTTTTCTTTATTTATTTTTTGGTCCTTTTCTTGTCTGAGGACCAGAGATAGGTTACTAACGATCCGCCGTGAGCAAGGGCTAAAGGAACCGCGTAAATGATTTTGCACACTCTCATAGTTAAAAGGGCGGATTGAGCAGCACCAGCAAAAGTATCACAGAAATACTTGATTTTTTGCTCTATTCTCTTTTAGACTTTTGTTCATCGTTGGAAAAATGTTTATCCAAAAGCGAAGACTATATCGAAAAGTCGCGCTTGCTTTATAGCTGACTACATGTTCTACCCAACTGTGTTATTGTTGTCTCTTTCTTTCTCTCTCTCTCTCTCTCTCTCTCTCTCTCTCTCTATATATATATATATATATATATATATATATATATATATATATATATATATATTTGTTGTGAGGTCTCTAGAAATAAATTGGAGCTGTTACTGTCGTCAATAGATAAATAACAATACTAATATTAATGTATCCTTAGCTAATGGCTGAGTCGACGCAGCATAACTTTTTTTTCCGGAAGGAATGAAGGGAACAGAGAAATTACAAAGTATCACAAGACAAAAGTGTTAATGGACAGTTTTTCTGTCACCCAAAATCGGCACCAACGCCATATTGAACGAATGAAAATCTGAATAATATTCTATTCAACGCCATCCTCTAAAATTTCCGCTTCCTCACGCAGCATTCAGCAAGTATTTAGGAAGCTGAATCACTACGTGTAACCCTGATTGTGTGAAAAACATATCTTCATCATATCAGACGCATAGAAATAAAAATGATAAAACTGTCTTTCTACGCCTGAAAATGCTTAGAGTTCTTTTTTTTCATCGAATGGCAAAAACATGAATGCTAAAAAGAAACACTAAAATGAAAAAAAAGAAAAACATGCACAACAGAGCATATATATATATATATATATATATATATATATATATATATATATATATATATATAATTTTATATAGACAAAACCACTTTACTCACTACAAAGATGCAACTTCGTTTCAGTGCATTTCAACTGCATTTCGACGGGTGAGAATCGAAAATAGTTATGAACAATCCTGATGTAGGCAAGCCGTGTGTGAAACATCACTTCCTTTTTTCCATTTTTGTCTATATGATAAAATCATAAATAAATTATCGCTCTACTATAGGTATCGAACCCTCTTTTGGATTAATGCTGTGAACGTTAGAATTTACATATTACTTTCGTTCTCATCGCATCGGATATATATATATATGTGTGTGTGTGTGTGTATGTATATAAAGAAGTAATTTATACGAAGAATTAATTAGCGATGTTAATGAGATTAATGCTGAAATCACTTCGCTAACAAAACTTAATGAGACATTAACTTACTATCCATTCGTTGAATAATACGATCTTTATATTTGTTGTCAGATAGAGCCAAGTACTTCCAACACTTTCATATTGTTATCTTCATGGCGCAGTTTTTTTTTTCTTCATTTACAAGCAAAACACCACGACGAAATATGCGTAGTGTAGACCGAAAGTTGTTTTTTTTTAAAAAGAAAATGCCATTTATTTACTGTTACAAAAAGCTCTCCTTGAATCTATATCCACCTGGAAATTCTATACGGATATAATATATTGTATCATTACTATATATATATATATATATATATATATATATATATATATATAGTATTTACATTATGCGGACCATTGTCCTCATCTTTGTCGCCATATTTGTACGCTCCGGCCTTCTTCAGGTGGTTGGAATTTCGAACTGAACCCTTTATTTCGATCACTGGGGTAGACTGTTCTAGTTCCACGTGCCATGTTTTGATGGATGTCAGTTATCAGTTATCTCCTGCTAATTTTCCCTCTGAAAGTTCTCCACTGCCTTATCCGAGTATTGAACTCACACTCTTTGGGTTTCTCACTGGATCTAACCAACGCCTTTATCCACTGTGCCATGTGTCCTTGAGGTATTATAAACCTAATGTTTTCAGCAACCATTTTTACCAGTGCTCATATTGCAATTTTGCTGTTATCATTCCATGTTTTTACCGGAGCTCATATTACAACTTTGTTATCATTGCTTTTCTCTGGCACTCCTTATTACTAGGTCCCATATTGTATTTATTTCTATGCTTGGTCGGCTCAGGAGATTTTTGTGGCCTAGCATATGTGCTGATTCCTTAAGTTTACGAATTTTCCAATGGTGTTCCCTATCTATGATCTCAACATGATCCCACAGGGGGCGGTGATCTCCCTTCCCTCTCCATATGTGGTCAGCCACGCCTGATTTTTCTACTTCTCCTCGCGTTACAGCTTTCTGGTGTTCTTGAAGCCTTACCTTGAGGGAGCGGCCTGTCTCTCCTTTATATTCCTTTCCGCAGCTGCACCAGATAGCGTACACACAGTCTTTAGTCATGTTCTCCTGTATGGGGGGTCTCACTCGAGAGAGACATCTGCGTAGTGTTGTCAAGCTCTTGAAGGTTGTCCTGATGTTATATGGAACGCAGATCCTTTGTATTTTCTCTGATAACCCCTTCACATAAGGCAGGCAGACTGTTTTCTGGTTGTTGTTGTCCTCCTCCTCCTCTTGTACCCGCCTATCCCAGTTTTGGGGGGCAGCTGCCATGTACCCAGGGTTGTTGTTACGTTGTAGGGTACTACTTATACTGACCAATTCTTTATCTAACATCTCTGGGTCGCCACTTATGACTTTTGCTCGGTGTTGTAAGCAACGGACGATCCCTTTCTTTACGCTGTATGGATGGTGGGAGTTGAAATTGAGGCACTGTCCGGTGAATGTTGGTTTACGGTATACGGATGTCTTGAACCCATTCTCTGTTCGAGATATTAGTACATCCAGGAATGGGAGTGTGTTGTTACTCTCTTACTCCATTGTGAACTGTATCGCAGGTCTTATTGAGTTCACATGGTCCAGTAGAACCTGGACATCTTCCTGATGTGGCCAGAGTATGAAGGTGTCATCTACGTACCTTAACCATATAGTAGGCTTTAGCGATATAGATTCTAATGCCATTTCTTCAAATATTCCATGTATATATTCGCCATTGCTGGTGATAATGGCGAGCCCATTGCTGTCGATATATGTGTGACCCCATTCCGAAGTGTGTTGTTTGTGTACAGAAAGTCAACATCTCCATCAGATTATCTACTGGAATACTGGTCCGTTCTTCTAGGGAAGAATCAGGGGTCAAAAGAAAGCGGCACACGCCCTTGTCCGAGAGAGAATCCAGTACAACCGTTGGATAAAAGATCGACTACAAGCTGATGGAGATGTTGACTTTCTGTACACAAACAACACACTTCGGAATGGGATCACACATATATCGACAGGATGAGGGCTTAGCAATGGGCTCGCCATTATCACCAGATGGCACGTGGAACTAGAACAGTCTACCCCAGGGATCGAAATAAAGGGTTCAGTTCGAAATTCCAACCACCTGAAGAAGGCCGGAGCGTACAACGGCCTAAACGTTGTGACAAATATGGCGACAAAGATGAGGACAATGGTCCGCATAATGTAAATACTGTAGATAATACCTCTTCTCAGAAATATAGACATATATATATATGCAAAACACCAAGACAAAATATACGTAGTGTAGACGGAAAGATGTTGTTTTTTGTTTTTTTTTTAAATATGCTAGTTATTGGCAGTTACATAGAGCTCTCCCTGGATCTATATCCTCCTGGAGATTCCATACGGTTTACTATATAGTATCATTACTATATATATATCTATATATATATATATATATATATATATATATATATATATATATATATATATATATATATATATATAATGCTCTGTTTTTAATAAACTGTATTAACATTTACCGGCCTGAATGTCCAAGAAATTGTCATAGAAAATATGCGTCCTATATCCTGACGTGCTTTTACCGATTGAGATACAGAGGAGCGTTTCGGTTAGCAAGGCCGATTTGATTGTTTTTCTATGACAATTTCTTGGACATTCAGGCCGGTAAATGTTAATACTGTTTATTATAAATAGAGAATTTACTTAAATATTAAGGGTCCATTAGTTTAATGGACCCTTATGGCTGCCTGTTTTTCTATTTAAATCGAATTAATAATTGCTCTGATCTGACATTAAGCTCTCTAGATTACATCCTCCTTGGGATTATCCATACGGATTACGAAACTTTTCATTACTTAACTTGTATATATATATATATATATATATATATATATATATATATATATATATATATATATATAAACATTCTATTCCCACCAGCCAATAAAACTCTGTCAAAATGTCAACGGAGGGAATTTTCAAAGTCTCCCATCCTCTATCTTAAAAACAACTTAAAAGAGGCCGTTTGGCCAACACAAGGCCTGACCAAAATTATCGATAAAAAACGAATGAAAACTACAAATAAAGTTCACTTTCTTCACTGAGACTAACAAGCATTGATTTGTTTCTCCTGATGATGACCATGATGACCTAAATTAGTCAAGATACCTAATTGAAATAATAAAACCCCCAAAATATTAATATACAAGCCAGTACCTCTGAAATTTTTATTTTTTAATAAATTTTATTTTTTTCAAAACACACGCACGTACGCACGCACACACACGCACGCACGCGCACACACACACACACACACATATATATATATATATATATATATATATATATATATGCTCCTGAAAAATTTATATCGGTTGAGCTCTCTGGGTGGTGGTGGGGGGAAGAATGTGATTTTGTAAAGAGTCACTATTACGGCTGATAATGCAAGTCGCTGTGTTTATGTAAAAATATATGTGCTTATATTCACCTTCGGCTTAGTGGTAGAACGTCAATTCAATCGGGGCTCGATCCTAGCTAGAGACAACCGGACGTATAGTCACACTAATGACCTACGTGTGTGTGTGTGTATATATATATTAGGTTGGTGTAAAAATAATGTCGTTTTTGACGTATTTTTTAAAGTCAAAAAGCGACATTATTACGTCATTATTTTTGCACCAACCTAATATATATATATATATATATATATATATATATATATATATATATATATATATATATATATATATTTAAAAATATGATTCCAGCACGCTACATAACGAGTTCTTCCTATTTTCTATGTGTTTCTTTCTGTGTTAGAGCGAAACAATCTGTCTATGGATCACAATATATATATATATATATATATATATATATATATATATATATATATATATATATATATATATATAAGACAAAAATATAATTTTTGGATATGCTATATTTATGAGTTAAATTACTCAATATCAGGGATAGAACATTTTTGCGTCACCGGTTCTGAGTAGACTTTGTCTCTTCTCAGTACCTGAAGATTGAGTTATGCATGAAAATGTCTAAATGATTTTTCTAGCATTTTTCCAAGCTTATCAAAAAAAACCTTGAAGCAAACGTAATCTTAAAGTAATTAGCCGAAAATGTTAGAGACGAAAAATCATCTGAACAATTTCTCTACACAATAACTTCAAAAAGAGAAATCTCTTGATTGCATACAAGAAATCACACTAAAAACTTTAAGTTTAATGGTGTATATATATATATATATACTCAACTCTCGAGTATATATATATATATACTCGAACTGAACGCATGAGAGCCAAGTAGATCAGTTCCTAAGAATCGACAGCTCGAAACCAGCATATGAGATTTGATTATAGGGGTGAAGGTTTTGTGCAGAGCCCTTCACACTTTTTTTAAAGCCTGAATACAGAAACCTGGTGGCCTACGTGCCATAAAGTCCCCAAACGACCGTCCGCAGTTTTTGAATTTAAATTCCTTCTCCTAATACCATATGTGAATGTAATGGATTCGAATATAATTCGAACTCGGCTTTCCGATTCCTCAATCCAAGCCGTTATCCATTATATATATATATATATATATATATATATATATATATATATATATATATATATATATATATATATATATATATATATATATATATATATATATATATATAATTTGAAGGTGGTGAGGAATAGTGTTGAGACATGGCCTTCCTCAATATTAAGTATTATAATAAAAAGAAATATAAAAATAAATTTTAAAACTCTCCCTTCTCTCTCTCACACCATTCCCCAGCACCTTCTATGTCAAATTATATAAGCTTAATACTGCCCGTCAAAAGTGTAAATTTTAAATGAATTTTTCGTTTCACCTTTTGAAAGTGAAGTGTGAAGATCCAGAGAAAAATAAAATTCTCTGGCGAAATAAATTATTACAAATGGAGCCTTAAAGTGGTCTGTTTCTCTTTAAATTAAATATATATATATATATATATATATGTGTGTGTGTGTGTGTGTGTGTGTGTGTGTGTGTGTGTGTGTGTGTATGTGTGTGTGTGAAAAGTGTGCGTATATAAATATAAATAAATATATATATATATATATATATATATGTATAATTATTTATATATTAAATGCGCGGTACTTATTAGAAAGCGCTCAATATGAGAGATAGAGCTAACATATATGGTTGGATAGATGTGAGCTTGTGACCCTGGATTAAAGCGTGAAACCCAGGGTCACAAGTTCACATCTATCCAACCATATATATATATATATGAATTTTTATTAATCCGACATTATATTTCCTTACTATAAAAGCTCTTTCAATGGGCACACGTGTTTCTGTTGCACGACTTTTTTCGTTTTGTTTTCTTACTCGGTAAAAATACTAATATCTGGCGTAAAATGTGAAATCCTATCACAGACAAATTGCGGCTCCCTAACAGGAATCGAACGTGCATCCGTTTTCCATTAGGAAAACCTCTTCTATAGCTGAAACGCGACGGACTTCAACAGTGCTGAATGTTAAGAACTTTGCTAAGCATGGAACTGTCAAGAACCTCACTGGACGTGAGAATAAAGGAAAATTGATGAGAGAAATCTTCGAAGGTTGGCACCAACCGTGGAAAAACACCAAGTAAAATATCCAAGTAACTGAATTTCGACCTAGAACAATTGGGGGTTATTATTTTATTACGTTCCATACGGCTCACACTAAGTGAAGCAGGTCTTTATGGAAGAAGGTCAAGAAAGAAAAAAACATTAGTGAAGTAAAGACATAAAAACGAATGACTTAACTTTGCCAAATATTACCTGGATAAACCGCAATCTTTCTGCGGACAAACGAAAGAAAATAACGCTTGTTGGCAATGTGCACCAACAATATGCTTACAGGCGGTCAAGGGAAGGTTATAAAGAACACCCTATCAAGAATTAAGCATGGTGGAGGAAACATAATATTGTGGAGTTGATTTATTGGGGCTGGGACTGGAGGCCTTGCTTCTATCACAGGAATCATTATGTCTAAGGATTACTGTTATCACAGATCGTAGGGTTGCATCTGACCATTTCAGCTGTAAAATGAGAAGACATATCTGTCAATCTAGTACTGTGCTTAAATTCGTAAACTCGAGGTAACGAAGAGGAAATCTCACCAAAAAAATTACCATAAAAATATAGTAAAATATAGGCTGTAAGAAAGTGACTGAAATCGAGATGCCAGGTCAGGACTAATAACATTGCAGATTCTTCTTTGGATTTTGTCAAAAATCTCTAAATATATAGCAGAAGCAGCAGACCAGATTTGATAGCAATATTCAATGTATGGATGAATGATAGACATATAAAATATATAACAGTTTAGTATTTCGGTAGTAATGCCTTTCTGATACATGTTTCAATAAATATGAATGACAAGGGACTTTTATTAAGTTTCTTTATTATTTCTTCTGTGCAAACAGGACATTTCTTTTTGAGACTCAGTGTGTAGAAATTGCCTATATGAGCGTTCGTTTTGAGCTTTTCGACTCATCAAAAACACTCAAGAGTTTGAAGAAATTGCAACGGAAACGTGGGAGAAAATATCTGAGAAGAACAGAATCTTACAGATGGCTACCAGAAATGCTTGAAAGCTGTCATCGGTGCCAAAAGCGGGTAAAACCAAATATTCAGGAGGGCTAACTTTATTGTCTTGAAATTTGTTTATTTTCCACTTTGAAATTTCAACTTATAAGTTGAAAAATATTTTCGGCTAAATTTCTTTGGGCGGCCAATTAAAAATTATAAGGATATAAATTTGTTTTTTTTTTTCCACTTATTTCTGAAGATAAAGTAAAATGGGCAGGAGCTAATAGAGGTAACCTTGTTGCTTCCCTCTGTCTGTTCTATAAATATTTTCATGGATTCTGCTCTGACGAGTTATTTTCACGTGTGCCCCGATTGCATGAATTTAAACGTGCTACTTGGTTGGCATCTCGGTCGCAACCTTTTTACTGTCAAAACAGTTAAATGTAACCGCCTCTTCTACTTCCACAGCTTCTTCTCTCGCACTTCCAGACAGGGCAACTCCCTTCCTCTTACATGCTTCCTTGATAATTATAATCTTCAAAAATGTAAATGTAATATCAATCGACACCTTCTGTTGCCTTGATTCCTGTTCTTCTTTTTATCCTTTCCTCAACCCGCCACCCTATACACAGCCTTTTTCCTTACACTCTCTGTAGCCCCTTGCGTAGTACTACAGAAGAATGTATTGTATCCAAGTGCAGCAGGAACATTGTTAGCTGTCTTATTTTGTCTTGGTGTTTCACATAGTGGGATGATGGTGCATTATTCCTGTACGGCATCTGGAACGAGACTCTGATCTCTTCATAGCTAACTCTTCAAAGTTCTTGAATGAAATATTGACACAAGCAAGGTTGCTTTTCAGTTCATCTTTATACCTGAGCCAAGGTCTACCTGCATTTCTATGACAACTATGGAGTTCATTGTAGAAAAGAACTTTTGGTATCCAATGGCCAGCCCAACGTAGTTGTGAAACTGATCACTATATGGATTACTATTCGAGCGAGTATTATTGAGCAAGTACTATTAGTGCGAGTGTTATTCGAAGGCGTCTGACATCAGTATTGTTCAACGGTGTTACTATAATTGTATCTGCGATTACAAAGTCTCTACTACAACGGGCATTGCGAAAGTGACTATGAGTATTCGTTGACATTACAAAAGTGGCAACGAGTGTTAGTTGACATCCCAAAAGCGTTAAACAAACAAAATAAACAAACAAACGAGCGAAGGGCGCTTTTCGATCAAAACTTTATAGACACGTTCCAGCTGCTGAACGTCTAAATACGCATTGCGTTTTTCATTTCGCTTAAAGAAATCTAAATTCAAATACCCTGAGGATCTCATTTCGAGCAAAACGTTATCTTTCTTCCAAAAAGTTCTGTTTTTGGGGACAGTTTTGAAGATCTATCCATGCCAATCCACTGCGTTTTGCGTTGAACATAATCGTATATAGCCCGTTTTTCATCACCTGTTAGGATATATTTAAGGAAGGGTTAGTTAAGATGATGCATTCCATAGATCTCACTTTTTGAGGTCGGTTGTGGACATTTATCCTTGTCAATCCACTGACTTCTTCATTGAACATTCTTGTATGCTATCCACTTTTCATCACCTGTTATATTTAAGAAACAGTTACGATGATACATTCATCATTACAACTGGTTCCCCAAAATGGTAATTACTTATGAAGCAGCTTGATAAAATTCCATCGAACGAAGTTCCATCAATTGAAACTCCTAGAAATGAAATTTGCTGCAATACGTTTAATAGTTGACACATGAGAAAGCTTGAAAGGCAGCAGAGCTAAGTGAAGATGTTATTTGATGCCGTTTTCCTCGTTATTGAGTGGTTATCCGACCCGCTTGTCAGATGCTGGGGGTCTTTTCCTTTCATTATTCCGGTTTCATATTCTTACCGATATTCCCATATGTTTCTGATATCAGGACTCGATTAAAAACCTACAACAATGGTTATCTCAGAGATTGATGAATCCCCCTGTCCTCGATAAGCTTTCCCCGCTAAAAGTGATTAAATCATCTCCTAACAGCATGTCTGCCACAGATTCACTACCACTTTATGCATTACCTCACGCATCAGTCGCCTGGCTGGGTTCATGTCTACAAGTGCAATTTTAAACCCATTCAGTATCATGTTTTCTATAATTTGTTGGCATATAATGACTGGTCGGCAGTTTCTGAGTTTGCATGCCTGTTACCACGTCTCGCCAGTACATGTTGCTAATATATATCAGGTCATCTCATAAGTTCTGTCCGAATTTTAACTTTTTGCTAAAATTAACGAAATTGAAAGAGTATTTTATAATGTCTAATGGATCTGAACATTATTTTTATGTTTAGATGCATTTAACCTGATCAAATTTTATTTCAGAGACCAATAAAATTAAATTTTGTTTGATTAAAACCCTGCTAACATGGAAGTACCCAAGAATCATTTGAGGTACATAATGCTTTATGTCATAAAGTACCAGGGTGATAGTCCAAGGTAGAACCAATAAAGAAGAACTCAAACACAAATATGGAATAACACAGATATATTACAAACAGGAATATATACAGAGAAGTAGAAGTGTTAGTATGAACAATCGGGTTTAGTAGAGACAACAATGTAGTCTCGACCAGTATCACTATTCCAATGTCTTGCAGTAATTGTCTGAATGCGATTCCTTTTCGGACTGCCTCTGACTCGACACTTGACTCTATATTTAGTCACCCCCACACGTGGGCATCATGTGGCACAAGGCCGGTGTAACGTGGGATCTAAGAGCCCGTCGGATGGACCAAAAATATGCCCATTGAAACCGTATAAACGGGTTCAGGGTCAGTTTACCTCCCCAAAAGAGAATCCGCTTTTCGGCGTAGCCTCCTTCGGGTTCCTCCCCGCCCGAAGACAGAAAGTTCAACCGATCAGCCGGTCGACCCTTTATCGACTTGAAGTGCTGACTATATTCAGTCACCCACCAACGAGGGCGTTATGTGGCACAAGGCCTTTTTAACGTGGGATCTCCGAGCCCGTGGGCCCGGCCAAAAATATGCCCATTGAACCCGTATAAACGGGTTCAGGGTCGGTTTACCTCCCTGAAAGAGAGTCCGCCCTTCCCCGGCCGAAGGCAGAGAGTTCAACCGAACAGCCGGTCAAAACTTGAACGACTGACGATATTCAGTCACCCCCACACACCCCACAACGAGGGCGTCATGTGGCACAAGGCCTTTTTAACGTGGGATGTCCGAGCCCGTGGAATAATCCATTATTATTATTATGGTTAAGATCCCATAACACTTTATGAGTTCAAGAAAGGAAACTCAGCAGCCGAAGCGGCTAGAAACATTCATTCAGTTTATGGAGAGGAATGTGTGAATGAAAGAACTTGCAGAAGATGGTTTTCAAATTTCAGAGATGGAGATTTCACCCTTGAAGATGAAGATAGAACCGAACGTCCAGTTGAGTTTGATGAAAAGCTTCTTGACCAAGCCCTTGAAGAAAATCCTGCTTTATCAGTTGAGGAATTGGCAATGGTTCTCAGTTCAAACCATACAACTGTTCATCGTCATCTTCACCAACTTGGAAAAGTTCCTAAACTTGGAAAATTTGTGCCTCATGAATTGTCTGAAAACAACCTCAAATCCCGAGTTGACATCTGCTCTTCTCTCTATTGTCGTCACCTTTTTTGGATAGACTTGTGACTGGCGACGAAAAATGGATCTTTTATCGAAATGTTAAGTGTCGTAGACAGTGGCTTGGTAAAGGGGGAGGACCCCAGCCACAGCCGAGAAGGGAACTTCATGGGCAAAAGTTTCTTCTTTCAATCTGGTGGGATCGCCAAGGAATAATCCACTTTGAATTCTTACCACCTAATGCAACAATTAATGCTCAAATATACTGTCAGCAATTAGTGTTTGAACCAAGCTTTGAGGAAAAAAAGACCTGCTCTAGTGAATCGAAAAGAGGTGATGTTTCATCAGGACAATGCACGACCCCACACAGCAAGAATCACGTCACAAAAGATCGAAGAACTTGGTTGAGAGAAAATTCCTCATCCAACTTATTCTCCCGATCTTGCTCCTTCAGACTACCATGTTTCGTAGCTTACAGAATCATTTGGAAGAAACAGCTTTTGTAATACAGGGAGAGGTTAAAACTGACATTTGTGAGTTCTTCGAATCAAAGCCAAAAGAATTTTACAGTAATGGAATTAGTAAGCTTGTTAATAGATGAAAGGAAGTCATAGATAATCAGGGAAAATACATTGTTGATTGAATCTGTAATTAAATGTAATATTTGGTCACTTGTTTTCTTTATTCAAAATTCGAACAGAACTTATGGGATGACCTGATACCTGACTGCACAGGCAAAAATTCTGCTGGGAGTGAAGCCGGTCTGTTACTCAGGCATATTTCTGTTTGCTAAACACGCAAAGTGCCATTCTGTCGTTTATAAGGCAACTACGCTGAGCGGGCGTTACAGTTTCTGAGAGAAAGTGCATTATTTGACGTAATCGACAGTTTAAAGAAGAATTCTAACTTTGTGCTAACCAGTTTGAACAAGGCCATGACGAGTTGTGACAGTGCTGGGCAGATTGAACAAGGCCAAGAGGAGTTGAGACTTTGTCCTAGCGAGTTTTAAAGTGCTAGACAATTTGAGCAAGGCTATGAGAAATTGTGACAGTGCTAGCCAATTTGGACAAGGCCATGAGGAGTTCTGACAGTGCTAGATAGACTGAACAAAGCCCTGAGGCGTTGTGACTTTGTCCTAGCGAGTTTTAAAGTGCTAGCCAGTTCGAACAAGACCATGGGGAGTTATGACTTTGTGCTAGCCAAATTGAGTAACGCCATGAGGAGTTGCGACTTTGTGCTGGCCAATTTGAACATGACCATAAAGAGCTGTTACTTTGTGATTGCTAATTTTAACAAGGCCATGAGAGGCTGTGACAGTGCTAACCAGTTTGTACAAGGCCATGAGGAGTTGTGAATTTGTGCTAACCAATTTGGACAAGGCCATGAGAAGCTGTGAGTTTGTGTTAGCCAGTTTGACACAAGAGGCACTTTCTGAATAGACCACACCCTGGGGCCATATTATCAAGTTCATATTCCTGACAAATGGACTGTGGTGACATTTGTACACGTGTTTCATTGTCAGAAAGCAAACTCTCTAATAACACACTCACTTACTCGTTGGCTTATAGTCATTTGTTAGGCATAGCTTAGAAGTGGCACAAGGCGTAGAGTAGGAAGGACCCAGTGTGGATCGAACTCACTACTCAATGGTAACTGATCCAGAGAAATGAACTTGTTAACCACTATACCACGCCGAAGTGTCTCTATTAGCATATAGATGCCTGTGAATACGGAAATCGTCTTTTGTACATTTGAGTGAAGAACGCAGAAATAGTAGTAAAATTCAACTTCAAGAGAACTCCATTGGCAAACGTGTATATTCGCGTGTATAGGTATACACGTGTGCAGGTGTATATCCATCTGCCAACGCCAAATCAGTTTCATCGCTTAATCCAGGTAAGCGCAAAAGAAAGTAAGCAATTTATGAGGAATATTAAGAATCACGTTACTCGTATGTTCAGTCGATTCGCACAATATATAACTACGAACACACGCGCATACATATATGTATACGTATACACATTTTGCTTAACATTGTCTATATTGATGCATTCCTGCATAAATATGGCAAATATATATATATATATATTAAAATTAAGTATTGTAATAAAAATAAATTATATATAAATTAATTAATAAATTTAAAGCATTCTTATCTCTCCCTCCCTTCTCTAATTTCGACCATGTCTGTCAAACTATCTCTTACCCCTCCCTATATCACCTTACATCAACTTAATACTACCCCTCAAAAGCTTAAAAATTATAGGTAAATTTACATCCTTAGAAGTGAGGTCTGATGATCCAGAGAAAAAAAATTATAACCATAGACCCATAAAGTTGTCTGTTTTCATTAAATTTAAATAATCGCTCTGATTTAACATTGAGATCTCCGGATTTCACCCTCCTTGGGATTATCCATACGGATTACCAAGATTTTTTATTACTTAATGATATATATATATATATATATATATATATATATATCGTTTCACCTCAACCAAGGCGAGAAGCCACTAGGACGCAAGGGGTTGTAGAAAAATTGGAGCAAGATCAGATAGGAGTGATAGAAGAAAGGATGAGGAGAAGGGTAGTGGATAGATCAAGGCAACTGGAGATGTCGATTGATATTACATTTGAATGGCTGCAGATTATACCTCTCAGGGAAACGGGAATAGGGAAGGCAGTTCCACAGGCGAGAAGTGCGAGACATGAAGCTATTGGAGTAGAAGGCTACATTTAGTAGTTTTGACAGTGAAAGGGTGAGCGCGGGATACCAGCCTCGTAGGGCGCTTGAATTCATGAAGGCTGGGAACCAGCGAATGCAGCCCCTCGGAGCAATTGCCATGAAAATATTTGTAAAACAGACAGAGAGAGGCGACGGCGCGTCTGTGAGAAAGTGACTGTAGACGAGATGCCAGAGCAGAGCCAATTATATTGCATATCCGCCTCTGGAGCCTATCAAGAACCCCGAGGCAAACAGAAGGGGCTCCAGACCATATATGGCAGCAATACTCCATGGAAGGGCGAATTGTTGATTTGTAGATCTGGAGGATCGATTCCGGGGAGAAAAATTTCCTGGTGCGGGACAGGGAGCCAACTTTATTGCGGTGGACGAAGCAGTTGACTCAATATATTTGTTCCATCTCAGGTCAGCAGTCAACATGAGACCGAGCAGCCGCAGAGAGGTGCTCTCCAGAAGTTGAGCGTCAGACATTCTAATGGAGAGCAGGGAAGGATCTCTGTGGTGATTAATAGGGAGCAGTTTTGCTTTTGAAGCATTAAAGTTGACCAGCCAATTTCTGCTCCAGTTCACAACCGATTGGAGGTCCTTTTCGAGACGCACGGCCAGGTTAGTTTTATATATATATATATATATATATATATATATATATATATATATATATATATATATATATATATTATACTGCTAGTAAAACTCAAACTGGAAGATGGTACTTAAAATGGCAAATACTAAAATATGCCTTAAGCATAAAGCAGGGAACAAGTATTGCTTATTATGTATCGATGAAAAAGTAGCAATAGCCACCTTCGATGAACCTAAGAATTTATTGAATCAAAGATCTGAAATTCTAAAAAGGTGTAGGCATAGAAACTCTTGGTTATTGTTATAGAGGCTGTGTGTTTTTTCTCTCTATCTTCTTCTGCCACGTAGTTTTATGCTAATTAGAGGTTTTAAAAAATAAAAATTGTTTCATGTCATTTCCCCTTCAGCCAGGTTACCCTGAAAATCCGTTTAGGTGAAACCTAGCTAGGTTGTTCCTGTCACCACTTTAGGATTTATTTCATTTATATATATATATATATGAAGAAAAATATACGGAAAAAACAAACAAAAATCCTCATATGCAATAATGCTGTTTTAATGTTAATATGTCAACGTCGGACGTTTCGGTTTAATAAACCATCTTCAGGACATATTCATAAAATATAATATATAATAACCATCAATTGAACATGACAAAGATGTTAATTATATATTATATTTTATGAATATGTCATGAAGATGGTTTATTAAACCGAAACGTCCGACGTTGACATATTAACATTAAAACAGCATAATTGCATATGAGGATTTTTGTTTGTTTTTTCCGTATATTTTTCTTCATACTGTCGGATCTATATCCATATATTTGCTTATATATATATATATATATATATATATATATATATATATATATATATATATATATATATATATAAGTGTGTGTGCAGGGATATGTGTGGGGGGTGTGCAGGGCAAACTATGATAAAGTGGAAAAATATTTGGTGTGACGCATTTCGTCCTTTAGTAACTAATTGGACTGCGTTTATGCGACGACGCATGCGCATGAATGAGACGGAATATTTATAATTTTAAATTATTTCTTTATTAATATGTTTTGGGTATATAGTCTAACCGATTCCATTTAATTTCTTTGCCTTGGTAAATGTTTCCAATGCCTCCGTTATTTTCTGAAGTAAGCTATACTATATACCGAAAGCATACATTCAAAAAAGAATATTAAATATTAATATTAAATTTAAAAAATCCTCATATTTGTGTGCATCTTCTATGTCATAATTTTCCGCTAAATTTTTCTTGATTTATTTTATTATTTATATATTGCTTTCCACCCCCATATATATATATATATATATATATATATATATATATATATATATATATATATAATAAAAAGTCTTAAACACTAATATTCCATGGCCATAATTTATTTCATTGGAATCGTAAATACGATTTACCACTAATATTACATATATATATATATATATATATATATATATATATATACAGTCAACAACAGACAGACTGTTCGGATGTATCACAGCTCTTCAGCGTGATTAGACACGCGATTCAAGCTGAGATCGAAACTTTGACATCGATTTGACATCAGTCGGAGATTCATATCTTAGGCTATCAAGAAAGGGAATTTTTAACGCATTATATACTTGATATAGACATTATCAGCTGCCCGAGTGCTCTATTCATTGCATTTGTAGCATTATGTCAGCAGCCTTCCTTTCAAAGTTCTCAACCAACGAACGGGGGCATAGATACATACATATATATATATATATATATATATATATATATATATATATATATATATATATATATATATATATATGAACTGCTTTCGAACTGCTTTGGGTCTTACCAATCACTGAGTTCATTTGTCGGCAATCCCTTACTCGACATTCATTTAGTTGGTACTGAACACAGATTTTTATAACCAAACTGCACACCGTCACTGATATATTCACAAATCGAGTTAAATAAAAGCAGCTATCCAGACAGAAAAATCTGTATACATTATCATCCCAAACCCCTTGACCTTACATTCAGACCCTTAATAGCAGGACCAGCCTGTATAACTAGCAAACTCTGTAACCTAATAGACATAATATTACATCCATTTACTAAGCATTTTAAAGGTACGCCAAAGACGATATTCACTTGCTTAGCTACATACAACAAAAAATAGATCCAGAAACACTTATGGTAACTTTTGACATTTGTAGCGTTTATAGAAACATACTCCATGAGTAAGGTAAATAGGCAATCTCATTCTGGATTGAAAAACATCCAGAAACACTACATCCCAGATTCAATAAGGAATTCATTATCGATAGTATCGACTTAATTCTAAACAATAACACCTTTTAATCTGATAACAAAAATTATATTGAAACCCTAGGTACGGCAATGGGAACGAAAATGGCACCAACATATGCCACCCTAACATTAGCTTACATTGAGGAAAACCTATATGAAGAGAGAAAACAAATATATGAGGAAAATATAAAAATTCACTAAATCTTGGAAAAGATACTTAGATGATTGCTTCATTTTCTGGAAATCCTCATGGCGTGATATTAACCAATTCCACACAATACTTCAGAACCCAAAAATCAAATTCACCCAAGAATATAATTTCAACGAATTACCATTTTTAGATATACTCATTAGAAATAAAAACAACCACATAACCATGTGGCCTGATGATTGCGTTTATGCTGAAACAGTCTGTCGCCTCTGAGTATTGACTTCAATGTTCATTTTTTTATTCATATATATATATATATATATATATATATATATATAGATAGATAGATAGATAGATAGATAGATAGAGAGAGAGAGAGAGAGAGAGAGATTGAGAGAGAGGATGCGATGGGTAAATTGTCGGCATTTTATATTTTTAATTTCGAGCATGCGCATTGTTTTTATCTTGTCGACTGCACTGTAAAGTAGGGTCAGTTGGGTACCATCTGTGAGAAAAAGAGCACTGTCATGCAATTCATTCTTTCAGAAATTTGGAAATGGCATACAGTACTGCTTAACATTCGCGGTGGCGGCTCCAATACAAACATTTCAGAGTGTTTAGGTGTCCATCTGAGGACAGTGCAGAGTATTCGGAAAGAGTTGAATGAGCCTGATAGTGATTACGAAGATGTTTTGAGTGATCACTGGTGATGGCGACGTTATACCTCCATTCATTCTTCTCCTAGGGCGTCAGACTCAACACGGAGGCCTATATCAAGTGCCTTGAAGAGGTTGTGCTGATACTCATGTTTATGTAGATGCTTATTAAACAGTATATTTATTTAATTTCGTCTACCAGCCTCTGATATATTCGAGAAATCTTATTAAAGAGAACTATACACTCTTTGTGATATTCTCCCTTTAATAAAATTGATTTTTAATAAGATTTCTTGAATATTCAGTCCAGTAGACTACAAAAAATATTCTGTTTAATAAATAAACGGAGCTTCCAGTCAAATCTTTGTATCCATTAAAAATAACGTCTGGGGTGATAAAATCTGTTGGATTAATGAATAAAAAATACATTAGTTGCTTTAGAAATACATATGCTATATATATATATATAGATATATATATTAACAGTATTACTTGCTTGAAAAACCTCGGATGACGCAACTTGTAGACACGTGAGGGCAAAATGGTACCGAAGGAAAAAATTGGAAGTAAATGAATGAACAAAAAACCTGAGAAGAAGGTGAAAAATTCGTCAAGTGTCTTAAGTCCTTAGTCCCCCCCCCAAAAAAAACAAGCTAGTATAAAGACAACATAAAAACGTAGAGAGCTCAGTCCGCTAA
The DNA here is from genome assembly GCA_963932145.1 of Acanthosepion lycidas. Taxonomy (NCBI): domain Eukaryota; kingdom Metazoa; phylum Mollusca; class Cephalopoda; order Sepiida; family Sepiidae; genus Acanthosepion; species Acanthosepion lycidas. Next base: position 6,630,533 of record OZ010607.1, on the reverse strand, counting down.
GTATAGAGGTAAGTTAGAATAAATTCTAACGAGCCAGGCAAACCTACGTAGGTGAAACCTAGGTAGGTTTGCCTGGCACGTTAGAATTTACTCATATATATATATATATATATATATATATATATATATATATATATATATATATTAGGTTGGTGGAAAAATAATGACGTAATAATGTCGTTTTTGACGTTAAAAAATACGTCAAAAAACGACATCATTACGTCATTATTTTTCCACCAAACTAATATATATATATATATATATATATATATATATATATATATTTGTGTGTGTGTCTCTGTGTGTGTGTGTGTTGTGTGTGGGGGGGGGGTATCACTATTTAAGTAAGTTTCGCGCTACATCTATGCTTGACTGAAGATTATGATAACGTAAAATTTAAATATAGACAAACAATAATTATTATATACTCTTACATACATACAGCAATATTCATGATATTTCAGGTAGGCTGGGAATCCGTTAATTTCTTGAACTTTGGATGGACGTGTTGTCTCTCCTTGAATTCGGAAAGCTACAGCTTATTGTAAGGTTGGTTATAAAAGTCGGGTGTGCGTAAAACATGATTAACCAAGGGAAATCAAAGAACACAAAAGTAAAAATAACAAAATTTCTTCCTTCTTTTTTTCCCATCTCTCATTCTCTGACGAAGATTTAATAAAAGTGAAACATGTTAGATTGTTAAAAATTCTCCTCTTTTTTCTTTATCATATATATATATATATATATATATATATATATATATATATATATATATATATATATATATATATATATATATATTGAAAACATGGATATATATATATATATATATATATATATTTGGAAAACATGGATATATATATATATATATATATATATATTAGATTGGTGCAAAAATAATGACGTAATAATGTCGTTTTTTGACGTATTTTTTAACGTCAAAAAACGACATTATTACGTCATTATTTTTGCACCAACCTAATATATATATATATTTGGAAGACATGGATATAAGACATGGATATATATATATATATATATATATATATATATATATTTGGAAAACATGGATATATATATATATATATATATATATATATATTAGGTTGGTGCAAAAATAATGACGTAATAATGTCGTTTTTTGACGTATTTTTTAACGTCAAAAAATGATTAATTATTACCTCATTATTTTTGCACCAACCTAATATATATATATATATATTTGGAAAACATGGATATAAAACATGGATATATATATATATATATATATATATATATATATATATATATTTGGAAAATATATATATATACATATATATATATTTATATATATATATATATATTTGGAAAACATGGATATAGATATATATAATATGTACATACATATATATATATGTATATTTGGAAAACATGTATAAATATATATATATATATATATATATATATATATATATATATATGGAAAACGTGGATATATATATATATATATATATATATATATATTTGGAAAACATATATATATATATACATACATATATATATATATATATATATATATATATATATATATATATATATATATATATATATATATATATATACATATATATATTTCGAAAACATGGATATATATATCTGTTCCGCCGGATTCTCATTCAAACTATACGCATACACATGCATAAAAACAGACACTCACACACACATGCACACATGTACGGACGCACGTGTTCACACGCACAATCAAACATACATAAGCTAACATGCACATGTACGCATACGTACACACGCGCTCACTCCCACACGCACGTACGCACACACATGCACTCACGTGCACCGACACACTCGTTCTTTTATCTAATGATGGAAAGAGCTTTTATTTCATGCCAATATTATTCATCAGAATAATTTCCTTCCTTGACAAAGCATTTTGGTTCAGTTAGCGAACATAAGCCGAACATTATACAATGAACATTTTCGATCAAAATTTAACTATGTTTTGTGCCAGGAAGTCTCTTGGCTTGATCATGTCTTCCATTTTTCAAGTGCCTGGCCTTCCATCAACAAACATTCACCAAAATCGAATTTGTGATAACGGCTTCAAAGCAATCTGAGAAAATATTGGCAAATTTGGTGTTTTTCTCTTTTCAACGTCGGTTAGTTTCCGTCCATAAAACCACCAGGCACTAAGAATAGGCAAACCAAAAAAGATTCAATATGAGAGAATTAATAAAATCGACCATAATACCGGGGAGAGTGCTGGAGGCTTACTGTCTAATACAGAAACTCAAACATTGGGCAGATGACCAGATCTATACGTTTTAAACAAAAAGAGACTTTAAGCTTTGATATTCCACAAGATAATAGAGGAAAATTTAGAGACAATAAAAGTTGCAAAAATATCAATCTCTTACCCAAAAATTTTGAAATAGGAAGATGACAGTCTTACCTATCGTTATCAGAGCATTTGGCATAATCCCCGAGATTATTATAAAATTCTTCCTCTTCTTCTTTCATGTGATCTCTACCTTTAAAATGACATGGCTCTCTACAACTTCTTTATGTTGTTTCCTTTTAACCAGGAAGATTAACCTCTGTTCCATTCTGTCCCTGGCGCCTTCAGCAGGTTCTGTTTCAAACGGTTCCATGATTTTCCCGTCAGTTAGTGTCCTAGAAATGTTAACTATTGAACATACGATTGATTGATACATTTTGTACGGCTTATCAACCCTTTGTATGTTATTTAAAGCCAGAAAATACTTTTAGATTTTAAGAATTTTTTTGAGAGATAATAATAATTTAGTGATACAAGTCTTACTAATTAACCCATAGCTGGGGAGGAAGAAATGGATTCATATCATTCCCAAGGGTATTTGCGCGTAAATGGAAATAACAAACCTGACTTGAATTGGAGCTAGGCTATCCGATTAACAATTCCAAGCCATTATCTATTACACCATCCGCACATCCAAGCTTACAATATCTGGTATTTCCAAAAGGTTACTTATCTAGGTACTGACCAGGCTCAACATTGCTTAACTTCGGCGATCGTACGGGAATCTGTGTTCCAACGTGATGTGGCCGTAAGCCTTGAAAATCCGAAGAACTGAAACTATACTGGCGACCGGATTACTGAGAAGATTGACGTCACTTGTCACTTGAGTCTCTGTTACAGCTGGATTGGAAATTTAATGAATACAACATATGGTTATGAAATGTGATTGTTTTCGTTAATATTTAAGCAATTATATCCAGTGATATTGTTTGAATGGATACAGAAAGCTTTTTTTCTGTAATGGTTCTTCTTGTTTTTCTTTTTCTTCGTGGGAAAAGCGATGATTGTCGGTTGGCAATGAAGAGGGCTTTTTTTTTTTTGTCGAAGGTTTGGTTTGTTTTGGTTTGTTTTACGGCATATCAACCCCAATAGGTTATTTAATGACGACAAAATTGTTATTCCTGTAATATGTTTTTCTTCAAAAATCTATTTCTGGGAATATTTTTCCTTGAAGAAATCTATAGCTGGTCATATTTTTTTCAAAGAATGTATAACTGTTTGTATTGCTGGTATTTTTAAAAGTATTGCTGATAATATTTTTTTCCTTCAAAAATTATTGCTAGGAATATATTTTCTTTTATTACAAAGCATTTCTGGTATTAAAACCTATTCTTACACTTTCATAGACTGCAGCTTGGGTGCCAACTATTTTCCCATAGCTGGGACCCTAACAGGTGCTACCACCCCGGGTCAGGGTGGACCTGGGAACACCAGCAAATCAGAGGTGGTTCCACACTCCTCAAAACCTCCTGATCAGAGGCCTTGCTGTTGGACGTAATTTATCATCTTACCCAGGACGCAGATGTAGTTTATCGTCCTACCCGGGACGGTTCTTTCTCGAAGGAGAAGCACATCGGATTTGGATGTTTTTCATGAGAAAATACTCATAGAAACGGTAATAATAGAATTCAAAGATAAATAGGCGGGAAAAGGCAAAAAAGAAGAGTAATCTTGTGTACTCAATGCAAGTTCCTGAAGGATTTGTTTTCTTCTGTAATGTTAGTATTGTAAAGATACAAGATCACAAAAAGTATTGATAAAAACAACAAAGAATAGGATACTAGTAGGAAGAAAAAAGAAACCAAAAAATAAGGAAGACAAAAGCAATCATTAACACAATAAATGAATGGCATACCATTTTTTCAGTAAATATTCTTCTTCTTCATTGTGCAGCGTCCGCTCAGAACATGGCTCTCCACAACTTCCTATCTTGTGTGACTCTTAACACGTTTTCTCCCTTTGCTACCCCCCACGTTCCGCCCCCCACATCCCCCCCATTGATACAAGACTTTCCCTATCTCTCTTGCTTATTTTCAATAGATTTTCCTTGTTGGAAAATAATGTATAATAATATATATTAAAAAATCCATATTATAGCCAAAATCATTTACAGCTTTCGTATATCTTTAATATGCATATATATATATATATATATATGCATATATATATATATATATATATATATATATATATATATATATGAGGTTGTGTCAGTAATTATCAGCAGTAAAGACGTTTTTCTATATGCTGCGTCTCTTCAGGACATAGGCGATGACTGCTCTCCACAACTTTCTATCTTGCGTGCACCTTAGCACTTTTTCTCCCTTCGCTAAGGCTCCTACCCTCGTTCCGCCATCCATTCACACAAGCTCGTTGACTTCCCCTGTCTCTCTTACCGTCAAAATCCCCCGTGAGTGTTGAATTTGCCAAGCCTTCCTTCCTTATATGCCCAAGTAATTTCATCTTTTCCTGATTCTGTGTAGCAGCATTCTTTCTGTCGTCATTTTCTTTAAGATTTCTTCGTTGCTTTCTCGTTCCGTCCATGGAATTTTCAGTTTCATTCTCTAAAACCATATTTCTAATGCCTTCAATATTTTTCTTCATTTGGGGCGGGGGGATTATTTTTCAATAAAGTTTCGTTGATTTGCGATTACACTTAGTCCGGAGTTCCACACGTTTGGACAGGTCTACGGGAAAATACTTGCTTTTAATTGGCTCCTCAGCAAAATTTTGACCGGCTGACGTCTTTCATCTGTTGTCGACCAATCGCTTCGTCCATGGTACTTTCAGTTTTCTTCTCTAGAAACAAATTTCTGTTAGCTTAAGTTCTTTTTTTTTCATTCGTAAAGATATCAACCAACAATAACAGCCAAATAGAAGTGGGGATGCCACATAGCAATTCAGCGCTCTTTTCTTTGTCTCTAACGAATAATACGCTAGATTTAGCTGTTTCATTCTGCTGAGGGAAGATAGCTCAGCGGGAGAAACTCTGACTGACACTTAGGTTTCAATCTTGGATTGAGGCATTCGGATGTCTAGTTGCACTTAGGAGCTGTGATACAGCAAGACAGTACTGTCTGCGAATGACATAATTTAACTCTTGAAAATATATTTCAATTGAGCACTGTTGAATGACAAGCTAATTCTAGAAACAACAGCCACCTGCACTAAGGCAAAGCTCTTTCGTAAAATGAATCTAGCCTTATGGGTGATTGGCATTTGTTTACATTCGTAAAAACAATATGCTAGACTTAGCTAGCTCATTCTGTCAAATGAAGATAGATCAGTGGTAGAAACTCTGACCAACACCAAATCAGTTGGGTTTCGGATGTCTAGTCGTACTAAGGAGCTGTGATACAGCGAAGCAGTACTGTCTGCGAATGACACATATATATATATATATATATATATATATATATATATATATATATATATATATATATAATAAGGCTTATATAGATAGATAGATAGATAAAAAAAGTCTTATATATATATATATATATATATATATATATATATATATAGAGAGAGAGAGAGAGAGAGAGAGAGAACTAGTGAGCCAGACAAACCTATCTAGGTTTCACCTAAACGGATCGTCAGGGGAAGTACGGACCCGTACTTTCCCTGACTATCCGTTTAGGTGAAACCTAGATAGGTTTGTCTGGTTCACAAGGTGTATCTAAGTCTGCTCTACGGTTGTATTGAGCTCTTTTGTTAGTTAGTTGTTTACTCGTATCGGGGTTTTTTCTTTGGGTTTCAGACCTGCATCTGTGCAATTTTTTCGGCAATAGTTCATGTTTGTAGCTCTTTTTTTTTTTAAAGAAAACCTTTTTTTTCTCTCGAGATTGATTTGATTATTGGCAAATCAAAAATTCGAGGGTTTTCCGAAACAAGTCTAGTTATTATATATATATATATATATATATATATATATATATATATATATATATATATAATAAAAAAGCTTAAACACTAATATTACATAGTAATGGAATATTAGTGTTTAAGCTTTTTTATTATATCCTTACTCTGTCCTGGACATTGAGTTCTACCTGGATTCTATCTTCTTGGAATTATTTTTTATACAAATATATATGTATGTGTATGTATGTATGTATGTATGTATATATATATATATATTTAGATATTTTAGATATATGATTGTATATGTATGTATATATTAACCACTAATATTATCTATCTATCTATCTATATATATATATATATATATATATATATATATATATGATAAGATAATGGAAAAAATAAAAAAAAATATTTAACAATCTATCATGCTTCACTTTTATGCGATCTGGAAAAAAAGAAAGAAATTTTATTATTTTTACTTTTATGTTCTTTGATTTTCTTTGGTTAATCATGTTTTACGCACACTCCACTTTTAAAACCAACCTTAGAATAAGCTGTTTGTCAATATATTTCTTAGATTTTAGGATACTTCTTTAGCTAGTTGAATGCAGTCATTTTCTCACCGGTGTAATGTAGCTCTCCTGTGGCCTTTCTATAAATACTTTCATGGTAATCTGGTCTGATGAACTCTACCCTATGCTACCTAGATTTTCGGAATTTAAGCATGTTATCATCATTTTACTGTCGAAGTGGCTAAAGGGAACCGTAAATTCTATGCTAACAGTTCCTTTTCTCGAGTTTCTCCCTTATAGAACTCCCTTCCGGCCCCATCTATTCCAGAAATGTAAATGCAATGTCAATCGTTATCTACTGTCCTCCTCATTACTCTTCTTCTACTAGTCTCGCTCTTTTATAATGTCTGTTTTTTTTTTCTTTCACACTCAGTAAACCCTTGTGTCTTAGTGGCTTTACTGACTAGCATGGAGATAAAAAAGATTTAAAAAAATCTTCGGATCTTCGTGCGGCATTTTTCTATCCTCTGTCAAAACGCTTCTGTACCTAATTTGTGGATATTTTATATATAAAATTTTAAATTTGCCTCCTACTTTAGAATAGTCGGATTGTGAATGTCTACAGCGATTCCAGTGACTTTTCTAAAGGAGAACGGAATTCTTCATCTTAGAAAGTGTCACGTGATGCTATTTTCAGCTAAAACTGATTTCATTCATATGAGAGATTTGCAGGATTATTCGACTGGAGATCTTATTTATGAGTTCACAAATCACTTTTTTTTTCAAAATATTCTGGCATTGTGCTTCTGATTGTTTATTACTTATCTTGAAGCAACACTTGACTAAAAATAAATATGTTTAACCTATGGGAAGTTCGTTAAAAGCCTAGCGAAGCATTTCGATGTTGTTAGTAGCAAATAGCCTAAGCCTAACTGAAAATTCAATAAAGGAACTTTCCTCGAATTTTGCTCGAAGAGCCGTTTCAAACAATATAACAAAACATCGCGTAATAATTGAATATAAACTGAATGATGGAAGCCTATTAGCAAACTGACGAAGTAATTTCGGTACCAATGAGGATTAGTTAGCGAATATTTCCTTTAAAAGTTATAAGCAGAGATTTACAAATCCGGAAATTTTTAGAACCACCTCCTATTATATATATATATATATAGATGGCTTCGGAAATTTCCAGAACATATATATATATATCGTCTGCAGCCGCCTTCTCACAGACGTGCCGTTGCCTCCCTCTGTCTTTTTTTACAAATATTTTCACGGTAACTGCTCCGATAAAGCTGCTTTCGCTGGTTCCCAAACTTCATGAATTTAAGCGCTCAACTAGGCTGGCATCTCGCTCACACCCTTTCACTGTCGAAACTGTTAAATGTAGCCGTCTCTTCTATTCCAATAGCTTCATGTCTCGCACCTCTGGCCTGTGGAACTCCCTCTTTTTTTCTTGTGTCCCTGATTGCTATAATCTCCGACTATTCAAATGTAATGTCAATCAACATCTCCAGATGCCCTGATCTATCCCCTATCCTTCTCTTCATCCTTTCCTCTATCACTCCTATCAGTGTAACCATTACGTGCTAGTGGATTCACGCCTTGCTTGGAGTTGATTACTTAAAAAAAATATGATGGGATGGGTCAATTATTGTCTCAATTTTATATCTTTAATTTCGTCGACTGCACAATATAGTCAAGTCAGTTGGGCACTTTCTGTGAGAAAAAGAGCGCCATGATGCAATTCACTCCGCCAGAAATTTGGAGACGGGACGTTGCACTGCCTGGCATTCGCACTCGAAGCTCCAATACGAACATTTCAGAGTAATTTCAGGGTGTCAATCTGACGAGTAAACGATTGCTCACCAGTTATTTACCATGATCTGAAGAGGCATAACGAAACACGAAAGCTATTGTGTAGCGATTTTAAACATGTTTTTTTATTTTAATCTCGTATAATAAATAAATAATATAATTCTCTGTTCTGCAAGAACCCTATTCTAAAATTAAATGCTACGGATAGTGGAATTATACTCCATTTGTTGTTAACTTACACCTGAATATATATGTGAAGATAAAGAACACATAGAAAACGTTCCTCATTCTAACATGTTACACATGTTTAAAAGCTTCGTTTAGTATTTAGTATATTCAATATATATATATATATATATATATATATATATATATATATATATATATAAGGATTGTTTCATCGTTGAGACAGTAGTAGTAGTTCAAGCACAGTTGAAAGTAAAAACTTCTTTTTTTTCAAGGCAGGTAAGCCCTTCTCTATTTAGATTACTTTGATCCCACTGTCTGGTCGGGTCATTCTCCTGTCAGGTTACAGTCCTGTCAGCTAAAAGGACATTAGCAAAATACACTCTCCACTCCTGTAAGAGGATTCTTAAATTTAATTAAAAAATGTAAAAAAGAAAAAAAAAATGAAACTGGGCAAAACAAGATCAGTGTGGATTAAATTGATACAGGGTCACTTTTAAAACTAAAAAAAAAATATGTTAGGGTTGATGCAAAATTTGTAAGTCATAGGCTTGTTTCATGGTTGAGACATTAGAGGGATTTCAAGCACCGGTGAAAGCAAAAACTACTTTTTTTTTTGTCAAGGCAGGTAAGCCCTTCTCCATTTACATTAAAGCAACACAATTGTTCTATCTTCATTTTTCTCCATCTATACTGCACTTTCATCCAACTACAGTAAATATTTTTTCTTTTCTTTTAATGTCATGTCTCTACAGGATATACGCAATCATATCTCTCGACATTTTCCTTTTCTTCATTATCTGTGAATTGCCACTTAGTCTCGGCAAAGATAGTGGAGTGGTTTCCTGTCGTCTTTTCTACAGTAAAATCTTATGAGTAAAATCATTTCCAATGAATTTCAATATATGCAATTGTCAGGCACAAAAATCGACCACTGGAATATTGAAGCCAGAAGATGACGATTGACGTTGCATATAACGTTTTTAAGATTGTAGGTGGCAGTGAAGCAAGAAATCGGAATGGAGTTCCACAGATAAGAAGTGCGAGAAAAGAATCTATTAGAATAAAACTGGAGGTTGTATCTGGCTAGTTCAACAGTAGAAGAGTGAAACCGATTTGCCAAGCTGGAGCGAAAAAGATGGCACTTTCTCTTCAAAGTGGAAATAACTGTCGGTTTTTGTTTGTTTTTTTTTTCTCAGGCAATTGGTAAAATGTGTAGATTCCAGACAGACATCAGTGTCACGCAAAAACCCTGGGCGCCAACAGGTGAGACAATAACAGGACAGTCGGTTACTGACAAGGATGATAACAACATTACAAAAGTGAAGTCCCTTCAAATCACGTCTTCAATTCAACTAATAGTGTCAGTATTAACCATATCATTTACTACGCTTCACTTGAGTCAGAGAGCTTTATCATAAAACTAAACAAGATTAGCGCGCCTTCACCTTTTGAGACGAGTAATATTTCCATTACATTTTAGTAGAGAATAGAACTACCTTTTGGAGGAGACTTCTATGCATTCAATATGTCAGCAGAAGGTGCGTTATATAAAAATATGGAATATTTCCTGATTGACTTCTCAGAGACCACAGATGAAACTACCCTGTCTGGACAGCTGTGAGAATTGACTGATTTAAAAGTACTCCATTACCTTTACTCCCGCAGATTTAAAAGTTATTGAGTATGTATGAAAAATGTTTCACATTTCACTACATTTCTTGAAACTACATACAACAAGCACATTCCACTTATGATCTGAAATATATAGGATATATATATATGTGTGTGTTGATGCATGTTTCATTAAATAATATAGATAAGTTTTGTCTATTTATTTTAAGTAAATTCCTTTCATATTGTCTGATAATCTTAAGACCATTATCATTGAATGACGAAAGAAAAACATCATATTGATACATGTTTTTTAATCCTATCTATGCTTTCGGCCACCATAAGCCATTATCAAAGATGACAATTACATTACAATATATTAAACAATACACGGACAAAACAATAATGATAGTCTATTTATGTTTGTTGCATGAAAGATTTCCAAGCCACGACAATTCCGTGTATACGAGACGCGGCAGCGAAAATCGCACCGCAGCTCGTGACGTCATACATGACCACGCGAGAGTGAATAGCATTAAGTATGGGAACCCGTTGTTATAAACCAATGGCTTCTGTTATTAATTATAGGCATTTAAGAATATTTGTGGAGATTTCATAGTTTATTTTGTTCAGGTTAGGTTTCAAATATTTTATGTATATAGCTTCCAGAATTTTTAGTTTTTGTTTATTGTTTTCATGTTTAAGTATAGTTGTATTTTCAACGAGGATTTTCCGGAATTGTGTACGCGGCCAGGCTTGTTGTTTTAAATGCCTAAAAATGTTAGAGTTATCATTCAATTGTAGAGTCAAGCGTTTTATATATAACACAACCTCAGTACCTCATAGAATCAATGCTATGTTACATTGCCGCCGTTATTCACGTTGAGAGGAGCTAGCCTCTATTAGTCTCTTATCTTTTTTCTTCTGTTTTAATTTTATACCTTTATTCATATTTGTGTATCTACAAATGCCCGTTCTTGCAACCTTGAGGATAACCGGCTTATTGCTGTTGATCCCTTTCCAAATACCGCTTCTATTTGCTACTATTGACAATAAAAAGCGGATATGATCTCAGAATTAGAATGCAACCCTCCAACAACCGTTCCACTGTCACGTGTCTTCATCTCTATGTGTTTCTCCCTGAAAAATATCGCCATACATATTTATATATTACATGACGTACCTCGACTGATTTGCTAAAAAATGAATATACCATGATGAAAAAATTGCTTCAAATTTGCTGTATTTTTAATCTTTTTTAGAACGTTCGAAATTGGTAAAAATCATTTTTTTCTTTTTTCTGCGTTAAGCCGTTGGCGAAGATTAGTATTGGAAATTTTAATGTCTTTTTCTCTAGAGAAAAATACATTGATTTAGAAATTCTTGTAAAAATCAAATAATTGTTGGATTTTAATGATACTTCCAGGACTTATTCATAAATGAGTGAAATTATTTTAGGAATTATTTTTAGAAAATCTTGGTAAAAAAAAAAACCATTCATCTGTTACTACCAACTATTTAATTTTATGAAATTTTCGGAAATTAAATTTTGCGCCATTTAATGTTTATATTAGTTCAAAGAAGAATTCATTGGAGAATTTAAATCATTATATTTTCTTTTCTTTTTTCTTTTTTTCTGTAAAATAGGAACACCAATTACCGAAAATCTGCTTTGAATGGGAAAAATGTAATAAAACTCAGGTATTATTTAATTAGAAAAGTTTTTAATTGCTTTTATGAATAATATATATTATGGAAACTATTGTCTTAGAAAAAAATCAATGAATAATCAATTTGTAAAAGAATTGTTTTCATTTTTTAATTATTTTAATTGGAATTTATAACGCTTTCAATCTTTTAAATTTCAGCATTATTTTGTGCTGTTTAAGTGATATTCTTATTAAATAAAAACTATATTTACTAATCATAAATGAAAACGCTTAGTACAATTAGTACATTGAACAACAACTGAAATTGGTTTTTGTGTATATAAACGTGCCGATTTTTGTAAATACGGTCGCCCATACACGACATTATCAAAAAATAAGAGCGACAATTATAGTAAGCGCAAAGCCAAAATATCTAAAATTCAATAAAACATTAGATTACGGAAAATATTTTCAAAAATAATATATATATAAATAATAATTTATAAAAATAAGGCGGTCAGGTTATATTGCTCAAGTAACTTTTACAGATATATCCACTGTAAGCAAACATTATATAAACTTCCTCCTGTCATTCATTCTATTCACAATCTGTCAATAAACAGCTACCGCTGTGTTAAAATATGCATTTCTACGATACTTTGAACTTAAAGTAAATAATATTTGTTTCAAATCAGATTAAGTAAACTTTAATATTCCTCAAATAAAGTTTGAGAAGAGTATGTTTCATCTTTGAAAGACTTTCTAATAAATAGAATTACAATGCGATGGCAGTTTACTAAAATGACACTAAAACCATTGAATGTTATTGATTTCAAAACGAAAACTCGTTCCAATCAATTTAAATTAATTTTGAAATATATCAAAGTATTTTTCTTATTGGAATATTAAATTTAATCTATTCGCTTGAAATTAAAACTAAAATAAAATCTTCAAGAAAGATTTTCCATTTTTAAAGATTCATCTTAAAGATTATGTATCATGAATCTTTGGAAGTAACTAAATTACATTTAAAATTTACGAATGCCAAAATTTCACTGTCACTGTTAATCCTAATCTTACCTTATTACGTCACATATACTCATTTCTACAATTGGTGGAGGCCACAAATATTTTTTTCATTTCGCTATGTGTAACTTTGGGACGGCATCAACTGGTATAGTTTTAAGATGTGTTATATTTAAGCGTTAAAATGGCCGGTATCAGTGAAAAAGGGTATGAAAATATGAAAGTGCATAATGAGGTTAACACGCGGGGGCGATAGCCTGTTTCATGCTTAAATGTAATCTTCAGGACATGATAGAGTTTAAGCATAAAACAAATTACCATTTGTTAATTGATTTATTTTATTTGTTTTGACTTCTGTTTTTTTAAGCAAAACAAGTAAAATAAATTAATCTAAATAAATAAAGTAAATAACAAACAAATTAACAAACCACTCCCGCCAAAATATCCGTTAGATATTGAATATCCGTTGAAATAGCCCGTCGCCTCTGAGTGTTGACTTCAATGTTCACTTTTATATTTATATTTACATATGCTCTATCTCTGATAGTGAGCACTTTATCCCATAAATATAGCACACCTTAAAACTATATTTCTTCATATATATATATATATATATATATATATATATATATATATATATATATATATATATATATATATATGTATGTATGTATGTATGTATATATATATATAAAAGTGAACATTAAAGTCAACACTAAAGTCAACACAATCGTCAGGCCTGACGATTACGTCCAGCATGAAACAGCATGTCGCCTCTGAGTGTTGACTTCAATGTTCCCAATTATATTTCCATATGCCCCATCTCTGCACTTTATCCCATAAATAAAGCATAACTTGAAAGTACATTTCTTCATAAATATATATGTGTGTATGTGTGTGTGTGTGTCTGAGTGCATATGAGTGTGTTTGTGTGAGAGTTGCATAGTATACAAAAAAACAGGGTTATTTTGAAATATACATATGCACACGCACACAAGCATCAAAATGTATATGTAATATTTTAATGTGTAAATCTATGCGTTTGTGCTGGTATTTGAGTTTCATATGTAGAAAATAGAAACAGATTTTGACTGTTCCTGTGTGCGTTCGTGTGTGTGTGTGTATGCGTGTGTATGAGGCTATTTATGAGTTCGTAGGAGTTTGTGTACGTGTGTGCGTGAGTGTCTGTGTGTGCGTGTGTGTGTGTGTGTGTGTGTGTGGTTGTGTATGCGTGTGTATGAGGCTATTTATGAGTTCGTAGGACTTTGTGGACGTGTGTGCCTGTGTGCCTGTGTGTGTGTGTGTGTGTGTGTGTGTGTGTGTGCGCGCGCGTGTGTATGCATGTATAGGAGTGCGTATGTGGTTTCGCGTATGTCTGTGTTCTTGCATGGATGTGCTTGCGTGTGTTTGTGTGTGTGCGTGCGTGCGTGTTACTGTATCTGTGTGTATGTATATGTGTATGCGAATGCGTGTGTGCATGTGTGTATACGTGTGTGTGTGCTGATTTCTATCTCTTTTCTCATATTTATAAAATATGCATTATATATTACAATTTCAGATAAACATATTTTTCATTATATAATATATATATGCGTGTGTGTGTGTGTATTATGAAAAAATATATAAGACATATATATAAATATATGAGACATATATATAAATATATGAGACATATATATATATATATATATATATATATGTGTGTGTGTGTCCGTGTGTATGTATGTATGTATGTAATGAAATACATATGTATTTGTGTGTGTGCCTGTGTGTAAGACGAATATATACATCCATCTGCATTTATTGAAAAAATAACGCTATGCATATTTATATATTGCATTTAAAAATCTATTCGTTCGCGGCCAGGAAAATATTTTTTTGATTTGTCGAAGGAAAGAAATCTAACTTGACTTGATCAAATATAAAATGGGCTTCAAAAAAAAAAAAAAGAAAAAAAAAAGATGACTAAAAACATAAAAATAAAACCGGAGTTCGACGAATTTATCCGTTATCTTCATATTTGGCGGGAATGTTTTTCGTATTTTTGTTGAATGCATCGACCATGTTTTCTTTTTTACCCAACCTTTCCTTTTCCTTCGTGGAATTGTTTCGCCATAAATGTTTCACTCTTTCGTTCTTTCCTCCTTTCTTTCTTTCATCTATTACAACTATTTTTTCATTCTTTTTCTCATTTTCTTACTTGTCTATTTTGTTCTTTCTTTCTTTCTTTCTTTGTTAATCTTTTTCTATTTCTTTTCTTTATTTCGTATTATTTTCTTTTTTATCTTTTGTGTCAATGTCGCTTTTCTTATTCTCATTTCCTTTCCTATTTCTTCTTTTTTTTCTTTCTTCTTTTTCTTCATTCTTTCCCATTATAATCTTAATCCTCTTTTCTTCTACGATTCCATTTTTTTCACTTTCTTTGTCTCACTTTTTTAATGTTTTGTTATTCTCTTTGCTTCTCATCCCTCTTCTTCTTCTTCTTCTTCTTCTTATTCCTCTTCTTCTTCTTCTCCTTCCTTTAACACATTTACGATACACTTGCTTTTCTTCTCTTCCCGCTTCTTCTTCTTCTTAAGCCTTCACTTTTACCCTTTCGCTTAATTCTTCCTTTTAAATCTATTAATATTATTATTATTATTATTATTATTATTATTATTAATGCTATTATTATTTTTATTAATATCATAATTGCTTCTCTTTGCTTTTTTTTGCATCCATTTTCCCTTTTCCATCTTTATTTTTCATTTTCAATCAATTATTATTATTATTATTATTATTATTATTATTATTATTATTCCTTTCAGACTTTTTCTTCTTCGCCTTCTATATTTTCATTTTCTCTAATTTTATTCTTCTTTTTAAATCTTTTCTTTTTCTTCTTCTTTTTCTTCTTCTTCTTCTTCTTCTTCTTCTTCTTCTCATTATTATTATTATTATTATTATTATTATTATTATTATTATCCGTTCGCTCTTCTTTCGTTCACTCTTCTTCTTCTTCATTTCTTCTTTCCTCTATTTTTCCTTTTTCTCTGTTTATTCTTTCTTGTAAATTACATATTATTATCTCTCCTTTCACACTTGTTCTTCTTCTTCTTTCCTTCATCCCTTCCTTCATTCCTTCCTTTCTTTCTTCTTTTTCTTCTTTTATATCTTCTACCTTTTTTTCTTTTATTTTTCTTCTTTCTTTCATTCCGTGCCCCCTCCTCCCCCTCCCCCTCCTCCTCCTCCTCCTCCTCCTCCTCCTTCTTCTTCTTCTTCTTCTTCTTCTTCTTCTTCTTCTTCTTCTTTATTCATCGTATCTTTTTACCTTTAAACAAACGAAGAAAACCATTTCTCAACCGGCCTTTCTTTTCCCGGTCATCGATTGCCGCTTCCATCAACCAAAGATAAATTCTCCGATTGAATAGTGTACATAAAACTTAGGCCATTTTCTGAATTATTTGATGTCTGTCAGATGTCCTTGCGAAGCTCTATGGCTGTATCTAAAAAGATGGCAATCTCTGGAGAAATGTTGTGAGGCCAGCGATCACCGATAACTCTGCCTCAAGAAACAGCAGAAGGGTAATAAAGAACAATAAAAAGTCTTGTGGAATAGACCAATGGTTGAGCAGGCTGATCTCTCAACGTGAGATCCTCAGGCAAATTTGATAAAGTAATGAAGAGGACAGTTTATTACACGCTAAATACAAAACGATGTTAATTAACATTGCTGCTATTTTGCCTTTCAAGCTACTGTTAACTACGTCCCGCTCCTCCCCACATCTTGACATTCGCGCCTTGTCTTGATATCAACTTCTTCCTATGTCGCCTTTGATGTGTGGCGTGGTGTAAACGATAATGGCTCGGAAGTAGAAATCGGAGATCCGAGTTCGAATTCCAGTCAGCTTCATTGCGTTCATTTATAACATTGGAAAAGGTATGAAGCCATCTTTTCCCCCTTCTATGGGTTAAATAGTAAAACAAAATGGGTCCTCTAGCCTCGGTTGGCAACCAGTCTACCATAAAAAGAAACGGTAGCCTACTGCTGGAAAACCTTCTGCTGAGTCAATCATGAATCGAAAGAGACATGATCACCCAATTATGTGTCCTGGATATTTTTTAACTCTTTTTTCGTGTATCAAAAAAAAGATGATGATAATATATTACTTGAGTAAAATAATATAGGTTTATATATGTTAAATTCTGTTTTCCGAGATGAATCATTCGATTTAAATGATTGGTTTGGCCGGTCTACTCTCCAACACTCAATCTGCATGTGTTCATCTTTCTTCTATAAGCTGCGTCCCTTCAAGACATGGGTGATCACGGCTCTCTACAACTTTCTGTTCTTTTCTGTTTTTATTCTTTTATTCTCCAACCCTCTGTTCTGCCATCTATTCACGCACCATGTCACATACGTGGCTCTCTGCCTTCCCTTATCTCTGTTGTCTTCGATATAAACCCACCTCTCCCCGCGCAGGGTAGGGTTTTGCAATCCCTCCATCCGAAGGAATTTTTTTGTAAGCGTTTCACCCCAAGCAAGGCGGGAAGCCACTAGCACACAAGAGGTTACAGAGAGTTGGAGTGAGAGCAAATAGGATTGATAGAGGAAAGGATGAAGAGACGGGTAGGGGATAGATCAGGGCATCTGAAGACGTCGATTGACATTAAATTTGAATAGTTGGAGATTATAGCTATCAGGAAAAGAAGAAATGGGGAGGGAGTTCCACAGGCGATAAGTGCGAGACATGAAGCTATTGGAGTAGAAGAGACGGCTACATTTAACAGTTTCGACAGTGAAAGGGTGAGAGCGAGATGCCAGTCTAGTAGAACGCTTAAATTCATGAAGTCTGGGAACAAGTGAAAGCAGCTCATCGGAGCAGTTACCTTGAAAGTATTTGTAAAAAAGACAGAGGGAGGCAACGGCAAGTCTGTGAAAGAGCGGCTGCAGACGAGATGCCAGATCAGGGCCAATTACATTGCATATCCGTCTCTGGGTTTTATCAAGGACCTTGAGACAAACAGAAGGGGCTCCAGACCATATATGGAACCAATACTCCATGCAAGGGCGAATAGTTGATTTGTAGATTTGAAGGATCGACTCCGGTGAGAAAAATTTCCTGGCGCGGCATAGGGAGCCAACTTTCCTTGCGGTGGACGAAGCTATTGACTCAATGTTATCGTTGCATCTCCGGTCAGCGGACAATGTGAGACCGAGCAGTCGCAAAGAGGAACTCTCGTGGAGTTGAGCGTCAGACATTCTAATGGGAAGCAGGGATGGTTCTCTGTGGTGAGTAATAGAGATCAGTTTTGTTTTTGAGGCATTAAAGTTAACCATCCAATACCTGCCCCAGTCTACAACCGATTGGAGGGTCTTTTGAATTTCAGCTATTTCTTCTCTTTTTTTGACATTTTCTTTAAGACTTCCTTATTGCTTTCTCACGAAATTCTCAGTATCCTTCTGTATAACAAAATTTCTGTTACCTCTAGTTTTCTCCTTATCCGTAGTGAGGTTGACTGACATTCCCTGTCATATAAGAGGCTGGATATCACACAGCAGTCCTGTACTTATTGTTCTTAATGATTTTTTTCTGTTTTTCCGCACTTTGCCTGGCTTTTGGAATGCATTATTCGCTTGTCCAGTGGGTGTTCGGATTTCGTTGTCACAATTTTCAGCCTCTGTAACATTTCCCATATATTGATTGATGTTACCATCTCCAATTTGTGACTACAATCACGGTTTTTCCTTTTGGTGATGACCATGCTTTCTCACAATTTGCAGTTTAAAGTCCTTTTTTCTAACCTTCTTTTAATAACCATTTTAGGAAGTCCAATACTTACATTTCCGAGTCATCCATCAGTTCAGTCAACTTCTTTTCTTTTTGTGTACCATCTCCTTTCAGGACGTAGGCGATCATGGCTCTCCACCTCCTTCTATCCCTTGCAGCTCTCAACAAGTTCCTTCCCCCTGCTTCCTCCCCCAGACCACGTTCTGTCATCTAATTGCTTAAACCCGCCAGGTATGTCACGCGTCTCTCTTTCCCTCTATTCGATCCGAGAGTATCAGATTCTCCAGGCCCTCCTTCCTCATTATGCATCCCAGGAACTTCAGCTGCCTCTTCCTGATATTAAGTATAAGCCTCCGCCTTGTTTGCAACCTCTCTAAGATCTCATCTTTGTTCACACGATCGGTCCATAACTGAGTATCTTATATTGTCAATATTATGCCCACCAATAAATAAATCCCGATAGGATCTCCTGCCTCGTTGTAGAATTCGAATAAATCTGGAGTGAAGACGCATCTTCATGGCCTTTTCTATTTTTGTGTAGCTACTCAATTCATTTCTATCCGTGCCCAAACGGTGTGCTCCCAGTACAAGTTATGGGTTATTCTAACATCCTTTCCAAGTAGATCGAGTTTTCCTAACAGTTAAAGTATATCTTTGTGCCGTACCCTTTTGCGTAATCCCTGTATGTGATTGTAATGTGACATTTTTTTAAAAGAGACAACAATCTCGCCATTTTCTAACTATTTAAGCAAAAGTGGTGCGTCGAATTCTTTTCTTAGAAATGGTACTAGTTGTGTTAAGGGGAGAAAAACGAAAATGAGTCGGAATTTTTTAGGCAAAGAAAATGTTTATTCCTTCCACACGATGTTATCTTTCATTTTGGCTTGAAGAGAGCCGAATACAACACACGTCCCGGCTCCCGGTGGTGAAAAGCGTCGTTAAAAAACAATTGTGTGTATATATATATATATATATATATATATATATATATATATATATATATATATATATGGTGTTTTTTCGACGTATGAGGATCAAGCAACTCAGTTCCTAGGAACCGACAGCCAAACACCTGCACATTTGATTTGATTAGTGGGGAAGGTTTTGTGCAGAGCAAACCACACATTTTGAAGAGCCAGATATAGAGACCTGGCGCATCATATACCAAACGGCCCCCACAAACGACCCTCCACACGGTGGAGTAGTGGATAGAAGCTCGGACTGAGCGTTCAGTTTGATATTCCAACCACCAGAAGAAGGCCGGAGCGTACAACCGCCGAAACGTTGTAATAAATATGGCGACAAAGATATAGACAATAGTCCGAATAATGTAATTAGTGTACATAATACCTCATCTCAGAAATATAGACAGATATCCGTTGTCTTTTACTGATTATGCAGCGTTCACATACGATCTTTTAGGATTTTTTTCAGTATAAGGGAACTTTTTGTATTTACTCATACGTATATAAAAACTATTCGAAAATTATTCCTACCTAATTTTCTAAGTCTGCCAAAAAAATTAATCCACGAATCTGAAAGTATCACAGTGAAAACTAATCGGGATGATATGTCTAAATTATTTAACGAAACCTATGTGAATATATATCACGTCAGGTGGCTTTGGACATTGAAACAAATATGCATTATATTGCCGCAGTGACTTGCATGTTCCAATGTAACAGTTTATAATCAATATTTATTGCACTACTCTCTTTTTTAAATTAATGTTGTAAACATTTGAATTTATATTCTTTTCGTTCTTTTACATATACATATATATATATATATATATATATATATATATATATATATATATATATTATTATTATTATTATTAATTAACTGATTTGAAATATGGTTTCTTCGCTACACAGTAATAACCATGTTTCAAAAACTGAAACTAAAAACATTCAAATTTAATTATATAATTAAATTAAAAGCATTAGGTCTATTTCATCTTCAAGCGAATTTTGGAATTACTTATTTTTAAATTTACTGAGTTTTAAACGCTCATATAAATTCATAATTTCCTGCTTCCAAGGATACAGAGAAATCCAATCATTTAAACAGGGACGGTACCGTGTTTATTTTTATTAACTATTGTTGTATCAATTATGAGTTACGTTCGAAAAAAAGGTTAAGTTTAGGGAGGGTAATATTTATTGAGTACTGTTTTGTAAAAATAAGATAAATATCAATAAGAACACCGGATTATATATCTTACTGTTCTTTCTTTTTATTTATTATATATATATATATATATATATATATATATATATATATATATATATATATATATATATATATATATATATATATATATCAGACCTAAATTCTAAAATCAGTATTTCATTATTTCAATGAATAAAACTCGGAATACTGGCTTTTGAATGTCGTTTGTCCTGTGAATTTTTCAGCGACATCTTAAATTGAAAACTTCTTCAAAACGAGAAATGTTACGACAGCAAAACGTTCTATGTATATTTCTATCTACATACATTTATTCCCGCACACTGAAATATACTGATAATGTGATAGAGAGATGGGAGCGAATTATTATATTGAAATTTGATAAAAGCCAGAAACGTGAGAACGGCATCAAAATGGCGCTGGCAAAAGGCGGGAAAACTAAATGCCAACGTAAATATAAAGAAATAAAGTCGATTAGAAAGAATCTGATTTAGTGCTTCGCTTCAATATCGACTTTATTTCTATTCCATTTTTTTCACATCGTAAAAATGCTTTTCGTATTATATCTAAGAGACGTTTTTCATTTTTTTAATTCTTTATTTTCAATTTTCACCAAACAGCGTAAAGAATTCTTCCTCATTAATGATTTGAGGGTAATTTGCCATCTTCCAACTTTTAAAAAATAGCCTTGTTAGTTTATTATTTCTGGTGGAAATCTTTGAGGTATTCTTTGGTTTCTGCTACAGGCTGAAATGAATTTATTTTTCTTTGCTATATTTTCTATCCTTCCTACTGAAAATAACAAGACAAAAAAATGAGGAACAGATATACATACGGGATATATTTGATACAAGTATATTGAGATTAAGAGAGAGAGAATGCTGGATATGAACAGATTGCAATAGATACTATCATAGATAGATAGATAGATAGATAGATAGATAGATAGATAGATAGATAGATAGATGCCAACAGGCTGAGAGATAGATGTGAAAAGAGATATTAGGTTGGTTCAAAAATAATGACGCAATAATGTCGTTTTTTGACGTATTTTTTAACGTCAAAAAACGACATTATTACATCATTATTTTTGCACCAACCTAATAGATAGATAGATAGATAGATAGATAGATAGATAGATAGATTTGAACGTTGAAACAGATAGATAGATAGATAGATAGATAGATAGATAGATAGATAGATAGATAGATAGATAGATAGATAGCTCTCTTTCTCAATAAAATCTCTTTTACCAAACCGATGTCAGTAAAATTCTATGGATTTACATATATGAGCACTATGTGATTTTTCAGATAAAATACCTTCCTTATCAAAACATACTAAGAATCTGTTTGATTGGACGGCGTCAAATTTAATTTGGTCACCATAGTGTGGTGTAAGTTTTTATTTTCAAAATCCATTCCAATAAGACTAAATCACACTTAACCGAATAAATGTTTTTCTTATTTTAGTTTTGACTTCTTCGTATTCTAAAACCTCCATCAGTTTTTAATCATTGGTTTTCGTAAAACTTTCCTTGTTCTGACTTTATTATTGCTTTCAGCACTTTTTATTGACTCCCACGATAAATTTCTACAACCCCCGAAAAAAAAGAGAAAATTTCAATTTTTTTACAATATCTTTTACACTATAATATTTCTCTTCGTTTTATAAGATAATTTCGTTTTTCCATTTCGTACCGCTATACAATCTAGCTAATTAAATCTAGCTATCAGGTTGGTGCAAAAATAATGCCGCTTTCTCACATAGTAACATATGTGAGAAAGCGGCATTATTTTTGCACCAACCTAATAATTGAATTCCAGACGCCGAGAAAATAACATCTCATTAAGACTAAAAAAAAAATAGGGTCTACGTGATGTCTGCAGAATAAGTAGAATATAACAAAGCATTGTTTTTCCTAAAACAGCCGTGAAAAAGATTTTGTCTCGAAATTGGCCTTGGATTATTATTACTGGATAACCTCGATAGCAATATTCGACGCCCAAATCAAGCACGAGCATTAAAAATCCCAGACGGTAAAAAAGCCCAATAATAGTTGCTAATATATTTTTCAGGGCTGTCAACTAGCTTTTTTTTTAATAATATGAGTATATTACTAATTTTATTCCATCATTTTATTGTTGTTTTTGATCCAAATACTCTGGCTCTATACACTCTTCATTATTACTATTATTTTATTACTAGTTTTATTCCATCTTATTAATGTTGCCTTTTATCCCAACCCACTAATCCGATACCAGTATTTATCATAACTATCATTTTATTACTGGTTTTATTCAATCTTCGTATTGTTGGTTTATATCCAAAATATCTCAGACGCTACACACATTGTTATTATTAGGTTGGTGCAAAAATAATGACGTAATAATGTCGTTTTTTGACATTAAAAAATACGTCAAAAAACGACATTATTACGTCATTATTTTGCACCAACCTAATAATATTTTTTCTGGCTCGTTCTACGCCATCTTAAACGTGTCGCTTTTTATGTGAACATTCTCGGTCGATAAGCTCGTCGATTGTCAGAGCAAATAGCTCAACACAAGGAAATATATGAGAACCTTCCAATGTGACTTGAACTCTAACTTGATGTTTAATAATATTGACGTGCATAAAAATATTGTTCTAAATAAAAGTATTTACCAATATTATTATTAATCTGCTAGCAGAAGTCAAATTAATAGGATTATTTATTTACCTATCGTCTTGCTACCTAGCATGAAAGTGTCGTTCTCCTGTTCATCTGCCCAACATCAAAGGGCTTTGTTTGTATGCTCCATAAAAAAAGTACAACAAACAAAATTCACTAAAAAAAAGAAGTCTTTGATTAATGTTGAACTTCGGGTAATTATTTTTAAATATGTTTTAGGATTTACCAGAAAAAAGCAGCAGGATTTCTATCCATTCTGCAAGAAAAAAATGAAGTAAGAAAAGACTGTTGATACTTGTCAAAAGATGCCTGCAAACTTTCCTCAAAATGTCGGTCAGAAATCGTAATTATGAATTTGTGAGTTTTCTGCAAATGAGAAAATAGAAAAGAATGCTTACCTGTTCTCTTGCAAGGAATTTTCCTTTCTTTCGAGTTCAGTAAGAAGTATTTGAGGCAGGAACTAAAAGATGCATTGGTTTTTGTTGATATTTTATGTCATAAACATAAAAATTCTTCATATAATCTTCTTTAAGAGAAACTAATATAAAGTCGGTTCTATTAGGTTGGTGCAAAAATAATGACGTAATAATGTCGTTTTTTGACGTTAAAGATACGTCAAAAAACGACATTATTCCGTCATTATTTTTGCACCAACCTAATTGTTCATCATCGCATCTTCTCAAAAAAGCATATATACATTGTTCCTGACGATAAGCAGAGAATGGTGAAAAACGTTAGAAACGATGAAAGCTATAATGGAAAATTCCTGTATACATTTAAAGCAATCATTCGTTCCCTTGTACAGACACAAATGAAACTCTAAAAAGAACAAACTGAGAACGTATGGCACAAGAATCAGTTTGAACATTTTTTTAATCATTTCAAGTCAAGCAAGGCAACAAAGCCACTAAGACACAAGAGATTACTGAGTCTGAGAGAATATGAGAAAAATAAAATTAAAGAGTGAGAATAATAAAAGAACGGGAATTAAGAAAGCAGAAAATAACGATTGACATTGCATTTACAATTTTTGAAGTTCAAACTTGACTGGAAAGCAAAATGTCCCACAAGCGAGAATTCCGAGAGAAGAAACTTTTAGAGGAACATAGTTACATCTAGCCATTTAAAATTTAAACTTAGCCAGACATAAACATTCCACAGCATTCCATAGCATTCCACAGCATTCCTTGGCATTCCTTATGTGAAGACAACACATTCTTACTTACCATTCTTACTACAGCCATAATGATAGAACTTCATTGAAACTTAGAACTAACTAGTTCGCATATATACAATTTGTTTGGGGGTGGATAAAAAAAAAGAGCAAGTCTCATTACCATGAAAGTGTTTATAGAAAAGATACAGGAAAGCTGTGTTGCGGCGTTGGGAAATTGACTGAAGCCAAGATGCCAGGTTAGGACAAATAATATTGCAGATTCTAATTTAGTTGTAATACAGTGTAACCCGGATATAAGAGAGTTGTCGGGACCGGGGAAGAAGTCTCTTATATCCGGGTTTGGTCTATTATATATACATTAACACAGGCTCTAATTTGGGACCAGATCAAATCTCTCTTATATCCGAGTTTCTCTTATATCCGGGTCTCTTATATCCGGGTTACATTATATATTTATATATGCACACACTTTTGGAAACTTGATTCATTGCGGAAAGAGGTTGGAAAAGGTACAGTAAAGCTGTGTTACGGCGTTTCGAAATTGACTGAAGCCAAGATGCCAGGTCAGGACAAATAACATTGCAGATTCTAATTTAGTTGTAATATATCTATATATACACACACTTTTGGAAACTTGATTCATTCCTTAAAGATGTTGGAATAATAAAGGACTTATCTGAGAGCGAAACACCTGCATCGGGGTAGAAAATGCCAGGTTGAACGGCCACTCCTCTAGGTCATTACACATTAATATGGGTGTCCCCCAGGGCCCTCTCCTTGGGCCTGTCTTATCTTCATCAACAGCTTTCCCGATGTCATCAGTTTCCAAGTAGGTATTTATGCTGATGACTTAATATCAACCCTCCGATTCGATAGTGACTGCTGGGTAATTTCCACACAAATGAAAAGAGAAAATCAAGTAACAGGGATGTCGTCCCACAGGTGGAAATAATGCGTTGGAAGGAAAGTGTAAGCAACAAAGGTTTAACGCAACTTTGAATCAGAAGAAAATATCTAAGACACATAATGAAGAAAGATGGTTTGGAAACATTTACACACCCAGGACATATATGAAAGGCTCGTTTTTAATACGATCGTAAAATAGTAATCTTGAAATATATATATATATATATATATACATATATATATACATATACATATATATATATATGTATATATATATATATATATATATATATATATATATATATATATATACATATATATATACATATATATATATACATATATATATATATATATATATATATATATATATATATACTGCGTGTTACAGCAAAATTATCCAAATCATTTAACAGCATAATTGTCCATTCCACAAAATGTTTAATATCTAAAAAAAAAACTATTTTTTTTACACATTTTCAAATAAGACATGTTGACACCATTTGTCGAAAGAATCATTGAAAAACCCTATGAGTTATTCAGCTAGGAAGAGAACAGGTTAAAATCGTGTTGTGTCAATCCCACGAAATCTTCCCAAATGGGCAATGGTGAGACGAAAAAGACCATTCAGGCCTTTAGTAATGGTACCAACATTCATACTCTGGTTTCCATCTTCAAAGTCCATTCAAGAAGCATTAAGAGAACGGTAAATAAGTTTTAAAAAGAGGGAACAGTAGAAAGGAAAACTGGATCAGGAGGTCACAACAGTAAGAGGGGTCATCATTCCAACTTAGAGATCAATTAGAAAAGATCCAACTCAGTTCATAAGACGTTTGGAACATGAGAGAGGAGTTTCAACTATGACAGTCTAAAGAGCAATGAAAAAAGACTTGAAAATTATCTAAAAAATGTAGTTGCTTGGGTGGCTTTAAAAAAGTCATATTTCTTTTCCTTATTATCTTTCACTCATTGTGCTTCCCACCCTCCGCGGGGTGGGGACAAATATTGAGTAATTTCAAGTAGGAAACTTGTCATGACGGTATACTCGTATTCGAGGTAAACTCGGAGAGCTTTCACATAGTTACTCTATACAAGTTTAATGTAATTTCATGTTTCACAGCCATATTGAATTTTCAAGGTTTCCGTTTAGTTTTGATTATGAAGATCTTGGAGATATAGATTATGAATGATTACGTTCATAATCAAAAAGGTTATATCATTTTGAGTAAATACCAAAGTTGATAAAAAAAAAAACAACTTCAATTTGGGAAAATTATTCTGATCGTAAATACCGCGTTCCGTGTTCCAATGTCTTTTACGAACACGTGCTGTTCTTGTCCTATTTCCGGTCTGATTCTGCTGCACGCTGTATTCATTAAAATTCGGATGAAAAGAATTGTTATATATTCGTTTGCAGCTGGCTTCTTAGACAATTCTATCAAAATAGGTCTTCCAGTATATTACCACTGTTTCATATTTCATCTATGTCTATTTATTACCAATGTTGAAGGCTGCCGGCATCTGTATTACAAATCCGTCTGGCCCTGCCTCTTTGTTTCTGTCCAATTTGGCCAGTGCAGATTCCAGTGCAGATTTTAATATTTCCGGTCTGTTGATATTTCTGTCCATTACCAGTTGTTCTCTTTCGTCGCGAAAGAGTTCTGCTATATATTCGTTCCATCTCCGAAATATTTTATTTTTCTAATATATATCTTTGGATTTTATGCATTCGGTTGGTTAACAGTGTTTTTGTCTCCTTTTCATCATTTTGAGAATTTCATTTGTTATTCATTCTTTTTGTCTTTTTCGTCCATTTTTCTTTGGAATAATTGCTGACGTTACTAACGCTTCTCTTAACGTGTCCCCATTTCGAGTTTCCATTTTCATATTATCCGTGGCACCTGCTATTCTCATTGTCCATAAATTTCTCCTCCAGATTCGGCTCGTTCAAGAGTCTGTCATGTTGCAATTTCGGAACTGCCTTGGTCCACTTCAGTTTCCGTAGTTTCACTCTAAGTGTATGATATATAGGAATAAATTGTCGCTGCCGACACTTCAGTTTGAACATAGATCACCAGTGAGCAAACACTATTATTAACTTAAAAAGACTACGAGGCCATACAGGGAACACATATATATAGGAAGTAGCTGACAACTAAAGATCACATTTTCTAGTCTATCCTCTATTACTATACGAATCGTTATTTCTAGTCTATCCTCTATACTATACGGATCGTTATTTCTAGTCTATCCTCTATACTATACGGATCGTTATTTCTAGTCTATCCTTAATTACTATGCAGACCGCTATTCTCTATGCACTATACTATTTCTCTATTCAGATCACTATTCGGTGGTTACTTTTTTGAGCGAGTCTTATCGAGCAAGTACTATTAGTTCGAGTGATATTCGAAGTCGAAGCTTTTATGGAAAAGATCCAGCTGGCGTATATAATAGGAATATATTATAGTCTTCAGTTTGATATTTTGTAGCATCTTAGGGCGTTTGGTGGGGAAGCACGATAGAGTAATGGATAGTGACTCGGATTGAGGAATCGGAGAGCCGAGTTCGAATTCCAGTCGGATCCATTACACTCACTTCCGTGCTGTATTAACACGTAATTGAATGAAATAGATTCGACTTGGATCCGACTTGGGTTAGGTATGAATTGTCTTATTCTCTCCCCAGCTATGGGTAAATAGCAGGAAAGAATCTATGGCTTTGGGTGGCAACTGGTCTAGAAAGTAAAAGTCTGAATCCAAAACCGGACTTGATAGGGTTAGGCTCCGTCAGAAAATCTTGCCCACTTCTACTGCAGCTGTAGTACACATTGAGCCCCTACGACCCTACGGGTTACGAGATAAAAAAAAAGATGGGGGCGTTGGACAAAGTTACCTCTCGGGCAACCGATCATGTGTTCATTCATTTGGAATATGTTCTGTTTTATCATTATTGGAATATACTTACCGTTCATGACATTGACTGAATTTGAAACCTGAATTCTGGAATCGTAGCTTAGTTCCTCGCAACCCATCACTATGGATACGTGGATAAATGTGGCGAGAGGGGGTTATGTGTACGCTTGCGAGGTGCACGATCATTTTCCTGTAAATACGTTTCGATCATTGTCTCTGTATGTGTACTTGCAAATGTCCAATATATTCTCTCTGGGCTTTCCTGACAAGCGAAGACTTCGAAAGGAAGCAGCAAGGCGGACATGCGCATTTCTCGTATTCTTTGAGAATTCACCGCACGTAACTTGAAACAACTTCAGTCCATTTTCCTCGCATTGATCAGCCTTTGCACTTAGGATCATCTCCCTTGTTCAATGGAAGTTCGACATTTCCGTCTATGAAAAGTAGCCGTGCTGTAGCATAAAGAATTACATACAGAAAACATTAATATTCAATATTTTATAAAGATATATATATATATATATAGATAGATAGATAGATAGATACATACATACATACATACATACACACACATGCGATCTTTAAGAAAGCTTTCTTTAAAAAATATTACACACAATGAAAAATCTAGAACGATTTTAATACTAAAGAAAAAGTGTCCATTATGCACCAGCTATATATTTAGGGACAAAATCTAAAGAAAAATGTAATTGGTTCTGACCTGGCATCTCAATTCTAGTCCCATTCTCACCACCGTAATGTACCTTCTCCGTTCTTTTTCTATGAATACTTTCATGGTAATTTTTCTTGTAACCTTTCCACTATAGCACATAGATTTATGAATTTAAACGCAGTACAAGATTCGTCGGCCATTGAAGCGACCACCTTCCAATGATATGTAAACTTTTGTGATGTCAACGGATACTCGTTGTCCCTTTCGTAATGCTCGCTGTAGTAGAGACTTTGTAATCGAAGATACAACTATAGTAACGCCGTTGAACAATGCTAGTGTCAGACGACTTCGAATATCACTCGCACTAATAGTACTTGCTCGATAATACTCACTCGAATAGTAGCCACCGAATAGTAATCCGTATAGTGATCAGTATAGAGAAATAGTGTAGTGAATAGAGAATAGCGTCGAAAAAGAGCACCATGACGCAATTCACTCCACCAGAAATTTAGAAACGTCATGATGGACTGCTTGGAGTTTGCACTGGAAGCTTCAATACGAACATTTCAGAGTTTTTGAGTGTCAATATGAGGATTGTGCAGAGGATTCGGAAAGATTTGGAATGATCACTAGTGATGGCGACGTTACGACTCCATTTATCTTTTCATGGGGCCTCAGGCTCAACTCGGAGACCTACTGCCCTGTGTCAAGAGGGTTAACTGAATGACCCTATGTATGGAAACAGAACGCTGCACCATGCTACAAAAGTAAGAGAACACGGTCATGGCTGTCAAATAATTTCTGCGACCACATCCCCATTTTACATCTACTCAACTAACTTCCCAGACTGCAACTCCCTTGATTATTATGTGTGGGGCACAGTTGAGCGAGAGATCAACAAAACATCCTTGTAGCACTAAAGATGAACTGAAGGCAAGGATTGTGGCAACATTCACCAACTTAAACAAGGATATCATCCAGAAAAGATGCAGGAGATTCCGAAATCGTCTGCAGGCCCTGGTTGAAGCCAATGACGATTTTATTGAACAAATTTACTCGTTAGTATTTCAAGATATGTTTGTGTAATTTTGGTAAATATATCTGTTAAAATGAGTTGTCAGTGTTGTTTTAATTTTTGCATAATTTAGACGACAATTTATCCATCTCTTTCATCGCAGATTGACCCAATATTTTTTGTTTAAATGAATCCAAGCTTCTACTCAAATACAAGTACCGATTAAAATTAACGCTCGTAGTAATAATAATCAGATTAAAAAAGTAAAATTCATATATATATATATGTGTGTGTGTGCAAAATAAGAATGAATTTCAGTTTTGTTTATATATAAATGAACAAAACACGCACACACACACACACATATATATATATATATATATATATATATATATATATATATATAAATATATAAATGTGTGAGTGAGGGTGCGTGTGTATGTGCGTGTTGGTGTGTGAATGAATTTTAAATTCAATGTAGATTTTTATTTCATTACGATAACCACTCCTAAGTGTAAATAACAAACCAAATTTGCTAGTTTCCATTTAAGAAGTAAGAATAAAAATAAATATTTCCAAATTTTATTTAAATCTTTTCCAGAAATAGTTAAAAATCTATAAAATAATAGAAGTAAATAAGATATCGATTATGCTGATGGAAACGCGTGTAATATCATCAGTAGAGAAATGGAATCTTTCAGAAAGATTGTAACCTGCCTAAAAGATGCCAACACCTGAAAGAATAAACGAAATTTAAAATCCGGTAAAACACTCCAAAGAAAGTTGGTTCAACCACAATCGATATCAAACTGAGTCCTCCATTGTCTAAATTGATGTCAAAGAAAGCATGCTGACACTCGATTAAAAAGTTTAAGATTTTAATATAATTCTACTTTCTCGTATCTGTGTAAGTTGTAATGGATCGCGTTTCGGAATTAATCAAACAAGCCAAATTCGTTACTTTCACTTACACGCAAATACCCTTAAGAAAGGTAAGAATCCTCCTAACTATACCTATTACATTATAATTCGGCAGACTATTATTTTTTAGTGGAAGTGTATCTTTGCTCCGACTTCCGACGGTTGACTTTTGAGGTCAGATGGAAGACATAATAAGGGAGTCTATTTCGATTGGCTGACCTAGGTTGGGAATGATGGATGGAGAAAAGTTTTTCAGTGAGTTGGTTCAATGTAGACGTGTTCACTTTCTTGTCTTGAACGGCTCCCCAGGAGCGATCCCACTGGATAGTTAGAAAATGTAGACGTCGACGTGAATAACAAAACTAGATAAGCTAAAATTCTGTGTTGAAGTTCTTTCATCTATGGACCCAGAACACCACCGGCCGAAAAAGAAGATGCGACATTTTATTGAATTGACGTCATTGATCTCCCAGCATAAGGAGGCTATGCAACCTAGCTTAACTATCAGGAAAAACTGGTTTTAATGACTTGGTTGGCAACAATTCTAGGGATGCTGACTCCATAAATTCACCTACCTACCAGCAAACCTGGGTCACACTTGAGGTTGTATCGTCCCATGAAACCGGATAGTGATTAAAATTCTTCAGTCGTGTGATTTGCGTATTCTGCTGTAGGATTGGAAAGATATAAGGTGGTTGTCCACCAATCAACTCGGCAGATTATTTTTAAAATAATAATGCATCAATTAATTGCATTCTTTTATTCGTCCTGGGATAAGACGATAAATACGTCCAACAGCAAGGCCTCTGATCAGGAGGCTTTGAGGGGCGTGGCACCAGCTCGTGATTGCTGATGTTCCCAGGTCCGCCCTGACCTGGAGTGGTAGAACATGTTAAGATTCCAACTATGGGCAAATAGTTCACCCCGAAACTGAGACTACATCTGCGTCCTGGGTATGACGATAAACTACATCCGCGTCCTGGGTAAGAAGATAAACTACGTCAAATAGCAAGGCCTCTGATCAGGAGGCTTTGAGGAGTGTGGAACATCCTCTTAATTGCTGGTGTTTCCAGTCCACCCTGACCCGGAGTGGTAGCACCTGTTAGGGTCCCAGCTATGGGCAAATAGTTAACCGCGAAACTGAGGTAAAAATCATTTGAAAAGTGCAAAAATAAGTTTTAATACCAGAAATACCTTGTAAAAAATTATTAACAGAAATAAATTTTCGAAGAAAAAAATATTACCAGCAATACGTATTTTTAAAAAGTATTACCAGCAATACGTTTTTGAAAATGTATTACCAGCTGTAAGGTTTGAAAAAGTATTACCAGCTATAGGGTTTTGAAAAAGTATTACCAGCTATAGGGTTTTGAAAAGGTATTACCATCTGTAGGGTTTTGAAAAAGTATTACCAGCTAGAGGGTTTTGAAAAAGTATTACCAGCTATAGGGTTTTGAAAAAGTATTACCAGCTGTATGGTTTTGAAAGAGTATAACCAGCTAGAGGGTTTTGAAAAGTATTACCAGCTGTAGGGTTTTGAAAAAGTATTACCAGCTATAGAGTTTTGAAAAAGTATTACCAGCTGTAGGGTTTTGAAAAAGTATTACCAGCTATAGGGTTTTGAAAAAGTATTACCAGCTAGAGGGTTTTGAAAAAGTATTACCAGCTATAGGGTTTTGAAAAGTATTACCAGCTGTATGGTTTTGAAAGAGTATTACCAGCTAGAGGGTTTTGAAAAGTATTACCAGCTGTAGGGTTTTGAAAAAGTATTACCAGCTATAGGGTTTTGAAAAAGTATTACCAGCTGTAGGGTTTTGAAAAAGTATTACCAGCTGTAGGGATTTTAAAAAAGTATTACCAGCTGTAGGGTTTTGTAAAAGTATTACTAGCTATAGGGTTTTGAAAAAGTATTACCAGCTATAGGGTTTTGAAAAAATATTACCAACTATAGGGTTTTGAAAAAGTATTAACAGCTATAGGGTTTTGAAAAAGTATTACCAGCTATAGGGTTTGGAAAAAGTATTACCAGCTGTAGGGTTTTGAAAAAGTATTACCAACTATAGGGTTTTGAAAAAGTATTACCAGTTATAGGGATTTGAAAAAGTATTACCAGCTGTAGGTATTGGAAAAAGTATTACCAGCTATAGGGTTTTGAAAAAGTATTACCAGCTGTAGGGCTTTGAAAAAATATTACAAGCTATAGGGTTTTGAAAAAGTATTACCAGCTATAGGGTTTTGAAAAAGTATTACCAGCTATAGGGTTTTGAAAAATAATATTACCAGCTCTACATTTCTGAGGAAAAAATATTACCAGAAAATAGATTTTTGACAAAACAAAAATATTACCATTTATTGTGCACTTCCGTTTAATATTAATTTCTCTCATATTTTCTCACACTCAGTAACCACCCCTTCTTGTGTCTCAGGGGCTTTATTGCCTTGATTGAAGTGAAATGATTAAAAAATATAAATAAATTATACTTTCGCGCAAATGCATTTGTGAAAAGCATAATTTCATCTTTTCTCCCTCATGCTATGATTTAAATATCAGGATAAGCTAGACATCTTAAACTTGAATGCCAACCAGTCTAAGAGAAAGAAAATTTTGAATTCCTAAACCGTGAAGAAGGTAACGGAAAACCACTCCATTATCTTTCCCAAGAAAATTTGACAATTCACAGATAATAAAGAAAAAGAAGCTGGTGAGAGCTATGATCGCCTACGTCCTTATCTGGCATCTTACATAAATAATATTTTCAAATCTGGGTTTGTGTTCGTATTCGCATTCGTTAATGCTATCAGTTAATTAATAAATTAGTTAATTAAGTAATTAGTTAATTATTTAATTAGTTAATTAATTAATCAACTCGATAGGCAAGATATCGATCTGCAATTGTCTTTATTTAATCCAGTATGTTTTCATTAATTTTAAGCTTTTGATTGGTGTCTACTAGTTTCTTGGTAAAAATAATACTTTTAAAAGCGGAAAATAATGCCGTAAAAAGTCTATCGGGTTTTGTTTGCTAGGGCCACACTGACCGAGACACACACCCTTGTGTAAATTAATCGATTAGTTTCCTTTCTTTCACCATACGGTCAGTTTTAGACCCACTGGGGTGACAGGGTGGAATTGATTTTGATTTTTCCCTCTGATTAGGTTATTTGTAGTGGTGTGCAGTAATATAATTCTATTTTCGGGATGTATGATGAAATTTGTTTGGTCTTGAAACATCTTGCGTCATCCGTGATTACCTCTGATTTTTATCACGCCCAAATACTTTTGTCTGGACTGTCGATTAGTTGTCCTACGGCCATTGTCTGCAATGGACGTTACTCCAAGGAAGCGAACGAAAATTGTAACGCTGAACGAACACACAGGCAAGTCTTACCAGTGAGCAAATCAAAGTACTATAGACTGGCCCGGAAACTCTCTTGATTTAAATCCATTTGAGAATCTGTGGTCAATCTGCAAGGAATGATTTCGTGGAATGGACATGCGAAGTGTAGTGGGGCACACTTTTTTTTTCATTGGAAAAATACGAAAAAAAAATAATAACGGAATTATTCGTTTTGTTTTAATTAATCTGCACAAGGCTTAAGTAATTTAACCTGTTTTGTCTATTTTCCTATTAAAGTGATTTCAATCTGCAAACAAAATATAATGGCTAATAGAATAATGGATTTTCTTCGTCGTTTAATGCCGTATCGTATTGTCATGAGTTCAGAAGAGATGCAACTCCTTCTGAAAAAAACACCTGAACTTTAAATAAAGAAAGAACATATAAGGAATTCTGAGTGTGACCCCGCCTCCCCAAATAGTTGAAAACAAACGAGTTTCATAGAATAAGGACAGAATATGATTCACGAGTATTGTATTGTAGCCACGGCTGGCGTTTGCTTCTCTGCCGATATTAGATCAAGCATCATGTGGTGGAAAGTATTACCACCAGACAGCACCGCTCCTTCTGAAGGGCGCTGGTCTTTTCTTTCTGTTCGACACCTGAGACGTCCTCAAAATGGGGTAGTGCCGAGAATTTTTCCACGCCTTGTGTCGCATTACATTTGCGTCGTCTGCGTTCGTCTAAATACTGAATACGATGCACGTCATTAATCATTGTAATTGTAAAAGTTCTTGCTCGATTAGAAAATTAAAAACAAAACCCTTAATTATTCACAAATAAATATTTATTAATGAAGTATCCATTGTTTTTTAACAACTCTCTCACATCGTTCTACAAGACAAGCTTATTGATGCCATTTTCGTAGCATTCTACTGTCAGTCGTATACAGAGTCAATCTTTTAGTCATTTAAGTACTCCTACATAACCCAGAACAAATGAAAATCCGAAGGGGCTACATCAAGAGAATTAGGTGGATGCTAGAGGATTTCTGTATAATAAAACTTCACAAAATCCAAAGCTCCATGTGCACGCACACAGACAAAATCAGTTCATTTTATAGCAGTTTGTTGGTCTCTTATTAGGTTTTCTATATGTGAAGCATTGAAATGTTTTATCCTATTTTTCTATGCAATCCATTCCATTCTGTAAAACTTGAACCACGATTAGTTAAAAGAAGCTAATTTACATGACCTCGCTGACCTCATTCAATGTTGATTTTTTTTGTTTCTTCTCTTTGTTTTCGCTCTCTCTTTCTTTCTTCTGCAAAAATTGCTTGCGATACGAAAGCGTTTTGGTCTTCGGGATTTAGTTCCTGGGTTTTTCTTCGTTCTCTCTTTTGTTACGATCCATGTCGAGCTTCCAAATCGACCCAGTTTCTTGTTTGTTTTTTTGTTGATTTTTTTTTCATTTCCACTGGGTCAGCTTTTTTTTTATTTTCCCATTATGTCATTTATTTTTTACGTTCCCTGTCCGTTAGTGAAGATATTTATTCCTGCAAATACAGAAATTGGGGCACATGGCAAAGGGGGGGGGAGAAATAAAAAGTGGACTGGTCTTCCTTAGCCATCCAAGTCCTAGTTAATCAGATTCGAGACCGATTCATTCAGCACAATTTGCTCATTCACCCAAAGAACTTATCTATCACCTCTTAATCCTGCATACACCAAAATACCGCATATTCACGGGGTGGGGGTGCTACAAATCACCCCCTGATGAGAGTCCAAAATGTCCTTCTTTTTCATTTTATTTTTATTTATTTATTTATTTTTTTTTTTTTTACAAAAATATATAAAAATGTCATGATGAGATGATGGGGAGGGAACCCTGCCCTTTAGTGAGTGTGCATCTTGATTCTGTCTATCGGCAGAATACAAAGGTCACTCTGATTATTTTGAGGGGTGGACGGGTCTTACTAACAACTTCTTTCGTTTTAGTTTGTTTTTGTTTCAATTTTAGTTTAATTCCCTCCCCTCTTCATTTCATGTTTCGTGATTTTTTTTATATATTTTTGTATTTAAACATTTTGAGATTTTTATATCATGGGATGTTTTTATAGATTCTCCCTGTGAATATGTGGTATTGTCGTATATGTAGGATTGAATGAAGATGTATGAGTTCTTGTGGATCAATTGTATTAGATGAATGAGTCATGATCGGGATTAACTAGGAATAGGATAGTTAGCAAAGATCAGCCTCTCCCCACTTCCCCTTCGGCCATGTGCCACAATTATTGTATTATGTTGATGCAAAAATATAATAATGTCGTTTTCTCACATAGTAACATATGTGAGAAAACGACATTATTTTTGCACCAACCTAATATATTTTACAATAATAAATCTAACTGTCCAAAAACAGAATACAGCGGCCACTCTTATTATTTTTGTGGAGTGGTTGGTTCCTACTAACATCTCTTCTGTTTAATTTGAATCTTCTTTTTTTTTTCGTTATTTGGGTTCATTCCCTAACACCGACTTATTTCATGAGCAAATATTTTTATATATTTTTGTTAGAAAAACAAAAAAGAAACATTTGAACTGCTTGTACATAATATTATTAATACAATTGTTACGCTATGTTTTTAAGCGCTTTTTTTGGGGGGGGGGGGGTAGGGTTCCCTGCGAATTTGTGGTATGTTGTCATATGCTTTATTGGATGACGACTTTGGATGACGACGGATGGGTTTTTTGTGGTAAAAAAGCAAATTGCAAAGAATGCATGGGTGGTGAATCTGATTAGCTAAGTCTAGGATAGAAAGTGTTGACCAGCCTTGACCCACATCCTCATTGGCCTTGTACCAGAATTGTTTCAATTGAAACAATAAATAAATATGTCATCATTTTCTTCTGTCCCGTTTTGTCTTTAAGGTCCTGCAAAGGATGTTTTGCAACACGCGGTCTTGTGTTGTCGTACTGGAAAATAACACCTTTACGATTTGCCAAAATCGGCTGCTGAGTCAGTTAGTCGAAATACTTCTTTGCAGTAATTGCTTCGCCGTCTTGGAGAAACTCAAAGTGAATTAGCAATCTGCAATTCCATCAAACGAACAGCAACACCCCCACTGGATGCAAGCCCGCTTTAGTACCTTGTTCTGCACATTTACAAGCTTGTGTTCAGTTGCGTTTGTGTCTAATGTTATTATAAACGAATGCATTTTTCATGGCTAGGGATAATTCTGTCCAAGAATGGTTCTTTTTGGTGAAGTAACAGCAAAGATATCGCCATAGAAACACAATCGAGTTTATTCTGTTCTATCTGAGAATAGGGTACCCACGTGTCGAGTTTAGAAATGAATTCAAGTCTCTTCGAACGGCGAAAGGTTGTTGAGATATCTATTTTCACTCTTAGCAATCTTTTCCGTCGAAATTTATTCTCCAGGACGACAAGCAGAGGAAGACCATCTCTTTACTTGGTAGCTTTTTTTTTTTTTTTTTTTTTTTTAGTTTTTCATTCATAATTTTATTATTGCCTTCATTTATACTCGAGCTAACGCTCTGCTACAAGCCCGTAAGTGATTCTAAAGGTCAGTTTTGGTTTTACAACGTATCTTACCCACGTGGCAAACATAGAGTATGTATACGTTACGTTTATGGACGTCGGAAATTCGCCCGGGTCGTGGTTGATCGTTCAAGTAAACTAAATGTTACCTCACGCTGAGTTAGCCTTTAATAAGCATAGCTTGTATTTTTTTATTACTTTATTTTTACAAGTCTACAAGTATAGAGCACCCAGTACAAATCAAGCTCAGTGATAATGATATGCAAAGCCAACTTGATGGCTATTACATGAGGACGTGGCACCATTTTAGGAATTGTGTTAAAATGTACAAGTCCCCCGCCACCATCATGATATAGAGGTTAAAAATCATTTAAGTGATAACCCAACAGTACTTCCCACGTTGTTCTTTGAAAAGATGGAGTTTCTCTTACTGTCTCCCCCCCACTCACTTTCTCTCATCCGTTTTCCTCCTTTCTCTCTTTCTTTCTTTCTTGCTCGTGAGGGGAAAACGAGATATAACAATGAATGCAGGCCAGATGAAGATTTAATTTGAAGATGAAAATTATCGGCAAGTTCACATCTCTTTACAGTTTAAATGGCGAGATGTAACCGTAAGTTCTATGCTATAAGTTTCTTCTCTCACACTTCTCGCTTGTGGAACTCTCTTCCGGCTTCTTACTTTCCAGTCAACGTTCAAAAATTTAAATGGAATGTCAGTCGTTATCTTCTGTCTTATTAATTCATGGTCTTTATTTTCTCTCTCTCTCATTAATTATGTTTTTTTGTTTTGTTTTGTTTTATCATAATCTCTCCGTCCTGGTTATGACGATAAACTACGTCCGCTTCTTGGGTAAGACGATAAACTACGTCCAGCAGCAAGGCCTTTGATCAGGAGGTTTTGAGGAGCGTGGAACCATCTCTTAATTGCTGGTGCTCCCAGGTCCACCCTGACCCGGGGGTGGTAGCACCTGTTAGGGTCCCAGCTAAGGACAAATAGTTAACCGCGAAACTGAGGTAAAAAGCATTATGAAAGTGTAAAAATAGGTTTTAATATCAGAAATACTTTGTAAAATATTATTACCAAAAATAAATTTTTGAAGAAAGAAAACTATTACCGGAAATAGATTTTTGACAAAACAAAAATATTACCTGAAAAAAAAGTCATCAGCATTAAATGACCCATTGATATTGATATGCCGTAAACCAAACCAAACCAAACCATCATACTCTCTAACACTCAGTAACTCCTTGCGTCTAAGTTGCATTATTGCCTTGATTAGGGGGAAATGATTAAAATATAACAATAAATTATTTATTTCTTTGCGTTCATTTTTGTTCAAATATCCTTGAGAAATCCATGACTCCATGCCTTCTCTCTTATACTATGGGTTAAACAACTAGACTTTATAACTTAGAATATCAACCAGTCTAAGAGAAAAAAACATTCTGAATTCGAAAAGCGTGGAGAACGCAACAGGAAACCACTTCATTACCTTCCCCAAGAATGTTTGGCAATTTACAGATAATAAAGGAAGCTGGTGAGAGCTATGATCGCCTACAACCTTATCTGCCATCTTACATACCTAGGTGTGTGTTCGTATTAGCGTTTCTTAATGCTATCAGTTAATTAATATATTAACTTGGTAGGTAAGACTTATTATTCTTTTATTATTCTCTCTGCTTAATAGCGTTTTTTCTCATATTCACTAAGACTCAGTAACCCCCACTTGGGTCTTATTGGCTTTATCGCCTTGCCTGGAGTGAAATGATTAAAAAA
The DNA here is from genome assembly GCA_963932145.1 of Acanthosepion lycidas. Lineage (NCBI taxonomy): Eukaryota > Metazoa > Mollusca > Cephalopoda > Sepiida > Sepiidae > Acanthosepion > Acanthosepion lycidas. The sequence continues at coordinate 6,590,608 of OZ010607.1, read as the reverse complement.
AATGTTCAAACTGATTCTTGTGCCATACGTTCCCAGATTGTTCTTTTTAGAGTTTCATTTGAAACGAAATAATACAGAAGGCTGCTGAGAATACCGTGGACGGAATTTGTAACAACGATGACGAAACGTATAATTAGAATAAAAAAGAAACAGTTGAAATTCATTGTGGACATTAAAGTGGACTTGGAAAATTTAACACTCACAGGACATTAAATGGAACAAAGGAAAATAGCACGTAACCTATATAGTGAGTTTGTGCGAATGGATGAAAAAGCAGAAAAGTCTCAAGCGTTTATTAGTACTACTAGTGCAGGGAGATGTGGAGTGCAATGGTCGCTGACTTCGTTATCAGGTCGAGAATTCTTCTCGGATTCTCCTGACTCGTTCCTTCCAACCATCTCTATCAGACATCCTTTATCGTCAGGTCCTCCAGATGGCATCCAGAGTCATCTACAAGTTGGACAATGTAGGTGTGATGTGGTCTTCCACCCGATCTTTTGCTGCGCAATGGGTTCCATAGAAGTGATCACTCACAAGTTCTGACTTACTTCTCCAGGAGTGACCAGCTATCAGAAGGTGTCCATGCAGGCGTTATTTTTTTTTTTGTTTTGTTTTGTTTTTTTTGTTGGGCGTTTCTTCCAGCTGATATCCAATGCAACTCTTAATATCCTTGTGTATGCTCACGTCTTAAAAGGACAGAAAAGAAGAACGTTTAATATGAAATGTGGTAGGGTGATATTACCAGCAAATGATAATAGTCGACGAGTGGCGAGTACTCATTTAACTTTTATTCCAATAAAATTTTTAAAAATATTGGTTTTTTAAAGGCAACGGAGTTCGTGAACAAAAACGTAAATATTTTTACTCTTTGAAATGTCACAGATTTTATAATAAAGTCTTTAGAAGGAAGTGGTAATTGATTTAAATCTTTAATGCATACTTTAAAGCTTAACTTTTGAGACATGCTGTATATTCCGCCATTGAAAAAAATAGTAGAAATTTGTGAATAAAGAGAGAAAAAAAAAACGTTGAGAGGTGTCCATCAAATAATCGTATCTCTGACAAGGCAACAAGCTTCTCCTATTCAAATGAGTTTTGTTAAATGAAGCTCACCTACCAAGAAACATTTTTGTTATGTTTTCTTTTGTTTTCCGCGTCTATCAGACTTTTGCTTCATTTTGCTTTCCAAATTTTTTTCTTGCTACCCAGAATTCCCTTCTTTTGTACACACCCGAAAGCTTTCTATGGCAACGTGACGTTCTTTGTCCTTGGCAAGTTAATTTTCTTTTTCGCTTCTGTGAATATGTTTACCTTGTCCTCCATGTTTGCGTTTTTATTCTTATTTTTATTTTATTTAGGTGAGAAGAGACGGAGACGATCAGATGAAGAAAAAAAGGGTCTGTTTTTTTTAAGCTTCAAATTTATTGTCTTTTATATGTCGTACCTTAACATTAGTTAGATATGATTCGAGTTCGACATATCACCGATTTTACTGCGGTTTCCACCGTCATCGAATTCTTGGGCGAAAGCTGCTGAATCCCATTATTATTATTATTATTATTACTATTATTATTATTATTATTATTATTATTATTACTATTATTGTTGTTGTTGTTGTTGTTGTTGTTGTTGTTGTTGATGATGATGATGTTATTATTGGTAAATATTTCGTATTGAACGTTAGTAGAATCCACCGGGTGCGATGAATAAATTGCCGTCTAAATGATACAATAAGGAAAATAGCATCGACATCCCATTTTAACAGCTATATAGGGTGCGATGGATAAATTGTCGTCTACATGACACAACAAGGAAAATAGCATCGACATCCCATTTTAAAAGATATACAAGGTGCGATGGATAAGTTGTCGTCTAAATTACACAAAAAGGGGGATAACCCGACAATTATTTTAAATATATTTACCAAAATTGCACAAAAATCTATTGAAATACTAAGGAATAAATTTATTCAATAAAATCACAATTGGCTTCAACCACGGCCTCCAGATGTCTTCAGAATCTTCTTCACCTCTTCTGGACGGTCTGCTTCCTTATGTTGGTGAATTCTGCCATAATCCTTGTCTTCAGATCATTTTAGGTGTTACAAGAAGTTTTCTCGGTCTCTCGCTCAAATACGTCTACATATAATAAGGAAGAAGGATGCAGTCTTGCTAGATGTGGTCGCAGAAATTGTCAGACAGATATAACTGTGTTCTTCTGCGTCTGTGACATGGTGCAGAGTCCTGTTGCCATTTTTTTTTTACGTTTGTACACATGATTCCCTGGCCTGCTTGGAATGTTAGAAATTTTCTAGTGCAAGGGAGAAAACTTAAATTCTTCCTTGTCTTGTTGATTGTCATTTATGGTTATGAAGAAATTTGAAAGAAAATTGTAGGGAATCGGTAGGGAGATTATTTCCAGTTTCCACTTCCCCATTATAGGCATTACAATATCACGGATATACTAACACCTTAACACAGAGGAAGGAAAGGCCAGAATAACTGAAAGAACGGAATGACAAATCTGTTTTATATAGAGCTATGGCAAGATGCATAACCACGATCACGCAATATGGAAAGATATCTCAAATCTCAAGGGAAAACCAAACTGGTTAAATTGAAGAAAAAGCAAGAAAAACTTGAATTGGAACTGAAATCGTGAAAGACTTAAATGATTTGGGCAATAACAAAATTACAGAGATACTAAATGAATATTAGCAATATAACGGAAAAACTAACTAAATCTCTTTTCATGGCGATGCCTATTAAGCCAGGTGCAAACGAATGCAAAACCCATTGAGCAATACGCCTAATAAGCCATATAACAAAATTTATCATCTGAATTTTGATAAATAGAGCGCACAGCTGAATTAGACCAGAAATAGTAGAGGAACAGTGCGATTTCGTTTAAGTCTCTGGGGCAAGAAATAGGATATTTATTCTCATGTCAGAAAAAAGCAATACAAATACAAAAACGATCAATAAATATGTTATAGAGTTTATGAAAAAGCATTTGATAAAGTGGGCGACTAACAACTGCTAGGTAAGCTTGATATATTTGGGAAGGGTATTTGAAAAATCCAGAACCTATACTAGGATCAAACAAATATTTGGACTGCTAGTTAAGCTTGATTTATTTGGGAAGGGCATTCAGATAATCCAGAAACCATACTAGAATCAAACAACACCTTAGACTGCTAGTCAAGCTTGATTTGTTTGGGAAGGGTCTTCGAATAATCCATAACCTATAATATGATCAAATAACTATTTGGACTGTTAGGTAAGCTTGATTTATTTTGGAAGGGTATATGAATAATCCAGTAACTATAATGGCATGAAACAACTGTTTTGATTGCTAGTTAAGCTTGATTTATTTGGGAAGGATATTTGAATAATCCAGAACCTATAAAAGGATCAAACAACTGTTTTGATTGCTAGTTAAGCTTGATTTATTTGGGAAGGATATTCGAATAATCCAGAACCTATAAAAGGATAAAATATCTATTTGGACTGCTAGTTAAGCTTGATTTATTTGGGTAGGTTATTCGAATAATCCAGAACCTATACTATAATCAAACAGCTTTTTGGACTACTATGCAAGCTTGATTTATTTGGGAAGGTTATTTGAATAATCCAGAACCTATACTAGGATCAAACAATTATTTGGACTGCTTTGTAAGCTTGATTTATTTGGGAAGGTTATTTGAATAATCCAGAACCTATACTAGGATCAAACAACTATTTGGACTGCTATATAAGCTTGACTTATTTGGGAAGGTTATTCAAATAATCCTGAACCTATACTTGGATCAAACAACTATTTGGACTGCTATGTAAGCTTGATTTATTTGGGAGGGTTATTCGAATAATCAAGAACCTATACTTGGATCAAACAACTATTTCGACTGCAAGTTAAGCTTGATTTATTTGGGTAGGGTATTCGAATAATCCAGAATCTATACTAAAATCAAACAACTATTTGGACTGCTAGGTAAGCTTGATTTATTTGGGAAGGTAATTCGATCAATCCAGAATCTATACTAAAATCAAACAGCTTTTTGGACTACTATGTAAGCGTGATTTATTTGTGAAGGTTATTTGAATAATCCAGAACCTATACTAGGATCAAACAACTATTTGGACTATGTAAGATTGATTTGTTTGGGAAGGTTATTCAAATAATCCAGAAACTATACTAGGATCATACAACTATTTGGACTGCTATGTAAGCTTGATTTATTTGGGAAAGTTATTCAAATAATTCAGAACCTATACTTGGATCAAACAACTATTTCGACTGCTATGTAAGCTTGATTTATTCGGGAAGGGCATTTGATCAATCCAGAATCTATACTAAAATCAAACAGCTATTTGGACTGCTAGTTAAACTTGATTCATTTAAGAGTTTATTCGAATAATCCAGAAACTATACTTGGATCAAACAACTATTTGGTCTGCTATGTAAGCTTGATTTATTTGGGAATGGTATTCGAATAATGCAGAACCTATAATAGGAACAAATAACTATTTGGACTGCTAGGTAAGCTTGATTTATTTGGGAAGGGTATTCAAATTATCCAAAAGCTATAATACGATCAAATAACTATTTGGACTGGTAGTCTGACTTGATGTATTTGTAAAGGGTATTCGAATAATCCAGAACCTTTAATAAGATAAAATAACTATTTGGTCTGCTAAGTAAGCTTGATTTTTTGGGGAAGTGTATTAGAATAATCCAGAACCTATAATAGGACCAACTAAATATTTGGACTGCTAGTTAAGCTAGATTTATTTGGGATGGGTATTCGAATTATCCAAAACCTATACTAGGGTCAAACAACTATTTGAACTGCTAGGTAAGCTTGATTTATTTGGGAAGGGTATTCGATTAATCCAGAACACATGCTAGGATCAAACAACTATTTGGACTGCTAGTTAAGCTTGATTTTTTTGTGAAGGGTTATCCAATAATCAAGAACCTATACTGGGAGGAAACCATCTGCATAAAAATAGAAAATGAAATCAGTAAATATGCAAAAATAGAAAAAGGTGCAAATCAAGGTGATGTCTTCTCACCAGACTTATTAACCCTTTACATGAGGCGATCCAGATAGAATTAGAATTTACACTAGGTTTCATTATTGGCGGTCACTCTCATAGCAATTTTAGATATGCAGATGACACAGTTTTGATAACAGACACCGAAAGCTAACTATGGGAAATCTTATTGAAGTTAGTAAAGGAAAGCGAGGAGAAAGGACTAACCATCAATTGCAAAATGGGAGAATGACTAGTTTTTTTAAAAAATTAATAACACAAGATGCAAACTGTGAATTGGAGACATCGAAATTATTTAATTACAAGAATCTAATTATCTCAGTTGTATTTTAACAAGGTGAAATGACACACCAAAATCCAAAGTGACGTTCGGTATCTATCAATCCACCCACGAGGACCGACTGTGGCACAAGGCCGGTTTAATGTGGGTCTCTCCGAGACCGTAGGCTCGGCCAAAAATATAGCTTTTGAAACCGCCTAGACGGGTTCAGGCCCTGTCTACCTCCCCGAACGAAACATTGCCCTTCGGCAAGGCTTCGTCCGAGTTCCTCTCCGCATTAGCAGAGAGTTCGACAGAACGGCGACTCGGAAGCTCACAAAGGTAGCGTACTACACTTTAAATCCAAAGTGACATTGGAATAGCGAATCATGCTTTCCAAAAGTTAAACAAAACGTGTAAGTGAAGGAAAATGGCCAAGCCATTTCTGTTTTTGCGTCCTTAGTTGGAAACATGTGCTTTCCTTTGTTCTGCTAACTGCCATGAGCTAACAGATCATACTTCTTCGCGGTCTACTCAGCAAGTAGGGGTCGTCACTCACAAACTTACGACACTTACCCACGCCACTCACCGGCATAACTCGCTGTCATCACGTGACCCTCGTGAATTCATCTTAAACCAAAAGGAGTTAATCAGCTTCTGTATCCAT
>OZ010607.1:6537125-6579625 GCA_963932145.1 Acanthosepion lycidas | reverse complement strand
TCCATACATTCTTGGGACAGATTCTCTCTCTCTCTCTCTCTCTCTCTCTCTCTATATATATATATATATATATATATATATATATATATATATATATATATATATATATATATATAAGAACAGTAAGATATATAATCTGGTGTTCTTATAGATATTTTTATTTTTACAAAATAGTGCTCAATGTAAATTTACAGAGCACTAATAGTATAAATTAATTGATTTAAAATATGGTTATTTTTGCTACACAGTTCTAACCATGTTTCAAAAATGGAAGCTAAAAACCCCGAATTTAATTTTGTAATTGAATTAAAGACATTAGTCTCATTTCATCCTCAAGCGAATTTAGGAGTAACTTTTAAAATTAATGGGTTTTAAAGACACAGCTAAAATCATAATACACGTTATATTTATATATATATATATATATATATATATATATATATATATGTGTGTGTGTGTGTGTGTGTGTGTGTGTGTGTAAAGGGTGTATCAGAAATACTTTTGCAAGCTATAGGGGAGGGTTTCTAATACCAAAAGAAGTTTTTTATAAAGTCAAAAAATAATCCTTCGATTTTGAGTTAAGTTTAAAGTTTACGATAGACGCTATTAAATATACAATCGATCTTCGTCGATGCATAGTTTGTGGTAATCATGGATCCTATCCCAGCAACGCGACAATAAGCATCAGCAAAGTTTGGATGGTTCGCCTGCATTCGGTCTGGAAACACAATTGATACAGCCAATCTGATTCGTATGTCCATTTCAAGATGTCGTTACTTGCAGATTGACTACAGATTCTCGATTGGATTTAAATCAGGAGAGTTTCCTTGCGTGCAACGTTACAAATTTTCGTACGCTTCCTTGGAGTAACGTCCATCTCAGACACTGACCATAGGACAACTAATCGACAGTTGAGACAATAGTGTCCGGGCGTGCTAAAAATCTGATGGATGACGCGATATTTTTCAAAGGCCAGAAAATTTCATCATACATCCCAGAAATAGATTTATATTGCTGCACACCACTGCAATAGGCCTAATCTGAGGAAAAAATAGAAATCTATTACACACAGTTACTCCCGTAGGTCTAAATCTGACCGTATATTGAAAGCGGTTGTTTCAATTAATTTGCATAATAATGTAGGTATTTAAGCTGATTATACAATTATATACTTCTTTTTTAATGGTGGGTTTGATATGATTGATACGGTCAAACTGAAAAACGATCTCGAAGAATGGGAAATGCTTGTTGATTTTAAATCTTCTTAAATGAAACTAAACTCTTTTAATAAATTTAGAGATATTTTTTTTATTTGTTTCCATCAGCATGGTTAATGTTTTCTGCTGACATGAATTAGAATGATTACACTGAATCAATTGCTCGACCTTCTGCAAGGAAAGTTGCTTCACTGTGCCGTGAGCGTTAATCTTTTCTCGCCAGAATCTTTCTGACATCTTTCTTAGGCAACCATTTTCCCGGGCATTGAATATTACTGTCACAATGCGTATGGTGCTTTTGTAATATATGTAGAAATTCTTGATGAAATAGAAATAAGAATCTGAAAAGTTATCGGTGCTGACCTGGCATCTCCGCTTCAGTCAATTTCACACCTCCGTAACGTACCTTCTTTTTTTCTGTAAGTATTTGTTGTGAAGTAAACAGTAAACCATCGGTGACTCTTTGAACTCATCTAATACTATAAAGAGTTCCATTGTATGAGATTAGTAATAGCAAAATTTCGATCAAGCATTTCGCCGCCTTTGCTTCAGACAGAGAGAAACCTAGACGAGTCTATGCCTACGGGAAGAGTTTCATCTGGGAAACTAGACAAAGCCGACCCCGAGTCTGTGCGAGGTCTTAGGGGAAATCTTGCCCGAGCTTACGGGTTTGGAATCGCCCCACATAAAAACCGGCCTTGTGTCACATCCTGCCTTGTAAGGAAGTTTGGGTAAATACCTGCCAAATCGCAGACATTTCACTCCCAGGATCGCGACAGGCTTGTCGAACTCTCTGCCTTCGGGCAGTGAGGATCCCAGATGAGGTTATGCCTACGAGCTTAGAATCGCCCCACATAAAAACCGGCCTTGTGTCACATTCTGCCTTGTAAGGAGGTTTGGCCGAATCGCAGATAGGCATTTCGCTGCCAGTCTCGCAACAGGCTTGTCGAACTCTCTGCCTTCGGGCAGTGAGGATCCCAGACGAGGTTATGCCTACGAACAGAGTTTCATATCGGGAACTAGACAAACCCGACCCCGTCTGTGCAAGGTCTAAGGGGAAATTCTGCCCTGGCTTACGGGCTTGGAATCGCTCCACATAAACCGGTCTTTGGCCACATATTGCCTTGTGGGGAGGTTTGGGTATATACCAACCGAATCACAGGCATTTCGCTGCCAGGCTCGCGACTGGCTTGTCGAACTCTATGCCTACAGGCAGAGAGGATCCCAAACAAGGCCATGCCGATAGGCAGAGTCTCGTTTGTGAGCCTAGACAAACCCCACATTTCCCGAGCCTATGAACTCAGAATAGCCCCACTTAAAAAACCGACCTTATACTACATAAACTTGACCTTGTGTCACAACTCATCTCACTGTGGAGACTGAGTAGAAACCAGTCGTACTGGAGTCAGACTTCATACTAACTATACAGGCGTTACGGCACTAGCGTAAGCATTACGTATAAAGAATATTTTATTCCAAGTACGAGTGTGTGTTGTAACAATAACCTTACAATAGGAAATTTTAATAGTATTTTTACGATAATTATTCTGATGAGCTTTCGTGTTTGGTGCTTTGACTTTACGAATATAAGCGCATTACTAGATTGGCAGCTAGGTCTCATTATTTTACAGTTGAAATGACTAGATGTAACCGTAAGTTCTATGCTAACAGTTTCTTCTCTCACACTTCTTGTATGTGGAACGCCTCTTGTTTTCCAGTCAACTTTAATCTTTAAAAATTTAAATGCAATGTCAATCGTTATCTTTATTCTTGTTCTTTTATTGTTCCCTTTCTTTAATAATGTTTTTGTATTTCTCATATTCTTTCACACTCAGGAACCGTTTGCGTCTTAGTGGCTTTATTACCTTGCTTGAGATAAAATGGTGCGAGTTAGAATTTGCGCTTTTAGCTTTGGTTCATGTTTGTAAAAGACTTCATTCTATTTAATGTCAAAAAATTCTTCTCCGAAATTTATGGATACTTCGAGACTTTCTTCGAATGTATGGCATTGTCATTCGATCTGCAATGGAAAAACTCTTTCATTAAAATTAATAAATCAATGACTTGTAGTCGTGTCTGAATTCACGGAGCGCCTGATTTTGACATTTATTCAAAGACAAGAATTATTGTTTATATATATTGACTACGCGACGTAAGTAGAGACATGGCTACACATTCATATCTCCTTAATAGAACTTTTTTAAATAAACAAACGCATTTTATTAGATTAATTTCTATTTCTCTGTTTACACAATGTTTACATGTATACTTATGAATATACAAATATCTATCTATCTATCTAACTATCTCTCTCTCTCTCTCTCTCTCTCTCTATATATATATATATATATATATATACAGCGTCAGAAGTAAAAGGTTGAAATATTGTATGGACGCACCATAAGTGCCAACAATGCCATCCTACATTGAAACACCTTCGGCAAAATAATGAAAAAGTAGACTAAGGAAACCGTCACTGCGTGGACTGGAGTCTCAGACATATGGCAGGAACTGGTCAGGTGCTCACCGACAATGACCACACCTATCATGGGATGATGATGATGTTGATGATAAATTGACCTCTACCGCCCGGTGCATGTGATAGTCAAAATAGTTGAGGTAAAATGCAATATACATGGCCTGAACATTGCGTTTAAGCATGAAACAGATAGTCACCTGTAAACACAGACCTCAATGTCTACTCATATATATATATATATATATATATATATAAACCTAGTGAGCCAGACAAACCTACCCAGGTTTCACCTAAAACGATCGTCAGGGAAAGCCGGTTAAAGAGGCAAAGAGAAACGCAAAGAGAAACGCATACTTGTAGGCGATAGTCCAAATATACCACCTGACCCAAGATAAAGAAAAACACAAGAACACCGGGGTTGGGGGTAAAGATTTATTCAACAACTAAAAGGGGAGGGGATATTAAAAGGGGAGTTGATATTAAAAGGGGAGGGGATATTAAAATACGAACATTAAGGTGGAATGACAAAATAAACGGGGAACTATAAAACGAGGTACTATAAAAAAAAAGATACTATAATCATACGAGTAGTTTTAAAAACGAAAAAACTAAACATAGTACCACGCTATCCACCTATGTATGGAAAACTAGGCAAGAAAACGATAAAGACCCCATCCTTAAATGGGAAATATTAAGAAAATGACCCAAATATAAAGCAGGCCAAAAATTTTGTAAACTATGTACAGGGGAGAAATTAGTCATAGCTTTATATAATCAACCTAATCAGATATTAAACTCCAAAACCGAAATTCTTAACATATGTAGGCATAAAAAATCTTGGTTATATATATATATATATATATATATATATATATATATATATATATATATGTGTGTGTGTGTGTGTGTGTGTGTGTGTTTGTGTGGGTGGGTGTGTCTGGGTGTGTATACGTGTATATATATATTTGTGTGTGTGTGTGTCTGTGTAGAAGCTTGAAATGATGTGGACAAAAATGTCATCCTACATTGAGACACTTGTAGAAAAAGAAGAAAAGGAAGACTAAGGAAAGGATTGGCTGAAGAATTCACTACATGGACTGGAAAGATCACAGAGTGTCTCAGACATATGGCGGGAACTGGTCAGGTGCTCACCGACACAATGACCACACCCTGTCATGGGATTGATGGTGATGATGAGGAGGAGAATGATGCATTGATGTCTGCTGTCCTAAATATTTGAGAAACGTAAATATATATATATATATATATATATATATATATATATATATGATAAAAATATTTTCAAGGTATTCTATATTTATGTGTTAAAGTACTCAGCATCAATATTTGTAATTTGTTCATTTGTGTATTATTTACGTCATTTATTCATTAGTTTGAGTTAATTTATTTTCCTTATTTATTTTTTGTTTATATTATTATTTGTTTTTTGTTGTTTTTGTTCGTTTTTAGTTTTCGATTTTTAAGTAACATAATAAAACTTTGTTTTGGTGTCTACATTTTGAGATGAGTTCTGAGCGTTTATTTTGCAATTTAAGGAAGGTGATTTTTACCTTTTTTTTTCCTCCAGACAGAGTTTAGCGTTATTGAATTTATTGTTGTAAGCTGATGCTGTTTTTCTTATTTTCTATGATTCCAGTGATATGTTGTCTTTTTTTTAAATTTACCAGACTTTGCAGTTCGCGTATTTAGTATTCATAAAGAAAATTTTGTGTGTGTAGTTTCTTTGTTTCCAGAGTCCATCAGTTACTCCTATATATATTTTTCTTCGTTATCTACTGATTTTACAGTGACTTGGTCTGTTTTATAATCCTTCCTGGTTTCGCTGAAGATGTTTTCACTGGAAGAATTACCAAATAAGATGGGATTAACTGATTGTAAGATCTGCTTGATTATTGATGGTGGGTGGTTGGAAGGCGTGTGTATATAAAGTGGTTTGTCATTAAGTTTTCTGTATGGTTAATATTTTTCTTAGTTCTGGTTCTTAGGAGATAGCTTTATTTATCCAGTATGGTTTCTGTTATAGAATAGTAGAAATATTTTATATCTACTTGTATTTTTTTAAGCATTTCACCCCAAGCAAGGAGGTAAGCCGCTAGGACGCAAGGGGTTACAGAAGATTTGAAGCAAGACCAGATAGGAGTGATAGAGGAAAGGATGAGGAGAAGGATAGTGGATAGATCAAGGTATCTGGAGATGTCGATTGACATTACATTTGAATAGTTGGAGATTATAGCTATCATGAAAACAGGAAAAAGGGAGTTCAACAGGTGAGAGGTGCGAAATATGAAGCTATTGGCGTAGAAGAGACGGCTACATTTAACAGTTTCAACAGTGAAAGTGTGAAAGCGGGATGCCAGCCTCGTACAACGCTTGAATTCATGAAGTCTGAGAACTAGCGAAAACAGCTCGTCGGAGCAATTACCATGAAAGTATTTGTAAAAAAGACAGAGAGAGGCGACGGTGCGTCTGTGAGAGAGTGACTGCAGACGAGATGCCAGATCAGGGCCAATTACATTGCACATTCGTCTCTGGAGCTTACCAAGAACCCCGAGTCAAACAGAAGGGGCTCCAGATCATATATGGCAGCAATACTCCATGCAAGGGCGATTAGTAATAATTAGGAATTATATTTGTTCTTTAGATTATGGAACCAGTTTATAGTAGTCTTGTGTTTTTCTATATTTACTCCTAATTTCTTCAGTATCTGTCTATATTCGGAGATGAGGTATTATGTACATTATTTACATTATTCGGACTATTGTCCTCATCTTTGTTGCCATATGTATTACAACGTTTCGGCCTTTCAGTATATGTCTATATTTCTGAGGTGTGGTATTATGTACACTATTTACATTATTCGGACTATTGTCCTCATCTTTGTTGCCATATTTATTACAATGTTTCGGCCTTTCAGTATCTGTCTATATTTCTGAGGTGTGGAATTATGTACACTATTTACATTATTCGGACTATTGTCCTCATCTCTGTCGCCATATGTATTACAACGTTTCTCAGTATCTGTCTATATTTCTGAGATGAGGTATTATGTACAGTATTTACATTATTCGGACTATTGTCCACATCTTTTTTGCCATATTTATTACAACGTTTCGGAGCATACAACGGCAGAAACGTTGTAATAAATATGGCGACAAAGATGAGGACAACAGTCCGAATAATGTAAATAATGTCCTAATTTCTTTTAGTTCTGAGTTAATTCTTTTTAGTATTATTTTAGTTATTTTACCTGGTTCATTTTTAGTTGGGTTTATGAGTCTGCATGTTGTATTCGTCCTGAAATATTCTTTGTGGTCTTTTAGTATGATAAATGCCTGTTATTTAGCGATGTAATTTATTGGTTGTCTCGGTCTAATGTTTGGTCGATTTTTTAGCTTCCATATTAATTCTGTAGGTTTTGGTGCTTTCCTCTATATTTTAGTTATGTTGTACTTAAGTGATTTGTCATGTTTTGGAGGCTTCATTCGTATAAATTTCTAGTTTTGTTCGCTGCGATAAATACGTTCGGTGAATTCTTTATTTTGGTTATGTATCCTTTTTAGATTTTTCTGGAAGGCATCTAATTGTTTATGAAATAATTATGAAATAATAGAATTATGAAATTCTAAGTTCGTCAAGTTTTCTCGAACTTGTCTAATTTCTTGCGTGCGTCGAATATTTCTAGTTTTAAATCAGTAATTTTCCATGCGTTTGTTATTTGTGTTTACTTCTTGGTTTAAAAAGAAATGCGTTTCCAACACATTCTTTTGATAAAGCTTTCTATTTTTTCTACTATTTTTTGTTTGTAGGTGAATGCTGAAGGAATGGCTGTGTTCTTTAAGGAGTTATCGAGGCTAAATGTCATTGATAGGTTTTAAATGTATCGAAAGTGCTCTACTGTTTATCAGGAGCTAAACTACATTCGTATCCAAAATTATCTTCATTCAATAGTCCTTACAATAATTCAGAATATAACCGTTACTACCCACAAAAGTAACCGTTAGAATAATACAATAGACTTACCCATAATGCACCACTGACCTGTATAAATAAATATTTGAGTCAAAGCTCAATTCACATATAAGAATGAAACAGAGAGTCTCTTATGGCTGTTCACTTAAATGTCCACTTTATATATATATATATATATATATATATACAATGGCCAACTACCTGTCCGCTAGGGCGGCTAGCTAATATTTGTTGCAGATGCCTTCTAAAATACATTTATGTTTGTTCAATACCCAACAGGCTCACTTGCGGTTTATACGGCAACTATGCTAATCAGACTTTAGTTACAGTTAATAGGAGAAACCGCATAATGTGGCGTGATCAATAGTTTGCACAATTCCAGCACGCTCAGAAGGGTTGACTTGTTAATATGTCCCGGCAGAACTCTGAAATCAATTTCAGCTACAAGGCTTTTATCTATCTATCTATCTATCTATCTATCTATCTATATATATATATATATATATATATATATATATATATATATATGTGTGTGTGTGTGTGTGTGTGGAAAGATGATATTTTTGATACACCCTGTATATACAGGATGGATCAAAAATGGTATCTTTCATGGTAGATGTCAACCAGTGCATCGCGAACAATATGTCAGAGCCCCTTCATGCATTAACTACATGCATCTTCGTATTAGCAAGGGTACATCCTCTAGCAGGTCTGAAAGTGTGTTCGAAAGGACTGGAAGTGTGTCCCTGTAGACAGCTCCTGTAAGACGTGCTGGGAGAACATATGGACCTACCTGACAGTCACCTACAATACCAATCCGTTCATTAATCATAAACTGATGATGGGGTCTAGCCTGTATTGTACCATCGGGATTTCGATCCACCCACAAATTTTGGTTTGGTAAATTTGTTATTTTGTCTCTTCTAGATGTTGCCTCATCCGAAAAAAAATTGGAGAGAAACAGATCGGCAGTTTGTGTAATAAACCATCGGCAAAAATTCTCCCGTGATAAGTGATCAGGGGGCAAAAGACCCTGCACACGTTGCAATTGATACGGATACAGCAGCTGCTCTTGAAGTACCCTCCGTGCGGTACTATGAGATGTACGACATGCTTGGACCATTTGACGTCTATTGATACCTAGATCGTCCGTGACAGCCTGTAGAATGTGTTCTTCGTGCTCAGGCGTACGAGTGGATCTCGGTCTTCCTCGATCCAGAGTTTGTGGTGCCATGGATCTTGATCCAGCATCGCGAAGATAAACAGCAGCAAATGCTGGATGACGCCAGTCTTCGGTGTGAAAATGAAATCTGTTACAGCTGTACAGATTAGCGTCCATTACCATTCGCGCGGTCGTATGTAAAAATCATACCTGCCTGCTCACGATACGAATATCCCGCCATTGTCAAACGGAACACTTCCCAGTTAACTCACTACTACACACGGTAAACGTTGAAGACAGACTAGCCACAAATTTACACGAATGAAAAATGTTACCTAGTCTACGTTGCAACACAGCGCTTTATACCCTAAACCTTCTTTAAACTTAATAAGAAAAAAAAACGTAGCATTTGCGGATATATGTTTGTATGGACTTTGTTCTTGTTTTATCGTGGGGAACCCGCCTCCTAAGTTTCTAAATGTATTTTGATACACCCTCTATATATATATATATATATATATATATATATATTAATAAAAAATGACAATAGGAAAACTGGTAATTGCTGACGCGTTTCGTCCAATGTGAAAATGAAATTAATTGAACAAAGTAACTAATAAAAACAAAAACAGAATGTTCCTAGCAACTGGAATGTAGAGAAACGCTATTTTCATATTTTTAACTGAAAAATAACGTCAGTAATTGTCACGTGTGGAGAATATTGTCATTATATCTGTGTTGATGTATTCAACCATTTTCTTTTGATTTTATGAATCTGTTGTGTATATTTGTTTGTAAGAGCAGTAATTTTGTTAAGAAAGGTGAAATAGGGAAAAAACCTGGGCGTAGATTAATATTTAGGTAATTTTCTATGGCGGCACTCTCCAGAATTTTCCTTCTGAGTGAGTTATTTTCTTTTTTATGAGTGTAGCATTTTTAAAATCAAAATTATGGTTGAATTTAATTTCATTTTAGTATTTTGCTTTGATAAAGTCCACATTGGACGAAACGCGTCAGCAATTACCAGTTTTCCTATTGTCATTTTTTATTCATAAATATTGTCTTCTCTACTGGTTAAATCGGAGAAATTTTCATATATATATATATATATATATATATATATATATATACCGGTTGTGGCATCAAAATTGTTTAAAACGTGTAACAGCAAAATTATCCAATTGTTTGATTAAGCTTTGAAGAGGTTTATTATATTAGAGATGATTAAAGATATCGTACTGGAATGCTCCGAGGATTTTAGCATTATTACACTCTACTTTGAACAGTAAACTATGACCCCTCCTCCTGTTCTGACCACATGATCTTTTTTCCTCTCTACTTTTCCATCTTTTTAAAACTTATTCACAGTTCTCTTAATGGTTCTTGATTTTTCTTTGAACATTAAGGTCAGAGTATGAATGTTGATAGCATTACTGAAAACCTGAACGATATTTTTCTCTAACCATTGCTCAGTTGGCAAGGCATAGTGTCGCTGAAACGAAACAATTTTAACTTGTTCTGTTCCTAGCTGAATAACTCAATGTGTTTTTCAGCAATTTTTACGACAAACTGTGTCAAGATGGCTAGACATCTTATCTGTAAACCTCGAAAAAGGATGTTTAATAGTTTCTTAGATATTAAACATTTTGTGGGATGGACAATTATCCTATTCTGTTATATGATTTGGACAATTTTACAGTTACACCCGCTATATTTCAAAGTAAGATGTCACAGCAACTCAGTTCTTTGAACCGAAGAGCCAGTTGCACATATTGAATTCAGACCGCTTTCCACCGAAGGCTATATAACCCAGTCTGTCCTGCAACCGAGTTAATATAAAGAACTCGACTAGAATTCGAACTCGGATCTTCTCAGTCTGTGACTTTATATATTATCCCACAGTGCTTCCATACGAACTTCCGGAAATCTGACCTAACCAGATTTTGTGGCAATGACCTCTTTCACTGGCCTTGAACCTTTCTACGACACTTCGTAGATGTATATATTAATATATAAATAAATATGACCCATATGAGTGCTTGCATAATAATTATATCATGACAAATTTCACATGATGTTCATATATATAGAGTAGATACATACGGAGTAGGCCAGCTACACACACACACACATATATATATATATATATATATATATATATACGCCAAAGTATTCGATTTACACTCACACACACATATATATATATATATATATATATATATATATATATATATATATATATATATATATGTATGTATGTATGTATGTATACGCCAAAGTATTCCATTTACACACACACACACACACACATACACACATATATTTATATATGTAAATCGAATACTTTGGTATATATATATATATATATATATATATATATATATATATATATATATGCATACACACACACACACACTCATATATATATATATATATATATATATATATATATATATATATATATATATATATATATATATATATATATATATGCCAATGTCTTCGAGTTTATCTGATTAATAATTCCGAAATTGATTTGATGATATTTATCTACTTAATTAGTGTTAAGAAAAAAGCTTTATAAGTGAATTGATATCAAATGAAGAGATAATTAATTTTGTTAATTATTTAATTTATATTGTCAACTATGATATAAATGTAATAAAGACAACTGTGGCTGTGAATTAGGTCAGAACAACTTACACTCTTCCACGAAATGCCTGATACAAAATTACTCATTATTTACAAGGCTTATATAAATAAATTTTGTAAAATAAACATTCATTCCTCCTATTTTAACCGAACAGCTAGTACTGCTCTAATTATATTGTTTTTCAGTCCCTAAATATTTTTCTAGGATCAAAGTGTAGCATATGTTTTCGTTATCTCTCATGGTGTTAGCAATATTAGTTGCTTCCTTATAAGGAAGTATTCAGCATTCTTTCGCTAAGCAGCCAGCCCTACGCGAATAACGTTGTTCTCTTCCTGATCATCTGGCTTGGATCAATGTGTATTATCTGTTATCATCTCTAATAGTAAAGATCATGTTCAGCTTTATTTGACCTAGCAGCCAGTGCTACTCGAATTACTCTGTTTTTTGCTCCCTGTCTCTGACTCTGGGATCAACGTATATACCTGGAAATGGTAATGTTAGCCGTTTCCTTATTAGGAAATTTCAGTATTCCTTGGGTGAGCAACCAATGCTACTTTCAGCTGAAATTTATAATTTCTTTCTGTTTGAATAATTTCCAGGCAAAGAGGTTCCTCAGTTGATTACTGAACTGTTTAGCGATATCTGTAGTCCTGTATGGCAGTGAATGCTAGACAATTTCTTCAAAGACTTCAAGCAACATAAATGTGGTTCTACAGGATGCTAAGAATAACATGGACGAAATAGCAACGACGAGGTTTTAGATAAAATGCAAACAAAAAAGGAACCTTATACTTAACATCAGGAAGAGACAGTTGACATTTCTGAGATACAAAATGAGAAAAGATGGCTTGGAAAATCTGATACTCACGGGAGAGATTGAAGGAAAGATTGACAAAAGAAAACAACGCATAACAAACATGACTTGGATGGCGGTATATGTATGAGAAGAAATAACGAAAAGACAAAATTTTTAAGGGCTACAATGGCAAGAAATGTGGAGCGATGATTGCCCCTGTTCTGAGTGGTGACAACACAAAGATGTCCCTTGGTATCGCTCTTCACAGTTTTAGTAGGGGCTTTCTTCTAAACCTTTTCTTTGACTTTGTAGTATGTCATCAATTGATTTTGTTGTTCATCTGACAGCAAGGCCTTTGATCGGGAGGTTTTGTGGAGCGTGGAAGCACCTCTTAGATACTGTTGTTCGTAGGTCCATCCTAACCCAGAGTTGTAGCAATTGTTAAGGTCACAACTATGGGAAAATATTTAACCGACTATGTAAGTATAAAGTATGTTTCGAGGCAACCTTCTTCAGATATAGCCTTTCTAGCCATCTTCTTTAAAGACGCTCGTTTCCACATGCGGTTTCCGAAATTAAACCAGTTTATGCTGATTGGATCTCTATATTCGATATCGCTGTATCATTCGCAATTGTGTAGCGCCAGGATACCTTACAATACACCGAAGATACCATTTTCTTAGCTTCGTTTAACTGCTTTTTACTAACAAATGCCCTGGGTATGACGATAGCTACATCCCGTAACAAGGCCTTTGATCGGGAGATTGAAGGTCTTCAGGAGCGTGGAACCAGCTCTTAATTGCTGTTCTTCCCAGGCCTACCCGGGGTGGTAACACCTGTTAGGGTCCCAGATATGGGCAAATAGTGAGCCCCTCATACAAAAACACTATGAAAGTATGAAAATACATTTTAATAGCCAATATACCAGCAATATATTTTGATGAAAAAAAGACCGTCAATACACTAAAGTACTAGATTTTATCTGTAATTGAAACCATAAAATTGTATTCAAATTATTTAGAGTTCGGCATTAAATGACCTCTAGAGGTGTTGATATGCCGCTAAACAAAATCAACCAACATCAATTTTGATGATATTAATCCATATAATATCCTACAATTTCTTAAATCATATTACATTCGAAAATAACTTTTATAAAAAACATATCACTGCACCTAGTAATTGTCGACACAACCTTGTATATGCAAAAAAAGCTGAGTATCATCTACCATGTATTCAATTGTGAAAGCAGAATAACATATTTTTATTACTCCCAAATTCCCCAAAAAATTAAATTTCGATGTCAAATAACCCATGAGTTGTTGATATACTGTTAAACAGATCAATTAATTTTATTTTAGGCTATATGTGATATCCTTTTTAGTTGTTGATGCTGTTAAAAGTCTTCAAATATTTTGGTTTCAGTTATTTTTTATGGTTCATTTTTAAGATTATGTAGCGCCAGTTCAAAGACGAATGGTCTTTACTAAGACCTACAGGCTTACTATTAGTTACAGAGTGAACAATAATTCAACTTCTACGATAATCATCCACATTATACTTGACAAAATAAAGAACACAGCAAAAAAATTATAAGTATCCCATCTCAATAAACGATGGTAGTAGACATAGCATTTTATGGGCTTGCCTCAACAGTATTGGTTATTTTATTTATATTTATTTTTTCAGTGATGTTCAAAGCCCGAGAGCCAATCGAGTTAGAGAATAAGACACAGAGATTATGCGGATATGTAAGGAATATAACGATTAATCCTAGACTTGAAAAGGTTAAGATTTTAGTGATCGGGAAAACATCCTCTTGAGAGTCGGTTCCACACAACAGTGTCTTGCGGAACCAATGAAATACGAAAGGAATACGTTTTGTTCGCTACAATGTGGGTAGCATGGCGGGTCTTATCCGTGAAGGATAGAACTAAGGAATATAGTTCGTCTGAGCACTTTCCATGGAAAAAGCTATAGAGCATCGAGAGGCTTGTGACGTTTGGTCTGTGAGAAAATGGGCTGTAGGGTGGAAAATAATTTTTCGCCCACAAGGACGCAGAGACGCTGTTAGACTCTGAATCTCCTATCTCTAGCTGCTGCTCAAATATGGTAGCATAACTCCAATTTTAGGCCGGATCTGGCTGTTTTAACGGTAGAGGATAGCACGAGGAGACAGGTACTTTCTGGAGAGGTACAAGTAACCGGCCATTTTTTCCTGCATCTCTAACGATGAATGGTATGAACGAGCTCCACTTGAGGTCTGAGTTGTGACACAAGGCACACAAGGTACGGGGCCAGTAAAATTGGTTCGCTCTGGGACACATAATGACAAATGCATACTTGAAGAACGTGACACTTAGAGGACTGAGATCGAAATCAAACGAGACAGAGGGAGGTAGATGTCCACCTACATGACGGGCTTATGGGAATGGATAGTATAAAAGAATAAGTCGGTTAGCAATTCATTATTTTTGAAAATATTTTGTCCTTTGTCATCCGACTTACACTTGGCCGTACTGGGTACGACGATAACCTACATCCGCGTCCTGGGTAACACGATAAACTATGTCCAACAGCAAGGCCTCTGATCAGGTTTTGAGAATTTTAGAATCACCTCTTAATTGCTGGTGTTCCCAAGTTCACCCTGACCGGCAGGGGTAGCATCTGTTAGGGTCCCAGTTATGGGAAAATAGCTAACACACAAACTTGTATAAAAATAGGTTTTAATACCAGATATACTTTGTGATGAAAAATTATTACGAGCAATAATTTTCGAAGGAAAAATTATTATCAGCAATACTTTAGAAAAAATACCAACAATACAAACAGCTTTACATTTTTTTGGTAAAAATATGACCAGCTCTAGATTTCTTCAAGGAAAAATATTCCTAGAAATAGATTTTTGAAGAAAAACATTACTAATAATAAAAATTTTGTCGGCATTAAATAACCCATTGAGGTGTTGATATGCCGTAATACAAACCATACGAAACCAAACTTACACTCGGTAGGTGATTCATATTGCAACCAGACAACGATTAAGAATATATTTCGAAAACAATCCTAGAATGGTTTGAGGAGGATAAGTTTATGTAATGGCCAGCCACAATCGAACCTTTGAATTGAAAATTACTGTTCATAAACTGATCGTATCGAATCTGGAACAATACTGAATAGACAAATGGTTGAAAGTACCTGTTACTAATTTCCCATCATGTAAAATATAGCTTTATCTCAAACATTTTTTTAACATTAGATGCTATCATCAAATCAACTCATCTACCAACCGTGGAGCACTGTTCAGCGAGAAATCACCAGTAAGAGATTTTGTAAACCATTTTTCACACGTTCAGTTATTCCCAGTATCTTATCCATAAACTGCACATATCTTTTTGTTAGATTTTTAGCTTTATTAATAGAAAAAAATAATGAAAATATTGTTTATTTCTGTGACTGAGCTAGATTATTTTGTTTTTATTGCTATGGTCTTTTTAGGGTACTTCACAGATTACTTCATTATCTGCGCATTACCATAATTGATCCTAGTGGAAAACAGTGCAATTTAAAATAGTTTTCCTAGAATAGCCTGTCATCTGATAAAAGAATTTCATCAAATAAGAGTTGGAATTTTTTTCATTGAACCTAATATGATAGAAAACTCATTAAAACTGAAATGTGTTGCAAACTCATAGAAAGGCCATGCAACATTGGTGATTGAATAATGATTGCATAAATTCTTATATATATATATATAAGATTTATCTTAAAATGTTGCGCTATCCGTAGAGTAGTGAATTATAATATCCCCTTATTTTTATCCTTACAAGATGACCCCATTGTGCTTTGTGCCAGACCCTAACGGTTCCAGTAAATAAAAAGATGGTAACAGAAACACGTATCAATATTTGGTTGTTTTCCTGACAATTCATTGACATTTGTTCTAAATCAAGGAATATCAATGGAGGAATTTTACACGTTCATTGCCCCTCTCTTCAGTTACAGTCAAGAAGATGACACCGTGGAGAGGAAAAAAAACAAAAAGGGAACGCTTTTACTATAAATATATCTGCTTTGTTGACATTCGTTCAAACCTAACCAAAGTCTACTCTTTCTTTTATCATTTCATCCCAAGTCAGGTGACATAATCCACTAAGATGCACTGAAAAGGAAAATATTAGAGTGGACAATAAAAGAAAAAGGTTCAAAAAGAATATTACTGTGCTTAAATTCGTGAAGCCGAGATGCCAGGTCAGGATATATAATATTGCAGATTCACCTTTGTAGACTCTCTAGATATGTAATAGAAACACAAGACCAGATGTAGCAATATTCAATGAACGGATGAATGCTAGATTTATAAATGCGCATGACAGATACTGTCGTGAAAAGTTATGTAACACGACACAGGGAACCAATTTCATAGGATAAAGCTTAGAATTTAATTCAATAAAATATTTCTACTTCATGTCAGTGAAAAACGTGAGAGCAAGAAGGTGCAGAAAGTTGCTCTCCTGAGGTTAGCATCAGCCATACTGATAAAAGGAAAAAAATGTTCTTTAAGTTTTTTTTATAAACAGCAGTTTCCTTCTGTGGGATTTAAAGTTAACAAGCCATTTCTTACCCCAATTAACAACTGATTGATGATAATTTTCGAGAGCAGTTGCCAATTTAATTTTATTGAATCTCTGAAACTTACCCTTAAGACAAGAGTAAATAGTTATGTCATAAGAATAGATATTTACTCAAGGACTGATGACATTAGGATCGTAGATGATCGAAGTAAGGAACAAACTCCGTCCACAGATAGAAATTTTGGGGACTCTCACATTAGAAAAGTGTCAAAGTTAAAGTGATATTGAACGGTTCAAGACCACTTTCATTTTTACATTTAATACGAAATATTGAAGCAAATCAAATAAATGGCAGAAATGTCATAACCTTTCAACTTGTAGAGAAAACCAGCATGTCAAACCCTGTCAAACCCTGTCAAACGCCTTCGAGATACCTAAAACAGCATCCCGAGTTTCACCATTGTTATCTAACTTTCTTTCAGCTATATCTATCAACATATCTCGACGGTTAACCTAGAGAAGCGAAAGCCATATTGTTTGTCTGAAGGAAGACACGTTTTGGACTCTCTTGCAAACCAAATCTACACCTTCCATTTTGATTTTCGCGCAAAGCAAACCTACGTCAGTCTTTCGTAAAGAGAACTGGCATTAAGATGGAAAAGGGTTGGTATGCCAAAAACAAACCAAAGAAAAACGTCTTCGATGTCAGTTTAAATAATCTGGTCAGTATTAATTAAAATTATTCGATGGAATACAAAAATCTAAGAACTGTATTGCTGTTATTCTTTACTGCATATAAATTCCATCCGTCAAAGAGAGTTAATTGTTCGTGAGAGAAATTCTAAAAGCCTGATTTAATTTTTAAATGCAAGAGTATAACTTCAGCGCTCTTTACAAAATTCAAAGATGAATAAATTCAGTTTTGACATCAGTTTCTCTGGCAATTATTGGAAATTATCAAATTTTGATTTTTTAAAAGGTTTTTTCAACTATTCTCTCCTGTTCGACTCTGAAAATCAATGGCTTTAATTCGTTTTCTATGTTTCTTTCATTCTTTTCTTTCTTCCTTTTTTCCTACTTTCTTCCTTTTCTTTTATTTTTGGCTTTCATTTACCTTGTTTCATTTTTCGTTCAGTTTATTTTCTTTAATATTTGTCATTTTCCTTTTTTTTCTGACTTTATTTTTTTCTACAATTTTCTTTCTTCCATTTTGTAACTACTTTCATCTTTTCTTTCATTTACAATCTTTCCTCTGTATTCTTCCAATCTCATATTTTCTTTCATTCATTTCTTTCATTTTCATTCGTACGCAGTCATCCTTCTTTCATTTTTTAATATTTAGTTCTGTTATTTTCAGTTTTATTTCTCAATTATGCCTTTCTACCTTTCTTTCCTTTCTTCCTTTCTTTCCTTTCTACATTTCTTTCCTTTCTTTCTTCCTTTCTTTCCTTTCTACCCTTCTTTCCTTTCTACCTTTCTTTCCTTTCTTTCATTCATTTTTTCCTTTCTATCTTTCTTTCCTTTCTTCCTTCCTTTCTTTCCTTTCTTCCTTTCTTTCCTTTCTACCTGTCTTTCCTTTCTTCCTTTCTTTCCTTTTTATCTTTCTTTCCATTCTTCTTTTCTTTTCTTTTCTTTCTTTCTTTCCTTTCTTCCTTTCTTTCCTTTCTTTCCTTTCTACCTTTCTTTCCTTTCTTCCTTTCTTTCCTTTCTACCTTTCTTCCTTTCTTCCTTTCTTTCCTTTCTTCATTTCTTTCATTTCCTACTTTATTTCCTTTCTACCTTTCTTTCCTTTCTTCCTTTCTTTCCTTTCTATCTTTCTTTCCTTTCTACCTTTCTTTCCTTTCTTCCTTTCTTTCCTTTCTACCTTTCTTTCCTTTCTTCCTTTCTTTCCTTTCTATCTTTCTTTCTTTCCTTTCTTTCTTTCTTTCCTTTCTACCTTTCTTTCCTTTCTTACCTTTCTTTCCTTTCTATCTTTCTTTCTTTCCTTTCTTTCTTTCTTTCCTTTCTACCTTTCTTTCCTTTCTTCCTTCCTTTCTTTCCTTTCTTTCTTTCTTTCTTTCCTTTCTTCCTTTCTTTCCTTTCTACCTTTCTTCCTTTCTTCCTTTCTTTCCTTTCTTCCTTTCTTTCCTTTCTACCTGTCTTTCCTTTCTTCCTTTCTTTCCTTTTTATCTTTCTTTCCATTCTTCTTTTCTTTTCTTTCTTTCTTTCCTTTCTTCCTTTCTTTCCTTTCTTTCCTTTCTACCTTTCTTTCCTTTCTTCCTTTCTTTCCTTTCTACCTTTCTTTCCTTTCTTCCTTTCTTTCCTTTCTACTTTTCTTTCCTTTCTACCTTTCTTCCTTTCTTCCTTTCTTTCCTTTCTTCATTTCTTTCATTTCCTACTTTATTTCCTTTCTACCTTTCTTTCCTTTCTTCCTTTCTTTCCTTTCTATCTTTCTTTCTTTCCTTTCTTTCTTTCTTTCCTTTCTACCTTTCTTTCCTTTCTTTCCTTTCTTTTCTTTCTACCTTTCTTTCCTTTCTACCTTTCTTTCTTTCCTTTCTACCTTTCTTTCCTTTCTTTCTTTCTTTCCTTTCTACCTTTCTTTCCTTTCTTCCTTTCTTTCCTTTCTACCATTCTTTCCTTTCTACCTTTCTGTCCTTTCTTTCTTTCTTTCCTTTCTACCTTTCTTTCCTTTCTCCCTTTCTTTTCTTTCATCCTTTCTTTCTTTCCTTTCTACCTTTCTTCCTTTCTTTCTTTCTTTTCTTTCTACCTTTCTTTCCTTTCTTTCTTTCTTTCTTCCTTTCTTTCCTTTCTTGATTGATTCTTTTCAGTCTTTTTTTTCTTCGTTTCCATTTTATATCTGTTATGGTCCGACTCCTTGTACCACCGGTGATGGTCCAAGGTAGAAACCAATAAAGAAGAACTCGAAGGCGGATATGGAATAACACAAATATATTATAAACAGGAATATACACAGAGAAGAAGAAAAGTGTTAGTACGAACAATCAGGTTTAGTAGTAATTGTCTGAACGCGACTCTGTTTCGGACTCTCTCTGACTCGACTGACTGACACGCTCGCTCTGACTGACTGACAGACAACTGACGGACTTCACTCCAGACTTCAGACTGAACAGTATTTAGTCACCAAAACCCCATGAGGGCATCAGGTGGCACAAGGCCGTTTTAACGTGGGATTCCGAGCCAGTGGGCTCAGCCAAAAACATGCCCTTTAAACCCGTATAAACGGGTTCAAGGTCGGTTAACCTCCTCGAAAGTGACTTCGGCGTAGCCTCGTTCGGGTTCCTCCCCGCCCGAAGGGAGAGAGTTCAACCGATCATCCGATCAGCCGGTCTCCTGACTTCGGGCTGAACGGTATTTAGTCACATCCGCCACGAGGGCATCATGTGGCACAAGGCCTTTTTAACGTGGGATCTCCGAGCCCGCTGGCTTGGCCAAAAATATGCCCATTGAACCCTTATAAGCAGGTTCAGGGTCGGTTTACCTCCCCAAAAGAGAATCCGCCCTTCGGCGTAGCTTCGTTCGGGTTCCTCCCCGCCCGAAGTCAGAGAGTTCAACCGATCAGCCAGTCGCCCGACTTCGGACTGAACGGTATTTAGTCACCCCCGCCACGAGGGCATCATGTGGCACAAGGCCGGTTTAACGTGGGGTCTCCGAGCCCGTGGGCTCGGCCAAAAATATGCCCTTTCAACCCGTATAAACGGGTTCAGGGTCTGTTAACCTCCCCGAAAGAGACTCCGCCCTTCGACGTAGCCTCTTTCGGGTTCCTCCCCGCCCGAAAGCATTGAGTTCAACCGATCAGCCTGTCAGCCGGTCTCCCGACTTCAGGCTGAACGGTATTTAGTCACCCCCCACGAGGGTATTGTGTGGCACAAGGCTGGTTTAACGTGGGGTTTCCGAGCCCGTGGGCTCGGCCATAAATATGCCCTTTGAACCCGTATACACGGGTTCAGCGTCTGTCTACCACCCCAAAAGAAACTCTGCCTTTCGGCGTAGCCTCCCTCAGGTTCCTCCCCGCCCGTAGGCAGAGAGTTCAACCGATCAGCCGGTCGCCCGACTTCAGGCTGAACTCTTGAGGCGCAGTATTTATTACGTATGGAATAGTCCATTATGTTATTATGGTAAGGTCCTCTAACAATGTCATATGTGTTTGTTTTTTTTACTTACTTACTTTTTTTCTTTCTCTCTTTCTTTCTTTTCTTGGTCTCATTTTCATCCCACAACTCTTTTCTTTCTTTCTTTCTGTCTTTCTTCCTTTCTTTCTTTCTTTCTTTCTTTCTTTCTTTCTATCATTCCTTCGATTTTCATTTCTCAGTTTTACTTTTCTTCCTTTCTTTTTTTCCGTTTTATTTTTATACCATTTCTTTCTTTCTTTGATTTCTTTTTTTATTTCTGAGTTTTCCCGTGCTTTCTTTCTTTTCTTCTTTCTCCCTCACATTTTTATACCATTTTTCTTTCTTTCTATCTTTCTTTCTTTTTCTCGTTCGTTCGTTTGTTCGTTTCATTTTTATTTCTCATTTCCCCTTTTCATTCTTTCTTTCTTTCATTTCTCCGTCTCATTTTTATCTACTCTCTTCCTTTCATTCTTTCTTATTTCTGAATTCTAATGCACTTTCTTTCTGTCTTTCTATTAGGTTGGTGCCAAAATAATGACGTAATAATGTCGTTTTTTGACGTATTTTTTAACGTCAAAAAGCGACATTATTACGTCATTTTTATTTCTCATTTCTTCTTTTCATTCTTTCTTTCCTGCATTTCCACATTTCAATTTATGCACACACTACTTTCCTTTTTCTTTCTTTCTTTCTTTTTTCTTCTTTCTTTCTTTCTTTTTTCTTCTTTCTTTCTTTCTTTTTCCCGTCTCATTTAATCCCATTTCTTTTCTCTTTCTTTCTTTCTTTTCTTTTCTTTTTTTTTATTTCACCCTCGTTTCTTTTACTTTTCTTCGTTCTTTCTTTTTTTCATTTTCATTTTCATTTCTTAATTCTACTGTCCATTTTTTTTCATTCTCTCTCTCCTTATTTATTTCTCTGTCACCTTTTTTAGCCAAACTCTCTTTTCTTCTTTCTTTCTTTCTTTCTATTTCATTTTTATTTCTTAATTCTACTGGCCTTTCTTTCTTTCGTTCTTCGTGTTTTCTTAACTTTCTTTCTTCTTTTCTTCGCCCGTGAACATTTATACTTTTCTTCGTCTTTTCTTTCTTTCTTTTTTTCTTTATTTATTTATTTATTTTTCCCGTCTCATTTAATCCCATTTCTTTTCTCTTACTTTCTTTTTTTTTCTTTTTTTATTTTCCTTCGTTTCTTTTACTTTTCTTCGTTCTTTCTTTTTTTCATTTCCATTTCTTAATTCTACTGTCCATTTTTTTCTTTCTCTCTCTCCTTCTTTATTTCTCTGTCACCGTTTTCTTTCTTTCTTTTTCATCTTTATTTCTGAATTCTACTGGCTTTTCTTTATTTCGTTCTTCGTGTTTTCTTTCTTTCTTCTTTTCTTCTCCCGTGAACATTTATCCTTTTCTTTCTTTCTGTCTTTCTTTCTTTCTTTCTTCCTTTCTTTCTTTCTTTCATCACATCTTTCTTTTTCTTTTTTTCTTTCCGTCTCATCTTCCTTCCTTTTTCTTTTTTCTTTCTTTCTTTCTTTCTTTCTTTCTTTCTTTCTTTCTTTCTTTCTTTCTTTCTGTCTGCCTGTCTGTCTTTCTTTCTTTCTTTCTTTCTTTCTTTCTTTCTTTCTTTCTTTCTTTCTTTCTTTTGTCTCTTCGTTTATTTCTCAGCCCCGCCCACTTTATTTATTTATTTTGTATTTATTTCATTATTTATTTTCCCTGTCTCAATCTTTAGCCCATCTTTTTTTTTTCTCCTTCTTTCCTTCGTTTCATTTTTATTTCTCATATCTTTCTTTCTTTCTTTCTTTTTCATTTTTATTTCTCATATCTTTCTTTCTTTCTTTCTTTTTCATTTTTATTTCTCATATCTTTCTTTCTTTCTTTTTTTTCATTTTTATTTCTCATATCTTTCTTTCTTTGTTTCTTTTTTTTCATTTTTATTTCTCATATCTTTCTTTCTTTCTTTTTTTTCATTTTTATTTCTCATATCTTTCTTTCTTTCTTTCTTTCTTTTTTTTCATTTTTATTTCTCATATCTTTCTTTTTTTCTTTTTCTTCATTTTTATTTCTCATATCTTTCTTTCTTTCGTTTTTTTATTTTTGTTTCTCATATCTTTCTTTTTTCTTCATTTTTATTTCTCATATCTTTCTTTCTTTCTTTTTTTATTTTTATTTCTCATATCTTTCTTTCTTTCTTTCTTTTTCATTTTTATTTCTCATATCTTTCTTTCTTTCTTTTTTTATTTTTATTTCTCATATCTTTCTTTCTTTTTTTTCATTTTTATTTCTCATATCTTCCTTTTTTTTCATTTTTATTTCTCATATCTTTATCTCTTTCTTTTTTTTCATTTTTATTTCTCATATCTTTCTTTTTTTTTCATTTTTATTTCTGAATTCTGCTACCCTTTCTTTAGTTTTCTTTCTTCTTTTTTTTCCTTTCTTTCTTTTCTCAGTCTCATCTTTATCTCATCTCAATTTTTTTATTTCTTTCTTTCTTCTTTTTTTCTTTTTTATTTCCGAATTATTCTCTCCATTCTTTATTTATTGATTGATTTATTTATTTTCATTTTCTTTCTTATCTCCGTCTCATTTTTATCCCATCTCCCTTTTCTTTCTATATTTCTTTTTTTTTCTTTCTTTCGTTTATTCGGTTGTTTGTGACTTCGTTTCTTTTTTATTTCTCACGCCTTTTTTTCTTTCTTTCTTTCCTTCTTTCTTTCTTTATCTATTTTCTCCGT
The DNA here is from genome assembly GCA_963932145.1 of Acanthosepion lycidas. Taxonomy (NCBI): domain Eukaryota; kingdom Metazoa; phylum Mollusca; class Cephalopoda; order Sepiida; family Sepiidae; genus Acanthosepion; species Acanthosepion lycidas. The sequence continues at coordinate 6,555,920 of OZ010607.1, read as the reverse complement.
TTCATTTTTATTGCATCTCTCTTTTCGTTTTTTCTTTCGTTCGTTCGTTCGTTTAATTTTTATTTCTCAGTTCACCTGTTCTCTCTCTCTCTCTTTCTTTCCTTCTTTCTTTCTTTCTTTCTTTCTTTCTTCCTTTTTTTCTTTCATTCATTCATTTCTCCGCCTCATTTTTAACGCCTCTCTCTTTTCTTTCTTTCTGTGTTTTTCTTTCTTTCTTTCTTTCTTTTTTCGTTCGTTTCGTTTTTATTTCTCAGTCCTTCTTTTCTTTCTTTCTTTCTTTCTTTCTTTCTTTCTCTCTCCTTTTCTTTCTTTCTTTTGAATACTTTCTTTTCTTCGTTTCATTTTTTCATCCCATCTCTCTTTCCTTCCTTCCTTCCTTCCTTCCTTCCTTTCTTTCTTTCTTTCTTTAATTTCCTTCTTACTTTCTGTTATCTTCGGTGAAAGAGAAGGCTAAAGAGTAACACTCTAAGTAAATCAGGAATGGGCCACACGGGTCCATTGGATAATGTACTTGCCTCACCTTTGGGCAACTGCTGCAGCTGCGCCATTATGAAACTGCCTCGGTTTTATATCTCGTTAGGAATCTACCGTCAGCGCCGAGAAGTGGCGATCTTGACCTGTAGGCAACCCAGTGCCTGCCCACTCTCTGCTTAGACTGGTGGTACTCTGCACCAGGCTATCATCTCTAGATTGCCAGACTCATTACACAACTGAATCGGCCTTTTAATGTTCCACTAATATGTGTTCCACTTGATGTTTTCAGTGAACTTAAGATCTAAAATACGTTCAAAGCAAGGAGCTCCATTGAGAGACGGCGACTCGTTTATCGTGACTGAAAAACATTCAGGGCTGGAACAGTGAGGATAAAACTATATGGACTTGGTTTTCGGGATATTGTAAGGTTTTCTTTTTTCGCATTCAGCTGTTTAGAGTTAGGTTAGAAGTGAAATCAGTTGCATGACTATTGATATTATGCCTTTGTTGATGCTTTTGTTCGTTCATTCCTAGATATGCATATCCATAGGGAAGGCGAAAGCTTTATTTTCAGTTTTCATTTTCTCCTTTTATCATTGAAAATATTAAAACAAAATCAAAAGGGCGAATATGCTGGCAATAATATGATAAGAGCAACGCATTTTCCCCCGAAGCGACGCGCGTAAGACAGACCATTTCATACACTATATGAAATAAATTCGTTTTTCTATTTAAGGAAATCTCCACACCACACGGAAATTAAAGCTGGCCTAAATTAGAGGTTATTCATTTTTTCTTTATTTCTGCTATTCAGTTTTCAAATTCTTCCATATGGATTGAAAATGTGAAAGGCAAAAGATTGGGTCGGCCAAAACGATGCAGAAATAGTAGAAGCAAAGAGATTGTTCATTTTAACAGGAAAAGTATTACAACAATGTTTCCGTTCCTTGTGATATTTTTTTCTTTCCGAAACTTTATAGATTCGACAACGATTATCGAATTGACTGGCCTGGAAGGTCTCTTTGGATGCCAGCGTATTTTTTCACCGAGAATTCCCTAACATGCCAAGGTCGCTGGGAAATCGCCATATTCTCTAATCTCCATGAAAGTTGTCGGTGATTATCGAAATACGAATTTCCAGTGGCAATCGATGATGCGACCCTGAAAACAGGAGATACAAAACGTACCTCCACATAGAGTGGCATTCAAGGATTTTGTTAAACTAAAAAAGAAAGGTGTAATACTTTGATGATATGTTAGTGCTTCTTTTCTAGCAGATTCATAAAGAGACGGAGAGATAAACAGATATGAATAGACTTAAGGACAGAGATGAAGAACGATATACCACTAGTAGTATTAGATGGAAGAGGATTTGAATTTCTAACATCAAGCCTTGTCAATTATAATTCATTTTTCACTAGGATTTCTTTCAACATAATTTTCTTGGCTTTTTATTCCACTAGTAGCATTAGATGTAATAAGATTTGAATTTCTTACATGAAGCCTTGTCAATTATTATTCATTTTTCACTAGGATTTCTTTCATCTTATTTCTCTTGCTTTTTATTCCACTAGTAGTATTAGATGGAATAAGATTTGAATTTCTTACATGAAGCCTTGTCAATTATTATTCATTTTTCACTAGGATTTCTTTCATCTTATTTCTCTTGCTTTTTATTCCACTAGTAGTATTAGATGGAATAAGATTTGAATTTCTTACATCAAGCCTTGTCAATTATTAATCATTTTTCACTAGGATTTCTTTCATCTTATTTCTCTTGATTTTTATTCCACTAGTAGCATTAGATGTAATAAGATTTGAATTTCTTACATGAAGCCTTGTCAATTATTATTCATTTTTCACTAGGATTTCTTTCATCTTATTTCTCTTGCTTTTTATTCCACTAGTAGTATTAGATGGAATAAGATTTGAATTTCTTACATGAAGCCTTGTCAATTATTATTCATTTTTCACTAGGATTTCTTTCATCTTATTTCTCTTGCTTTTTATTCCACTAGTAGTATTAGATGGAATAAGATTTGAATTTCTTACATCAAGCCTTGTCAATTATTAATCATTTTTCACTAGGATTTCTTTCATCTTATTTCTCTTGCTTTTTATTCCACTAGTAGTATTAGATGGAATAAGATTTGAATTTCTTACATCAAGCCTTGTCAATTATTATTCATTTTTCACTAGGATTTCTTTCATCTTATTTCTCTTGCTTTTTATTCCACTAGTAGTATTAGATGGAATAAGATTTGAATTTCTTAAATGAAGACTTGTCAATTATTCATTTTTCACTAGGATTACTTTCAAATTGTTTCTCTTGCTTTTTCTTCCACTAGGAGTATTAGATTGAATAAGATTCAAATTTCTTACCTGAAGCCTTTTCAAATAATATTCATTTTTCACTAGGATTTCTTTCATTCTATTTCTCTTGCTTTTTATTCCACTAGTAGTATTAGATGGAATAAGATTTGAATTTCTTACATGAAACCTTGTCAATTTAATTTTTCTCTGGCATTTCTTTCATCTTATTTCTCTTGGTTTTTATTCCGGTACTAGTATTAGATGTAATAAGATTTGAATATCTTAAATGAAGACAAATCAATTATTCATTTTTCAATAGGATTTCTTTCATCTTATTTCTCTTGCTTTTTATTCCACTAGTAGTATTAGATGGCATAAGATTTGAATTTCTTACATGAAACCTTGTCAATTATTATTCATTTTTCTCTAGGATTGCTTTCATCTTATTTCTCTTGCTTTTTATTCCACTAGTAGTATTACATGGAATAAGATTTGAATTTCTTACATGAAACCTTGTCAATTATTATTCATTTTTCTCTGGCATTTCTTTCATCTTATTTCTCTTGCTTTTTATTCCACTAGTAGTATTAGATGGAAGAAGATTTGAATTTCTTACATCAAGCCTTGTCAATTATTATTCATTTTTCACTAGGATTTCTTTCATCTTATTTCTCTTGCTTTTTATTCCACTACTAGTATTAGATGGAATAGGATTTGAATTTCTTACATCAAGCCTTGTCAATTATTATTCATTTTTCACTAGGATTTCTTTCATCTTATTTCTCTTGCTTTTTATTCCACTAGTAGTATTAGATGGAATAAGATTTGAATTTCTTACATCAAGCCTTGTCAATTATTATTCATTTTTCACTAGGATTTCTTTCATCTTATTTCTCTTGCTTTTTATTCCACTAGTAGTATTACATGGAATAAGATTTGAATTTCTTACATGAAACCTTGTCAATTATTATTCATTTTTCTCTGGGATTTCTTTCATCTTATTTCTCTTGCTTTATATTCCCCGAGTAGTATTAGATGGAATAGGATTTGAATTTCTTACATCAAGCCTTGTCAATTATTATTCATTTTTCACTAGGATTTCTTTCATCTTATTTCTCTTGCTTTTTATTCCACTAGTAGTATTACATGGAATAAGATTTGAATTTCTTACATGAAACCTTGTCAATTATTATTCATTTTTCTCTGGCATTTCTTTCATCTTATTTCTCTTGCTTTTTATTCCACTAGTAGTATTAGATGGAATAAGATTTGAATTTCTTACATGAAGCCTTGCCAATTATTATTCATTTTTCTCTGGGATTTCTTTCATCTTATTTCTCTTGCTTTTTATTCCACTAGTAGTTTTAGATGTAATAAGATTTGAATTTCTTACATGAAGCCTTGTCAATTATTATTCATTTTTCACTAGGATTTCTTTCATCTTATTTCTCTTGCTTTTTATTCCACTAGTAGTATTAGATGGAATAAGATTTGAATTTCTTACATGAAACCTTGTCAATTATTATTCATTTTTCTCTTGGATATCTTTCATCTTATTTCTCTTGCTTTTTATTCCACTAGTAGTATTAGATGGAATAAGATTTGAATTTCTTACATGAAGCCTTGTCAATTATTATTCAATTTTCTCTGGGATTTCTTTCATCTTATTTCTCTTGCTTTTTATTCCACTAGTATTATTAGATGGAATAAGATTTGAATTTCTTACATGAAGCCTTGTCAATTATTATTCATTTTTCACTAGGATTTCTTTCATCTTATTTCTCTTGCTTTTTATTCCACTAGTATTATTAGATGGAATAAGATTTGAATTCCTTACATGAAACCTTGTAAATAATTATTCATTTTTCTCTGGGATTTCTTTCATCTTATTTCTCTTGCTTTTTATTCCACTAGTAGTATTAGATGGAATAAGATTTGAATTTCTTACATGAAACCTAGTCAATTATTATTCATTTTTCTCGGGGATTTCTTTCATCTTATTTCTCTTGCTTTTTATTCCACTAGTAGTATAAGATGGAATAAGATTTGAATTTCTTACATGAAGCCTTGTCAATTATTATTCATTTTTCACTAGGATTTCTTTCATCTTATTTCTCTTGCTTTTTATTCCTCTACTAGTATTAGATGGAATAAGATTTGAATTTCTTACATGAAACCTTGTCAATTATTATTCATTTTTCTCTGGGATTTCTTTCATCTTATTTCTCTTGCTTTTTATTCCACTAGTAGTATTAGATGGAATAAGATTTGAATTGCTTACAAGAAGCCTTGTCAATTATTATTCATTTTTCTCTGGGATTTCTTTCATCATATTTCTCTTGCTTTTTATTCCACTAGTATTATTAGATGGAATAAGATTTGAATTTCTTACATGAAACCTTCTCAATTATTATTCATTTTTCTCTGGGATTTCTTTCATCTTATTTCCCTTGCTTTTTATTCCTCTACTAGTATTAGATGGAATAAGATTTGAATTTCTTACATGAAGCCTTGTCAATTATTATTCATTTTTCACTAGGATTTCTTTCATCTTATTTCTCTTGCTTTTTATTCCACTAGTAGTATTAGATGGAATAAGATTTGAATTTCTTACATGAAACCTTGTCAATAATTATTCATTTTTCTCTGGGATTTCTTTCATCTTATTTCTCTTGCTTTTTATTCCACTAGTAGTATTAGATGGAATAAGATTTGAATTTCTTACATCAAGCCTAGTCAATTATTATTCATTTTTCTCTGGGATTTCTTTCATCTTATTTCTCTTGCTTTTTATTCCACTAGTAGTATTAGATGGAATAAGATTTGAATTTCTTACATCAAGCCTTGTCAATTATTATTCATTTTTCACTAGGATTTCTTTCATCTTATTTCTCTTGATTTTTATTCCACTAGTAGTATTAGATGGCATAAGATTTGAATTTCTTACATGAAGCCTTGTCAATTATTATTCATTTTTCACTAGGATTTCTTTCATCTTATTTCTCTTGCTTTTTATTCCACTAGTAGTATTAGATGGCATAAGATTTGAATTTCTTACATGAAGCCTTGTCAATTATTATTCATTTTTCTCTGGGATTTCTTTCATCTGATTTCTCTTGATTTTTATTCCACTAGTAGTATTAGATGGAATAAAATTTGAATTTCTTACATGAAGACTTGTCAATTATTATTCATTTTTCTCTGGGTTTTCTTTCATCTTCTTACTCTTGCTTTTTATTCCACTAGTAGTATTAGATGGAATAAGATTTGAATTTCTTACATCAAGCCTTGTCAATTATCATTCATTTTTCACTGGGATTTCTTTCTGCTTATTTCTCTTGCTATTTATTCCACTAGTAGTATTACATGGAATAAGATTTGAATTTCTTACATGAAGACTTGTCAATTATTATTTCTCTTGCTTTTTTTTCCGGTAGTAGTATTAGATGGAATAAGATTTGAATATCTTAAATGAAGACTAATCAATTATTCATTTTTCACTAGGATTTCTTTCATCTTATTTCTCTTGATTTTAATTCGACTATTAGTATTAGATGTAATATGATTTGAATTTCTTACATTTCCTTGTACATTTTTATTCATTTTTCATTAGGATGTCTTTCATCTTATTTCTCTTGCTTTTTATTCCACCCGTAATATTAGATAGAATAAGATTTGAATTTCTTACATGAATCCATGCCAATTATTATTCATTTTTCATTTGGATTTTTTCATCTTATTTCTCTTGATTTTATTCCACTAGTAGTATTAGATGGAATAAGATTTGAATTTCTTACATGAAACCTTGTCAATTATTATTCATTTTCCCTGGGATTTTTTTTCATCTTATTTCTCTTGCTTTTTATTCCACTAGTAGTATTAGATGGAATAAAATTTGAATTTCTTACATGAAGCCTTGTCAATTATTATTCATTTTTCTCTGGGATTTCTTTCATCTTATTTGGCTTGCTTTTTATTCCGCTAGTAGTATTATATTTAATATGATTTGAATTTCTTACATGAAGCCTTGTACATTATTATTCATTTTTCATTGGGATGTCATTCATCTTATTTCTCTTGCTTTTTATTCTACTACTAGTATTAGATGGAATAAGATTTGAATTGCTTACATGAAGCCTTGCCAATTATTATTCATTTTTCACTGGGATTTTTTCATCTTATTTCTCTTGATTTTATTCCACTAGTAGTATTAGATTTAATAAGATTTGAATTTCTTGCATGAAACCTTGTCAATTTTTATTCATTTTCCACGAGGATTTCTTTCATCTTATTTCTCTTGCTTTTTATTCCACGAGTAGTATTAGATGAAATAAGATTTGAATTGCTTACATAAAGCCCTGTCAGTTGTTATACATTTTTCACTAGGATTTCTTTCATCTTATTTCTCTTGCTTTTCATTCCACTAGTAGTCTTAGATGGAATAAGATTGGAATTTCTTACATGAAACCTTGTCAATTATTATTCATTTTTCTCTGGGATTTCTTTCATCTTATTTCTCTTGCTTTTTATTCCACTAGTAGTATTAGATGGAATAAGATTTGAATTTCTTACATCAAGCCTAGTCAATTATTATTCATTTTTCTCTGGGATTTATTTCATCTTATTTCTCTTCCTTTTTATTCCACTAGTAGTATTAGATGGAATAAAAATTGAATTTCTTACATGAAGCCTTGTCAATTATTATTCATTTTTCTCTGGGATTTCTTTCATCTTATTTGGCTTGCTTTTTATTCCACTAGTAGTATTAGATGTAATATGATTTGAATTTCTTACATGAAGCCTTGTACATTATTATTCATTTTTCATTGGGATGTCATTCATCTTATTTCTCTTGCTTTTTATTCTACTACTAGTATTAGATGGAATTAGATTTGAATTTCTTACATGAAGCCATGCCAATTATTATTCATTTTTCACTGGGATATTTTCATCTTATTTTTCTTGATTTTATTCCACTAGTAGTATTAGATTTAATAAGATTTGAATTTCTTACATGAAACCTTGTCAATTTTTATTCATTTTCCACGAGGATTTCTTTCATCTTATTTCTCTTGCTTTTTATTCCACTAGTAGTATTAGATGGAATAAGATTTGAATTTCTTACATGAAGCCTTGTCTATTATTATTCATTTTTCACTAGGATTTCTTTCATCTTATTTCTCTTGCTTTTTATTCCACTAGTAGTATTACATGGAATAAGATTTGAATTTCTTACATGAAACCTTGTCAATTATTATTCATTTTTCTCTGGGATTTCTTTCATCTTATTTCTCTTGCTTTTTATTCCACTAGTAGTATTAGATGGAATAAGATTTGAATTTCTTACATCAAGCTTAGTCAATTATTATTCATTTTTCTCTGGGATTTATTTCATCTTATTTCTCTTGCTTTTTATTCCACTAGTAGTATTAGATGGAATAAAATTTGAATTTCTTACATGAAGCCTTGTCAATTATTATTCATTTTTCTCTGGGATTTCTTTCACCTTATTTGTCTTGCTTTTTATTCCACTAGTAGTATTAGATGTAATATGATTTGAATTTCTTACATGAAGCCTTGTACATTATTATTCATTTTTCACTAGGATTTCTTTCATCTTATTTCTCTTGCTTTTTATTGCACCCGTAGTATTAGATAGAATAAGATTTGAATTTCTTTCATCAAGCCTTGTCAATTATTATTCATTGTTCACTAGGATTTCTTTCATCTTATTTCTCTTGCTTTTTATTCCACTAGTAGTATTACATGGAATAAGATTCAAATTTCTTACCTGAAGCCTTTTCAAATAATATTCATTTTTCACTGGGATTTCTTTCTGCTTATTTCTCTTGCTATTTATTCCACTAGTAGTATTACATGGAATAAGATTTGAATTTCTTACATGAAACCTTGTCAATTATTATTCATTTTTCTCTGGGATTTCTTTCATCTTATTTCTCTTCCTTTTTATTCCACTAGTAGCATTAGATGGATTAAGATTTGAATTTCTTACATCAAGCCTTGTCAATTATCATTCATTTTTCACTGGGATTTCTTTCTGCTTATTTCTCTTGCTATTTATTCCACTAGTAGTATTACATGGAATATGATTTGAATTTCTTACATGAAGCCTTGTCAATTATTATTCATTTTTCACTAGGATTTCTTTCATCTTATTTCTCTTGCTTTTTATTCCACTAGTATTATTAGATGGAATAAGATTTGAATTCCTTACATGAAACCTTGTAAATAATTATTCATTTTTCTCTGGGATTTCTTTCATCTTATTTCTCTTGCTTTTTATTCCACTAGTAGCATTAGATGGAATAAGATTTGAATTTCTTACATGAAACCTAGTCAATTATTATTCATTTTTCTCGGGGATTTCTTTCATCTTATTTCTCTTGCTTTTTATTCCACTAGTAGTATTAGATGGAATAAGATTTGAATTTCTTACATGAAACCTTGTCAATAATTATTCATTTTTCTCTGGGATTTCTTTCATCTTATTTCTCTTGCTTTTTATTCCACTAGTAGTATTAGATGGAATAAGATTTGAATTACTTACATGAAGCTTTGTCAATTATTATTCATTTTTCTCTGGGATTTCTTTCATCTAAATTCTCTTGCTTTTTATTCCACTAGTAGTATAAGATGGAATAAGATTTGAATTTCTTACATGAAGCCTTGTCAATTATTATTCATTTTTCACTAGGATTTCTTTCATCTTATTTCTCTTGCTTTTTATTCCTCTACTAGTATTAGATGGAATAAGATTTGAATTTCTTACATGAAACCTTGTCAATTATTATTCATTTTTCTCTGGGATTTCTTTCATCTTATTTCTCTTGCTTTTTATTCCACTAGTAGTATTAGATGGAATAAGATTTGAATTGCTTACAAGAAGCCTTGTCAATTATTATTCATTTTTCTCTGGGATTTCTTTCATCATATTTCTCTTGCTTTTTATTCCACTAGTATTATTAGATGGAATAAGATTTGAATTTCTTACATGAAACCTTCTCAATTATTATTCATTTTTCTCTGGGATTTCTTTCATCTTATTTCCCTTGCTTTTTATTCCTCTACTAGTATTAGATGGAATAAGATTTGAATTTCTTACATGAAGCCTTGTCAATTATTATTCATTTTTCACTAGTATTTCTTTCATCTTATTTCTCTTGCTTTTTATTCCACTAGTAGTATTAGATGGAATAAGATTTGAATTTCTTACATGAAACCTTGTCAATAATTATTCATTTTTCTCTGGGATTTCTTTCATCTTATTTCTCTTGCTTTTTATTCCACTAGTAGTATTAGATGGAATAAGATTTGAATTTCTTACATCAAGCCTAGTCAATTATTATTCATTTTTCTCTGGGATTTCTTTCATCTTATTTCTCTTGCTTTTTATTCCACTAGTAGTATTAGATGGAATAAGATTTGAATTTCTTTCATCAAGCCTTGTCAATTATTATTCATTTTTCACTAGGATTTCTTTCATCTTATTTCTCTTGATTTTTATTCCACTAGTAGTATTAGATGGCATAAGATTTGAATTTCTTACATGAAGCCTTGTCAATTATTATTCATTTTTCACTAGGATTTCTTTCATCTTATTTCTCTTGCTTTTTATTCCACTAGTAGTATTAGATGGCATAAGATTTGAATTTCTTACATGAAGCCTTGTCAATTATTATTCATTTTTCTCTGGGATTTCTTTCATCTGATTTCTCTTGATTTTTATTCCACTAGTAATATTAGATGGAATAAAATTTGAATTTCTTACATGAAGCCTTGTCAATTATTATTCATTTTTCTCTGGGTTTTCTTTCATCTTCTTACTCTTGCTTTTTATTCCACTAGTAGTATTAGATGGAATAAGATTTGAATTTCTTACATCAAGCCTTGTCAATTATCATTCATTTTTCACTGGGATTTCTTTCTGCTTATTTCTCTTGCTATTTATTCCACTAGTAGTATTACATGGAATAAGATTTGAATTTCTTACATGAAGACTTGTCAATTATTATTTCTCTTGCTTTTTTTTCCGGTAGTAGTATTAGATGGAATAAGATTTGAATATCTTAAATGAAGACTAATCAATTATTCATTTTTCACTAGGATTTCTTTCATCTTATTTCTCTTGATTTTAATTCGACTATTAGTATTAGATGTAATATGATTTGAATTTCTTACATTTCCTTGTACATTTTTATTCATTTTTCATTAGGATGTCTTTCATCTTATTTCTCTTGCTTTTTATTCCACCCGTAATATTAGATAGAATAAGATTTGAATTTCTTACATGAATCCATGACAATTATTATTCATTTTTCATTTGGATTTTTTCATCTTATTTCTCTTGATTTTATTCCGCTAGTAGTATTAGATGGAATAAGATTTGAATTTCTTACATGAAGCCTTGTCAATTATTATTCATTTTTCTCTGGGATTTCTTTCATCTTATTTCTCTTGCTTTTTATTCTACTACTAGTATTAGATGGAATTAGATTTGAATTTCTTACATGAAGCCATGCCAATTATTATTCATTTTTCACTGGGATATTTTCATCTTATTTCTCTTGATTTTATTCCACTAGTAGTATTAGATTTAATAAGATTTGAATTTCTTGCATGAAACCTTGTCAATTTTTATTCATTTTCCACGAGGATTTCTTTCATCTTATTTCTCTTGCTTTTTATTCCACGAGTAGTATTAGATGAAATAAGATTTGAATTGCTTACATAAAGCCCTGTCAGTTGTTATACATTTTTCACTAGGATTTCTTTCATCTTATTTCTCTTGCTTTTCATTCCACTAGTAGTATTAGATGGAATAAGATTGGAATTTCTTACATGAAACCTTGTCAATTATTATTCATTTTTCTCTGGGATTTCTTTCATCTTATTTCTCTTGCTTTTTATTCCACTAGTAGTATTAGATGGAATAAGATTTGAATTTCTTACATCAAGCTTAGTCAATTATTATTCATTTTTCTCTGGGATTTATTTCATCTTATTTCTCTTGCTTTTTATTCCACTAGTAGTATTAGATGGAATAAAATTTGAATTTCTTACATGAAGCCTTGTCAATTATTATTCATTTTTCTCTGGGATTTCTTTCACCTTATTTGTCTTGCTTTTTATTCCACTAGTAGTATTAGATGTAATATGATTTGAATTTCTTACATGAAGCCTTGTACATTATTATTCATTTTTCACTAGGATTTCTTTCATCTTATTTCTCTTGCTTTTTATTGCACCCGTAGTATTAGATAGAATAAGATTTGAATTTCTTTCATCAAGCCTTGTCAATTATTATTCATTGTTCACTAGGATTTCTTTCATCTTATTTCTCTTGCTTTTTATTCCACTAGTAGTATTACATGGAATAAGATTCAAATTTCTTACCTGAAGCCTTTTCAAATAATATTCATTTTTCACTGGGATTTCTTTCTGCTTATTTCTCTTGCTATTTATTCCACTAGTAGTATTACATGGAATAAGATTTGAATTTCTTACATGAAACCTTGTCAATTATTATTCATTTTTCTCTGGGATTTCTTTCATCTTATTTCTCTTCCTTTTTATTCCACTAGTAGCATTAGATGGATTAAGATTTGAATTTCTTACATCAAGCCTTGTCAATTATCATTCATTTTTCACTGGGATTTCTTTCTGCTTATTTCTCTTGCTATTTATTCCACTAGTAGTATTACATGGAATAAGATTTGAATTTCTTACATGAAGCCTTGTCAATTATTATTTCTCTTGCTTTTTTTTCCGGTAGTAGTATTAGATGGAATAAGATTTGAATATCTTAAATAAAGACTAATCAATTATTCATTTTTCACTAGGATTTCTTTCATCTTATTTCTCTTGATTTTAATTCGACTATTATTATTAGATGTAATATGATTTGAATTTCTTACATTTCCTTGTACATTTTTATTCATTTTTCATTAGGATGTCTTTCATCTTATTTCTCTTGCTTTTTATTCTAATACTAGTATTAGATGGAATAAGATTTGAATTTCTTACATCAAGCCTTGTCAATTGTTATTCATTTTTCACTAGGATTTCTTTCTCCTTATTTCTCTTGCTCTTTATTCCACTAGTAGCATTAGATGGAATAAGACTTGAATTTCTTTCATCAAGCCTTGTCAATTATTATTCATTTTTCACTAGGATTTCTTTCATCTTATTTCTCTTGCTTTTTATTCCACCCGTAGTATTAGATAGAATAAGATTTGAATTTCTTACATGAAGCCATGCCAATTATTATTCATTTTTCACTAGGATTTTTTCATCTTATTTCTCTTGATTTTATTCCACTAGTAGTATTAGATGGAATAAGATTTGAATTTCTTACATGAAACCTTGTCAATTTTTATTCATTTTTCACTAGGATTTCGTTCATCTTATTTCTCTTACTTTTCATTCCACTAGTAGTATTAGATGGAATAAGATTTAAATTTCTTACATCAAGCCTTGTCAATTATTATTCATTTTTCACTAGGATTTCTTTCATCTTATTTCTCTTGCTTTTTATTCCACTAGTAGTATTAGATGGAATAAGATTTGAATTTCTTACATGAAGCCTTGTCAATTATTATTCATTTTTCACTAGGATTTCTTTCATCTTATTTCTCTTGCTTTTTATTCCACTAGTAGTATTAGATGGAATAATATTCAAATTTCTTACATGAAGCCTTGCCAATTATTATTCATTTTTCACTAGGATTTCTTTCATCTTATTTCTCTTGCTTTTTATTCCACTAGTAGTATTAGATGGAATAAGATTTGAATTTCTTACATGAAGCCTTGTCAATTATTATTCATTTTTCACTAGGATTTCTTTCATCTTATTTCTCTTCCTTTTTATTCCACTTGTAGTATTAGATGGAATAAGATTTGAATTTCTTACATGAAGCCTTGTCAATTATTATTCATTTTTCACTAGGATTTCTTTCATCTTATTTCTCTTGCTTTTTATTCCACTAGTAGTATTAGATGGAATAATATTCAAATTTCTTACATGAAGCCTTGCCAATTATTATTCATTTTTCACTAGGATTTCTTTCATCTTATTTCTCTTGCTTTTTATTCCACTAGTAGTATTAGATGGAATAAGATTTGAATTTCTTACATGAAGCCTTGTCAATTATTATTCATTTTTCACTAGGATTTCTTTCATCTTATTTCTCTTGCTTTTTATTCCACTAGTAGTATTAGATGGAATAAGATTTGAATTTCTTACATGAAGCCTTGTCAATTATTATTCATTTTTCACTAGGATTTCTTTCATCTTATTTCTCTTGCTTTTTATTCCACTAGTAGTATTAGATGGAATAATATTCGAATTTCTTACATGAAGCCTTGTCAATTATTATTCTTTTTTCACTAGGATTTCTTTCATCTTATTTCTCTTGCTTTTTATTCCACTTGTAGTATTAGATGGAATAAGATTTGAATTTCTTACATGAAGCTTTGTCAATTATTATTCATTTTTCACTAGGATTTCTTTCATCTTATTTCTCTTGCTTTTTATTCCACTAGTAGTATTAGATGGAATAAGTTTTGAATTTCTTACATGAAGCCATCTCAATTATTCATTTTCACTAGGATTTCTTTCGTCTTATTTCTCTTGCTTTTTATTCCTCTAGTAGTATTAGATGGTATAAGATTTGAATTTCTTACCTGAAGTCTTGTCAATTATTCATTTTCACTAGGATTTCTTTCATCTTATTTCTCTTGCTTTTTATTCCACTAGTAGTATTAGATGAAATAAGATTTGAATTGCTTACATGAATCCTTGTCAATTATTATTTATTTTTCATTAGGATTTCTTTCATCTTATTTCTCTTGCTTTTTATTCCACTGGTAGTATTAGATGGAATAAGATTTGAATTTCTTACATGAAGTCTTGTCAATTATTTTTCATTTTTCACTAGGATTTCTTTCATCTTATTTCTCTTGCTTTTTATTCACATGTTAAGGAATATTCTTAAACTTAACTCTCTTTGCATTCACAATTCTTTTTTCTTGGCTGTTTCGTTTTTCACTATTAGTTGACTTTTATCTTTAAACGTCATTTCTTGCGTCCGTTATTTGGTTTTCTCCTACAACTGATTTTAAATCCTTCAGCGTTTTTATTCTATATTTAGTTGCTAGTATCCTAAATCATGCTTTTCATTTTCATAATTATCCAGTAATAATTGTTCCTTCGGTTCTTTAGATATTGTCGACACCATTTTAGCGTAGTGTTCCTGACTCACCGGAAGTAGTATGCGCTCAACAATATTTATTCTGTTTAAAAATGTAATAATTTGGCACCAGGTCAAAAGGTTGATGCGGGGAGTTTGGTTCTCTTCTCACTTATATTTAATCTTAGCTAACCACAATCACCAACCTTACCATCCCCCAATATCCCTTGAACCAAAACAACCATCATTCTGTTCTGTCTACATCCATCATAATGCTATATAATGCCTATGAAATCCTAATTCTTCTCCATATGTACCATTTTCCGTTTATGGGTGGAGGGAGGGTAATAAAACTACAGTATTTACTATTCTCTTTCGCGTGGTGTTTTTTTTTATGCCAAGCTGATCTCACAAAAACATTGTATATGCCCACCCACTCTCACCAATTCTCTTAGCTCCAAGACCGTGTCTTTCTTAAATTAAGGTGTCAGGGCAACCATATTTCTTTTTTCCTTTCCTTCATTCATTTTGCACACCAGGTATATACATGCCTGCTTTGCCACACGATGTAAGTAATCTTCTCTTCCACACTCCACCCTGATCTCCTGATCACATAAATGTCACGGAGACGGTGGTTGCCTTCGCCGATTTCTTCTACGTAAAGTCGGAAGGGATCCGCCCGTCTCTTCTGCATTTCTACCCACTTGGTTTCTTTCGTTAGTGGGAACATCATCGTCATCTGTTTCCGCTGGTTCCATAGATGAGGACAAACTTCCCCTCCGCCATTTTCACCGAAATAGCTTGTGCGAAACTGACACAAGTAATCGCTTTCCAAACTGACATAGTCTCTTCGTGTTGGTAGTACCACGTTCATGAACGTACTATTCTCTCTCGTGTGGTGTTTTTTTTATGCCGAGCTGATCCCACAAAATATTGTATACGCCCAACTGCTCTTTCTAATTTTCTTAGCTCCGAGACCGTGTCTTTCTTAAATTAAGGTGTCAGGGTGGCTATATTTTTTTTCTTTCCTTTACTCGTTTTGCACGCCCGGCACATACATGCTCGCCTTGTCACACGAAGTAAGTAATCTTCTCTTCCACAATAAAAACTCTCCACAATCCTTAAGTGTGACAGAAAGATCAGCTAATTGAATGAAATTAATACAGGACTTATATAATAAAAACACTCATTCACCCTAACTCTTACTCAATCATACATTCATTCAAACACAACAACAAATATGAATATTACACCCGTAATACGAAAGGCATCCTGCATTCACCAGTGAACTGACATTTCTGATCACCTGTTGTAATCTCTTAACATTTTCGTTGTCAAAATAGGCCAGTCCGGGGGCCACGTTTAGATGGCATCGTTGTTTTCCTCGATCATGCCCCTTATCTGCCGCCCATCCAAGCCTAATCGAACCACTGTTAACACTCTCTTTGCTTTGAATAATTTGGGGGTTTTTTTTATGCCCTTCCCGTGCACACAATTCATATTCAGTAAAAATCTAAGGTGTCTGATTTTTTTTTTTGCTATGTCCCAGTGCTTTTTCTACTTGTCCTCGGATACGCGACTGACATCTTTCCCGAAGCGATAAGGTGGTTCATTTTGTTTGGCTTTTTTTCTGCTTTAGAAATGTTTTCAGGGTATTGCTGCCTTTTTGATGTGTCATGTTTTTGTGATGACTATGACTTCACCAGCTCTCAGTCAAGATTATTATTATTATTATTATTATTATTATTATTACTAGAAAAACCCGGGAAACTTTCACGGTTTGCCTATTTAAATATTTCTGATGAATCTTAATTCTTAAGTTAATTACTGAATATGCTCATGACGAACTGTACAACAATAAGTTATCTGTAGAAATTCTCCTATCATTATTTTTTAAAAGTAAGGGTATACAAATTAAAAGATTTGAGATTGACAACTTTTTCCATTTCACTGAAACATACATTAAACATTTCTATCTTCCCTTTATCTTTCTTTCTTTCATGTTCTCACTGAAACCAAGTAGTGTCTTTAATCTCTCTTTCCATGTGATCAAAACGGTATAGTTCATTATTTATTAGATACTGACAGGAGAATTTAAACTCTTCTATCTTCCCTTCTTTCTTTCTACCTAAATCCCCGTCTTAATAATTTTAAAATAATTCAGTAGACGATGTTATTTTATTTAATTTATGGAAACTGGATTTTTAGTGATTGCTTCACTCGTTACTCTTCGTTCGATACAATGCGTCTGAAAAATGGCACTTTTATCATGGCCGCCACAATGTCTCGGCATTTTAGCTGAGATCAAAGTGTAGTTTCTATTATTATCGGTTTAATCTGATTCTCTCTCCCCACTTCTATCTTTTCTTATTTCTTTCTTCTTTTTTTATTTTCTCATTGAAACCCACTTTCCACGCAATCAAACCGCAGTATAATCCATTATTTATGAGGCATTGACAGGGCGTAAAGGTCATGCAAACCAAGGAAGTAGGGTACAAGCTCATAGGATTCTTCTTATTATTATTATTATTATTATTTGGAGACATTTTTTTCATTTTAATCGAACAATGTTTCCTAAATAAATCTTTTTATATACTATTAATTACCTAATACAAAGCCCAAGAGCCACTTATGTTAGACGTTTGCTGAATGTGGCTGTTATAATGGCATAAATAGATGAGATTAGAAGTACATATCATGATGATATGTCGGTTAGATAACGGTTGAATTGAAGACATTAAGATAGTAGAAGTCAGGGAAGCATCCTCTCGGAAATCCGTTTTAGGAAGTGACAGAACTTCCTCCTTACCAGTGGAATACAAAGGAAACAAGCATGACACCTTGTAGGCTTCATAGAGGAACATAGCTGTAAACGTCTGAACTGGTGGCACGAAGGAATGTTGCTAGTGTGAACATTTGCCATGGAAATAGCGATAGAGTAGAGAGAGGCTTAACTGTAGAGGAGCAAACTGCTGGAACTAAGGGATATAGCTTGTCTGAACATTTGCCATGGAAATAGCAATTGAATACAGAGTGGCTTCGATGTGAAGGTTTGAACTAGTGGAACTAAGGAATGTAGCTTGCCTGAACGTTTGCCATGGAAATAGCGATAGAGTAAAGAGAAGCTTAGATGTAAAGGTCTGAACTGGTGGAACTAAGGAATGTAGCTTGTCTGAACATTTGCCATGGAAATAGCGATAGAGTAAAGAGAAGCTTAGATGTAAAGGTCTGAACTGGTGGAACTAAGGAAGGTAGCTTGTCTGAACATTTGCCATGGAAATAGCGATAGAGTAAAGAGAAGCTTAGATGTAAAGGTCTGAACTGGTGGAACTAAAGAATGGAGCTCATCTGAAAATTTGCCATGGAAATAATGATAGATTAGAGAGAGGCTTCGATGTGAGAGTCTGAACTGGTGGAAATAAGGAAGGTAGCTCTTCAAAACATTTGCTGTAGTAATAACAAAAGACCTGCGATAGGCTAGCATGATTTTGACTGTAAGAAATTCTCAGAGTCTTAAATCTTGTCATGTACATTTCTTTTTATTGCCAATAACAAAATGAAAGTAACATGAAAATAAATAATACTGCGGGACCGACACGACACTGGCGAATTCTAAATATTTTGCATTGACATTTTCAGTGTGGTTTTACTGCTGCCGGTACTTTGCAGCTAAGCCAAAATTTGTCATATATACAGTGACAAAAATATGCAACGTGATATTTCAAGGAAATAATATGGATTTTTATCGTGGATACTGACCTAAAACTTGAACTAAATATATGAATTGCTGAGTATAAAA
>OZ010607.1:6504625-6532125 GCA_963932145.1 Acanthosepion lycidas | reverse complement strand
TAAACAAATATATTTCCAATAAAGAAAACGTCATTTTATTTCTAAAAATAAATGCAACTACCAAAGTATATGACCTGTCACATAAACGGTCAATGAATGCCTGAAAATATTGTATACCGAGCGGGCATACAATCCAGTAACGATGTTAAATTTTATTTATGTTCCACTGAAAATCCTTGGAAATTTCTACCATCATCGAATGACTTTAGGTAATATAAAATACAAAAACATCACTGCTCTATCTAAATATTTCTGAAATAATTTTATCAACTTGGATATTATAGCAAGCGCCAGAGCTTATAACGGAAAAGGAAAACGATATAAAATAAGTCTTGTTGAAAAATTGGTTATCTATCTTAAAACACTTAAATAACCCGAACTTCTTAAACAGGAGTAATGAATTGATCATTACATATAGACATAAAAATAAATATCTGTCTGACCCAGATGAATTTTTAATATAAATTACGGTTTATTTTTTAATGTAAATTACGTTTAGTTTTTGTTTTGTTTTTAAATAAAAACAAATAATACTCACAACTCTAAAATAATTTTTTACATATATATACAATTCCTGTTTATTTTAAATGCCAATTAAAATTTTAAAATTAAAAATCTGTAATCCTAGCATAATATATAACTGCTTCAATATTGCGATAACCAGATATATTCTTTAAAATTCAAATTACGTAATGGTCAGTTCATCGCGTTGTGCACGAAAGTCCGAGTTGTGCTAACGGTGAGGGATAATATGTATATTCATTCATAAATACTTAATAACTCTGTTGTATTACAACGAGCACTAATTTATTAACACCGACAGTCAATGGGCGATAAATTATATATATATATATATATATATATATATATATATATATATATATATATATATATATATAAATTAAAAAGAAAAACAGACAACTTTAAGGTACCATTATAATGATTTATTTCACCAGAGTCCTTTTAAAGGACTCCGGATCATCAGATAGCACTTCCAAAAATAAAATGAAATTAAAATTGATGGGTAGTGTAAGTTTTTGTAATTTAACAGAGAGTGTAAAAGGAGTAGTTAAAGAGACATGGTAGAGTTTGGGGATGGATTAATTTCATATCTCTCTCAAGTGTACTTTATATTGGGGGAGGAGGAGTGACCAGACCGTGACCTATTTAGATGGTTAACTTAACGGAAGTGATATACTGAAATTGGAGGGGAGAAGGGAGAAAAGAAAAAGGAAAAAGAAAGAAGAGGGCGAGGGAGGTAAAGAGAAAGAGGCTGTAATTGGGTTTTAGCAATTTATGTAAAGAATAGATTTTAATGCTTGATAGAAATTTAGATGTCTAAAATATATATATATATATCGTAGCGTGCGTCGATAACCTAGGGGTGAGAGTCTTCGACTGATGTCAAATCTGTTGAATCTCGATCCCGGTTTGAAGTAATCGCGTATCTAGCCACACTGAAGGTGTTGAATGTCATTCAACATCATCACTTAATAAGACACCATAAGTGTTGAAAGAAAATGGCTATTTTTGTGGTGACTTTATAATATATTTATGTTATAATTTTCGTATAAATTTTATTTGCTCTACTTTGAATTGAGCACCCTTTTAAGAATAGTTTTTTTTTGTTATTGGAAATTACTATATCCTATACTTGGGTATACATATATATATATATATATATATATATGTGTGTGTGTGTGTGTGTGTGTGTGTGTGTGTGTGTTTTATGGGACGAACTTTAACGATATCTAAGAATAAGCAAAAATAAGCAGGAAATAAATAGCAGGAATTGTGTTTTTGATTTTAGTGGGGACCGTTTCTCGATTTTATCAAAGTCCCACTCCTCCTATCACCTGAAGGTTCTAGAGTCCTTGTATATGAGATCCCGTGGGCCTTCCCTTTGTAGCCAGAGGGGATGCTTACTGGGTCTTAATGTTATTGGACTCTAGTTTCTTTAAATTCATTTTTTTCTCTCCATTCGTTCTCATTAATATTAATTAAATTTACACGCTTATTTTTTTATAATCCCAGAAAATAAACTTGATAAGGCTTTGTTCTTTTTTAGCTTTTTAAAATATATATATATATATATATATATATATATATATATATATATATATATATATATATATTGTGTATTTCGGCAGCAAAATTTTATTTCAGGCAAATATTATTAAAAACAACCCAAAATGTCTGTTGTTTTTAATAATATTTGCTTTAAATATATCTAAGCTTTTACGAGGCTCAAATGTTAATAGGCTGACAATCATGGTTGTTCATTCGGTTTGTCGAAAACAGTCATCAACAGTAAAGTCAACGTCAATATAACCGCGATATGTGTTATTTTTTTTCATGTTATGTCAATTAAATCAGGAGAATAGAGTGGGTAAGTCCTTGGCCACCCTACTACGTCTATGGATCTCAGCGTCGCACTTACTGTCCCCCATCAAAACGCTGGGCAGAGTATTGCGAGACAGGAGGATTTCTGTGATAACAAAAGTAAAAAGTACTGATCTGCTACATGACATCTGTCCTCCTTTACAGCATCGAATGTTGTCCCTTCTCCTCAAATATGCACAAGAGACTTGAGGCAGCGGAGATATAGTTCTGCAGAAAGTTGCTAAGGATATGAAACGAGCGTTTGAGCAACGATAAGGTTTTGGAGAGGATGCAAACAAGGAGGATGCTTTTTAACTTCAGGAAGAGACAGCTAAAATTTCTGGGACATGTAATGAGAAAAGAGGGCCTAGAGAATCTGATACTCACAGGTCGAATAGAGGGAAAGAGAGAAGAGGGAAAGCAACGCTGACTTACCTGACGGGATTAAGTGGATGACAGAACGTGGTCTTGGGGAGGTGGCAAAGGAATGAAACTTATTGAAAGCTACAAGGGATAGAAGGAAGTGGAGAGCCATGATCGCCTACGTCCTGAAGAGAGACAGCACATAAAAAAAAGAATCAAATAGTTCAAAACGCCATTAACGTGAAGCAACAATTGACTCCAATCATTTGTATGTTGGAACATTGTCCTGATGAGACAAAAACACTTTAGTCAGTTTTCCTGAGCTCTTTCTAAGTTTTCTTTTCTAAGTTTTCTTTTCTAAGTTTTCGTATAAAATGTTAAGGTATTTACTTAATGTATTTATTTCTTTTCTAAGTTTTCCTGGGCGTTTGCTCTTTCTATGTTTTCGTAACTGCTGCAGAAAGTTGGCATAGTACTCTCCATTGATAGGGTTGCTCTTTTGAAGGTTGTCAATAAGCACAATGCCGTTTGCATTCTCCAAATGAGGTTATCACCTTCCTTGCAGATGAAACGACCTGGAGCAGGTGACGAGAGGTGTTCCCATTGCATAGATTGTCTCTTTATCACTGGCTCAAAGTGATGAACCCACCACTTATCCTGAGTTGAAGAAGAGTTCAAGGAAAGCAGTAGAGTCTGTCTAAAAAAATCACATATATTCCCTTGATGTGATCAGCTGGTGCGATCTCATCTGTTTTCAGTAGACATGGCACCCACCAAGCAGAAACTTTCGTCATATCAAGTTCCTTGTACAGAATATTCTCAACTCTCTAACGGGATATTCTTATAGAAATTTGCGATTTGATTTAGAATCAATAGCTTGTCATCCATCACCGTATCGTGGAATGAACGAATTCTTTGGTGATGGCAGTTGTAAGATGTCCAGACCTTAGACTATCTTCAAGTCTCTCCTTTTACCTCCCAAATTCAGCTGCCTATTTTTAAACTGCTGATAAAGTTGGAGCATCATCACCTAATGTAGCAGGAATGTCAGCATGAATGTCCTTGGAGGCTAAACTCTTTTTCTGCAGGTAGTTGCTGACACCACAATGCCAAACTTTGTCCATTTTCAAGAGTAGTTGCTACTAGTTAGTTTTGAAGTCTCCGTTGAACAGTCAGAGGTCAGTTTACTTGAAAAAAAAAACAATGTTATTACTAAAAAGAGTTGAAATGAATGCATCCACCCACGTACCTGGAAAGAACCAATGCAGTTATTAATAAAAGGAATTGCAATTAATGCATGCAAGATTTCACAGCTCTAGCATCACTCCTTCATAGCCTAACATTTCAGCCCATCCTCATATGTAGGATTAATACAAATAAAAGTTTCTGTCTATATTTCTGAGATGAGGTATTATGTACACTATTTACATTATTCAGACTATTGTCCTCATCTTTGTCGCCATATCTATTACAATGTTTCCGCCGTTGTACACTCCGGCCTTCTTCAGGTGGTTGGAATGTTGAACTGAACCCTTTATTTCGCTCACAGAGGTAGACTGTTCTAGTTCCACGTGCCATATCTAATGGATGTCAGTTATCAATTATCTCCTGTTAATTCCCCTCTCCAGGACATACGGCACAGTGGATAAAGGCGTTAGGATCCAAAGAGTGTGAGTTCAATACCTGGTTAAGGCAGTGGAGAACTTGGAGAGGTGAATTAACAAGAGATACCCCAGAGAGCGAAATAAAGTTCGACATTCCAGCCACCTGAAGAAGACCAGAGCGTACAACGGCCGAAACGTTGAGATAAATATGGCGACAAAGATGAGGACAATAGTCCGAATAATGTAAATGATGCAAATAAAAGTTGTCACTTAGCTGATTCATGTCATATTCAGTGCCTCGACGTTGATGAACCATTTTGTAATTGTTCAGTCCACTCCTCAGGAGATCTAAGCTGCGGAGGGGGCATCCAAGACAATCCCGGAAATTAAGCAACTTCGAGCTTGGTCAATACCTAGATGGCTGATCGCTTGGAAATGCTGTATTTCCATATCCGCAAATACACAAGGGAAATGTATGCACCTCTTATCCCCCATCTATGGATTAAATAGCACGTATCAGTACATCGTTATTATTTCTTACACTCTGAAAATGTTTTCTGGCTTTAAATAACCAGCAAAGGGTTGCTAAGCCGTCAAAAACAAATCAAACAATCTATACTCATGGTTGTCGTACTGGGCAACAGCCTAGGTGTATTAAAACGTTCGTTCGTGAAATTGGTGATGTAGTTATTGTCGGTTTAATCTCGTCGACGGGTAGTAATAACTGAGCAGTCGTAAATAAGAAAGACGTTCAGTTTGAAATCCCTTAGAAGTTACCCAGATCGATAAACACCTGAAGAAGTCCAAAGTACACAATGACAGAAACTTTAAAAAGAAGAGACCAGCTTGCTACACATGAGATTACAATGACTACCGACGGGTATTAAAATTCTATACATTTCCCAAAGCCACAACTCGATAGAGCTCTTAAAACTTGATGGATGACTTGTGAAATAAAGAATTTTTTTAAAAACATATCCATGTGTGAGATACGCTATGATACTACATAAAATAAACTTCAGAATTTTATTAAAAATTACTGTATTTTTTCTTTTGCGAAAATTAAATGAAAAAATTTTTTTTTTTTTTTTTTTTTTTAAGAAACTTCATTTTATTTGCGAAGCAGGCATTGCGTGCGACATCCTGAAGAATTTTTTCAAGCTGACAACGGAGAAAGCCAATTTTCTAACATACAAATTCCGAATGTCACTTTTAATGTTATCTATTCTTTTTAATATCATTTATTACTTTGCTTACTGGCTCCACTGTATGTATACTGGGGTCTGCTTGGTGGGAGATTCGCGTGTTTCCCGGTGTTTTTTTGACAAAAAGAACCTATCGACAATGTAAAGGTACGCAACATCATCTTATTTTTCCACTGCCAATCTAATATATATTTAGCACCTTCTCTCTTTTTAAGATATATATATATATATATATATATATATATATATATATATATATATCAAGTCATCCCATAAGTTCTGTCCGAATTTTAACTTTTTGTTAAAATGAGCGAAATTTAAAGAGTATTTTATAATGTCTAATGGAGCTGAACATAATTTTTATGTATAGATGCATTTAAACTGATCAAATTTTATTTCAGAGAACAATAAAATCAATTTTTTTTTTATTAAAACCCTGCTAACATGGAAGTACCCAAGAATCATTTGAGGCACATAATGCTTTATGGGTTCAAGAAAGGAAACTCAGCAGCCGAAGCGGCTAGAAACATTCACTCAGTTTATAGAGAGGAATGTGTGAATGAAAGAACTTGCAGAAGATGGTTTGCAAAATTCAGAGGTGGAGATTTCACCCTTAAAAATGAAGATTGAACCGGACGTCTAGCTCAGTTTGATGAAAAGCTTCTTGAAGCAGCCCTTGAAGAAAATCCTGCTTTATCAGTTGAGGAATTGGCAGTGTTTCTCAGTTCAAACAATACAACTGTCCATCGTCATCTTCACCAACTTGGAAAAGTTCCTAAACTTGGAAAATGGGTGCCTCATAAATTGTCTGAAAACAACCTCAAATCCCGAGTTAACATCTGCTCTTCTCTCTATTCTCGTCAACTTGTTTCACCTTTTTTGGATAGACTTGTGACTGGCGACGAAAAATGGATCTTTTATCGAAATTTTAAGCGTCGTAGACAGTGGCTTGGTAAAGGGGAAAGACCCCAGCCACAGCCGAGAAGGGAACTCCATGGGCAAAAGGTTCTTCTTTCAATCTGTAGGGATCGTCAAGGAATAATCCACTTTGAATTCTTACCACCTAATGCAACAATTAATGCTCAAATATACTTTCAGCAATTAGAGCGTTTGAACAAAGCTTTGAGGAAAAAAGACCTGTTCTAGTGAATCGAAAAGAGGTGATGTTTCATCAGGACAATGCGCGACCCCACACAGCAAGAATCACGTCACAAAAGATCGAACTTGGTTGGGAGAAAATTCCTCACCCACCTTATTCTCCCGATCTTGCTCTTTCAGACTACCATTTGTTTCGTAGCTTACAGAATCATTTGGAAGAAACAGCTTTTGTAACACAGGAAGAGGTTAAAACTGACATTTGTGAGTTCTTCGAATCAAAGCCAAAAGAATTTTGCAGTAATGGAATTAGTAAGCTTGTTAATAGATGGAAGGAAGTCATACATAATCAGGGAAAATACATTGTTGATTGAATCTGTAATTGAATGTAATATTTGGTCACTTGTTTTCTTTATTCAAAATTCGGACAGAACTTATGGGATGATCTGATATATATATATATATATATATATATATATATATATATATATATATACACATTAAGAAATGGACATAGTCCGACAATTTATTTATTAAAGACATTTTTTTATGTTTAACGTTCTTTTTATAGATACAAGTATTTAAGTAAATACTCTGTTTATAATAAACAGTATTAAATAAAATTTATCGGCCTGAATGTCCGAGAAATTTTCATAGAAAATATTCGTCCTTTGACAGGATTCTAGCCTGCATCCTATACGGAAACGTCATTTACGCTGACGTGCCTTAACCGACTCGGCCACAAAGGGGCGTTCGGTAGGCCAGGTCGAATTTACTGCTTATAAACTTCAATCTTCCATGAATCTCGTACATTCATAACTGCTCATGGCGTATCAAATGTAAACAAATGACGTCATACATTAAGAAATGGTCAAAGTCCGACAATTTATTTATTAAAGACATTTTTTATGTTTAACGTTCTTTTTATAGATACAAGTATTTAAGTAAATGCTCTGTTTATAATAAACAGTATTAAATAACATTTACCAGCCTGAATGTCCGAGAAATTTTCATAGAATATAGGAATGCATAGGATGCAGGTTCGAATCCTGTCAAAGGACGAATATTTTCCATGAAAATTTCTCGGACACTTGGGAATTTATGGCGGAGTTTGCAATTGTTCAATACGCTCTTGCCAATAATCTTTGAAGCCAAATTTGCCAGATGCAATACGCTCCCTCATCCAAGAAGCAAATAGTGACTTAGAATCGTTGAGGACACGCTTACACTCGTTACGGGCGGAGGCAAAGAGACGTCTATTGCAGTCCGACATGTCGTTACGAAATATGTGAAAGAAGTGGTTCCTATGGGCAATGGCGGCTGAGCAAGCAACGGAGACTACAAACATCCGGGTATTATACAACTGTTGATCAGAGCGGCGGCTCAAGACGCTATGCAGGATTTAGGGCTCCTAACTACTAGACGGAAACAGCAACTAGAGAACTGTCAACCGTGTACCCTCAGAATGAAGAGGCAATGCTACAGACTGCTCACATCACGGGAGAAACAGAGCTGCACTAGTAAAGACGCCAGAGAGAGAGAGAGAGTACCGGGAACCCCTTCCTAAACGAGAAACAACGCGTAAGCCTTTACTCATGTTCAAGAGATGGGGGAGGAGTGTTGACCTGGCGGTAGGAAAGTCTACCTACTCCTATTACATATAACACATACAAGAACTACAAAAACAAAGGGAAAGATAAGAGGGGGAGGTAATTGGCAAAGAGTCCTGGCTGACACTTGGATTTTACCCTTTCACAACATTAAGTTTTAACTTAAGTCCCATTGTTCTATTCTAAAAAAAGAAATTGAAGAAAATAAGGTTATCCGGATTTATTGCTATGTCATAATAAATGCCCCATCATACGTGGCAGCGAGTGTTTGTCCGCTTTCTTCCTCATGATAATAAGTGAATGTACGGCTTACCTTAAGTCCAAGCATCGACCTGATAGGGGGGGGAGGATCAATGGCCAATCCTCCGCCCTCACCAAATAGTGGGCTTGGGAGGCATGCTTTCAATAAAATTAGGAACAACAGGAGAAAGAAACGACGAAAACAATTCCATGTTCTTTAACCGTGATTTCTAACTAAACCATCAAATAAGATTACAATTTAGCCCTAGAATGATTAGGACATAAATAAATGTGTTATATATATATATATTGTATAAAAAAATTCTCTATTTATAGGGTAAGAGTATCGTATATAGTATGGTTTAAAGATTTATTGTTTTTTTACGGTTTATCGACCCTTTGAAAATAGCCAATAAACACAATCCATCAAAAAAAAAAACGGAGGCCATCACCTTGCGTACAAGTGAAATGACCTTGACTCTCTTTGGAGCAGCTGAGGAGGGGTGTTTCCACTGCATAGATTGTCCCGTTTTCTCTGTCTCAAAGTGATGAACCCAACACCCATTCTGGGTTAGGAAACGTTCAAGGATCTGCCTCAGACCATGTTAGATCTTGCCATGATGCAATCAATCTGGTGCACTTTTGATCAGATGTCAGAAGACGTGACACCCCACCAAGCAGGAACCTTCGACATGCAACGTTCATCGTGCAGAACATTCCAAACTCTCATGGCCTGTCATCCTTTACCATGAGATGAACATGATTGATGGTTTCCTCGAAGGTGGCAGTTGCAGAACGTCCTTAACCTGGGTCATTTTTAAAACTCCTTTCACCTCCTAAATTCAGTTACCCACTTTTTTACAGTTGATAAAGCTGGTGCATTATTCACCAACTTTAGCAAGCATGTCAGCCTGAATATCCTTTGGGTGTGTAAGTGGTGTCTAAACCATTTTTCTGCAGGTACTTAATAACACCACATTGCCAAGTTTTCTCCATTTTCAGGAGAATTTGAAATTAATGCATGCAAGATTTCACAGCTCTAGCATTCACTTCTTCCTTTGTTATTAGATAATAAATCCGCCAGGAATGGTGAAATGTTGTAAGAACCAGGAAGCAAGTTTATTGAGGATGGCTTTGTGGTCAAAGCACACTATAAATATTTTGGTCTAAGTGAATACTTCTCTGATAGGAGTGACATTTTTATATCAAAATTGTGGTCGCTCACGTTACGGTGAGCAACCAATTCATTTAATGTGTTCTTTTATAAAATATTCCTTTTATGTTCATTTGATCTTTTATTTAGATTCCTTTAGTTTCCCCTGTGTTTTTTGACAATGAAAAACTTAAAAGAAAACTGTTGACACAAATTCTATTATTTCATTTTTATTAATTCCAAAATAATTTATCAAACTGAAATAAAGTAATAATTACATTAAAAATGAACATATATATATGTATATATATATATATATATATATATATATATATATATATATATATATATATATAAAGGACGTTCCAATAACTTGAACCGATTGTAATTTTGATTTAAGTTTAAGCGTCTAATTTTTTTTTCTTTCAGATTTAAAAACTTAATTCTTTGGCAATTTCAACCATTTAAAGATTAACAATCAAACAACGTGTTGAAGTTAACGAAGCCTATTACAAATATGGACGTTCAAACAGAATTGAATGGGAAATTCCCAGGTCGCATCATCTCTCGAAACAGCAAAGTCAATTGGCCTCCACGATCTTGCGACTTGACGCCTTTAGATTTTTTTCTTTGCGGTCATCTGAAAAGTAAGGTCTATGCCAGCAAGCCAACAATAATTCAACAGTTGAAGAATGAGATAATAAAGCATATTGGTAAGATTGAGGAGCAACTATGCAGAGACGTCATTAAAAATTTGTACCATCCGGTTGAGGTGCGGTGGTCATTTGGGCGATATTATTATTCACCCATAATTGCCTTGATTTAAATAACATGATTCAATAGAGAAATAAATAAATTTCCTCCAGTAATACTGATTTATTTACTGCTGACTTTGATCCGTCTTAATGAAACACCATTCATATATATATATATATATATATATATATATATACACACACACACACACAAACGTCCCTTGGGGGAGGAAACGCGCTGGTAAAAAGAAGTCTTCCGTTTGTCTTTATATATATATATATATATATATATATATATATATATATATATATATATATATATATACCGTGTCAGTAGTTATTAAGCGAATCATGTAAACATCAATAATTCAAATTTGGTTTGTAAAAAATTGTTAAATTTTAAATACTCGATTTAGATGGCAAAAGAGTGTTAAAATTTTAGGTAGTATCAATATGTTTTATTGCGGTTATTGACGATATTTGATGTATTCTAGAAAAACTGCCGTATGAATTTATTAGACAAAACTAAACAATTATAATATACTTCAATAAAAAAGAAATAAAATCATCAAAAATTTATCAACACAAAACAAATAACAAACACATCTGATATGACTTTGAATGCATTCCATTTTAATATAGTCACCCTTCTTCTCATTAATAGCCGGCAATCTTTTCCATTGATTTAGTTAATTTTTTCTTCCTACTTTAACCGGTTCAATATCCGATATGGTAGATTTAACTGCTTCCCATCGGTCTGTTTTGCTGTTATTCTATTTGCTACCTTCATATAATATCAGCTTCACAATTGACCATAGATTCTTTTTCTTACTTGAGCAAGTTCAATGTTTGACATGTTTCTTTTAATTGCTTCCCATAGATCTGCTTTGCTGTTATATCATTTACCACCTTCATATATCATCATCTTCACAATTTACCATAGAATTTATTTACTTTACCAGGCTCAGTTTTTGACATGGTAGTTTTAATTGCTTCCCATAGATCTGCTTTGCTGTTATATCATTTACCACCTTCATATATCATCATCTTCACAATTTACCATAGAATTTATTTACTTTACCAGGCTCAGTTTTTGACATGGTAGTTTTAATTGCTTCCCATAGATCTGCTTTGCTGTTATATCATTTACCACCTTCATATATCATCATCTTCACAATTTACCATAGAATTTATTTACTTTACCAGGCTCAGTTTTTGACATGGTAGTTTTAATTGCTTCCCATAGATCTGCTTTGCTGTTATATCATTTACCACCTTCATATATCATCATCTTCACAATTTACCATAGAATTTATTTACTTTACCAGGCTCAGTTTTTGACATGGTAGTTTTAATTGCTTCCCATAGATCTGCTTTGCTGTTATATCATTTACCACCTTCATATATCATCATCTTCACAATTTACCATAGAATTTATTTACTTTACCAGGCTCAGTTTTTGACATGGTAGTTTTATTTGCATCCCATAGATCTGCTTTGCTGTTATATCATTTACCACCTTCATATATCATCATCTTCACAATTTACCATAGAATTTATTTACTTTACCAGGCTCAGTTTTTGACATGGTAGTTTTATTTGCATCCCATAGATCTGCTTTGCTGTTATATCATTTACCACCTTCATATATCATCATCTTCACAATTTACCATAGAATTTATTTACTTTACCAGGCTCAGTTTTTGACATGGTAGTTTTATTTGCTTCCCATAGATCTGCTTTGCTTTTACATTGTTTGTTACCTTCATCTTCACAATTGACCATAGATTTTCGATAGGATTCAGGTCAGGACTTCATTTTTGTCATTTCGTTGTCTTCCCTTCTGTAAATCCTTTATGCCCCAATAATTCAAGGGTAAGCTTAGATACATGAGAAGGATCATTGTCGTGCATAAATACACACTTCTGTTTGAAACTGCGAAACTGGGTCTTGTAACATGCAAAGAATTTTCTTTCATAATATCGCAACAGTTTAGCATATTCGTGGATTTGAATGGCCCAATAATGATTTGGTTGACAATTCCAGCCCATATCAATCTCTACCGCCTCCTTGTCACCTTTATTTAGCCACAGGTACGTATCACATGGATAAAATCCATCCTTTGGCTCATCCATCAGGTCCATCAAATGTTACTCGAGATTCTTCCCTGAAAATTACTTCATAAAAGTCAGTTTTCATATTTTGACGCTTTAAAATGTTTGCTTTGGTGATATTTTTTATAGAACCTTTCACAAATAATTCGACAAATTTTGTCCTTATTAACCCTCTCAATTCGAGCCTTTTCAAAGATCTGATCGATGTTCAAAAGTGGTTTCGCTATAACTCGCTTTAGTTTACATTCATCTCAAAGTAGCGAGTTCTTAAAGTCTTTTGTAATTCTTTGAGTTCTCAGCTTAGTTCTAGTTTCAACAATCTTCTTTATCGTTTGATTGATCTCTGCAAATCTCCTTTTATACCTTCAATGTGGTCATTCCCTAACTCAGTTATTTGTTATTTTCTGATTTTAAATCCTTCCCTTTACACATGTTTCAGCATATATTATGGACAAAAAGAAAAAAATAGTTTTTATTAGATTTCAGAAATCATCAACTTATATTACATTAATCTGTAGATTAACTTCAGTCAGTCCATTTTCGTAAATTCCAAATATCTCAGATAACGACAAAATTTAATTAAATATTTTACCAACGGTGGAAATTGACGAGTTTAATTTTGACAGATATTGATGCAGAAAATTTGCAACTCTTAGATATATTAAGCTTACCTCCTTACAACAAAGGTTTGAATGAAAGAAATCGGGGGTAAAATATTAATTGCTCCAATGTTTAAAGTTAAAATGAATATTTACTTGGAAAATCGACATTTTACATTACAACCCAAAACTCTATTATTGAAAATAATTACACAGCCACCCAAGACCTTTTTTTAAGCATTTCATCCCAAGTAAAGCAGGAGTGCCACTAGTACGCAAGGGGTTACAGTGTGAAAATAAGAGTAAAGTTGGCTGTTAGAGGAAAGGATAAAAAGAAGAACGGCGATCAAGGAATCAGAAGTTGACGATTGACGTTACAAATAAATTTTTGAAGATTGTACTTATCAGGGATGCAAGTAAGAAGAAGGGTGTTCCACTTTTGGGAAGTGTGAGAGAACAAACTGCTGGAGTAGAAGAGGAGGTTACATTTAACTATTTCAACAGTAAAAGGGTGGGACCTAAATGCCAACCGAGTAGCATGCTTAAATACATGTAGTCGAGATACCAGGGCAAACAGCTCGTCAGTTGCCATGAAAATATTTGTAGAAAAGACAGAAGCTACATTACGACTGTGGGAAAGTGAATGGAGATTAGATGCTAAATCAGGACTGATCACAATGCCTAAAAGTGGTCGGATATTGATAGGGCGATAGTTAAAGGGGTTAGAAGGGTGGATATTGCCGAAAATTGGTAGGAAACTGAGAGGGCGATAGTTAAAGTTCTTAGAAGGGTCTGTACTGCCTAAAGGTGGTAGGAGACTGATAAAGCTATACTTAAACGTGTTAGAAAGGTCTGAATTGCCGAAAAGTGGTAGGAAACTGATACGGCGATTATTAAAGGGGTTAGAAGGGCCGACAATGTCTAAAAGTGGTAGGAGACTGATAGGTCGATACTTAAAGAGGTTGGAAGGGTCTGCATTGCCGAAAAGTGAGAGGAAACTCATAGGGCGATAGTTAAAGGGTTGGAAGGGTCGGTAATGCCGAAAAGTGGTCGGAGACTGATAGGGCGATAGTTAAACGGGTTAGAACGGTTGACCACGTCGGAAATTGGTAGATGACTGATAGGGAAATAGTTGAAAGGGTTAGAATAGTCTGCATTGCCGAAAAGTGGTAGGAGACTGATAGGGCGATTGTTGAAGTATTTAGAAGGGTCAAAATGATGAGAAGTGGTAGGAAATTGATAGGGCAATAGTTAAAGACTTTAGAAGGGGTCTGTATTGCCGAAAAGTGGTTGAAGATTGATAGTGCGATAGTTAAAGTGGTTAGAAAGATCTGCACTGCCGAAAAGTGGATAAGAGACTGATAGGGCGATTGTTAAAATGTTAGAAGAGTTGACAACGCCTAAAAGTGGTAACAGACTGATAGGGCGATAGTTGAAGGGGTTAGAAGGGTCTGCATTACCGAAAAGCGGTAGGAAACTGATAGGGCGATAGCTAAAAAGGTTTAGAAGGGTCGACAATGCCGAAAAGTGGCATGAGACTGATTGGGCGATTGTTAAATTTGTTAGAAGGGTCTGTACTGCCTAAAGGTGGTATGAGTCCGATAGGGCAATAGTTAAAAGGGTTAGAATGGTCGACAATGCCGAAAAGTGGCTGGAGACTGATTGGGCCATAGTTAAAGTGGTTTGAATGGTCTGCCCTTCAGAAAAGTGGTAGGAGAGTGATAGGGCGATAGTTAAAGAGGTTAGAAGGGTCGATAATCCCTAAAAGTGGTAGGAGACTTATAGGGCTATAGTTAAAAGGGTTAGAATAGTCGACAATGCCGAAAAGTGGCTGGAGACTGATTGGGCGATAGTTAAACGGCTTTGAAGGGTCGACCAGGTCGAAAATTGTGATGATACTGATAGGGCAACAGTTAAAAGAGTTAGAATGGTCTGCTTTGCCGAAAAGTGTTTGAAGACTGATAGTGCGATAGTTAAAATCGTTAGAAGGGTCTGCACTGCCAAAAAGTGATAGGAGGCTGATAGGGCGATAGCTAAAAGGTTTAGAAGGGTCGACAATGCCGACAAGTGGTAGGAGTTTGATAGGGCGATAATTAAAGGGGTTAAAAGTGTCTGAACTGCCGAAAATTGGTAGGTAACTGATAGGAAAATAATTAAAATGATTAGAAGGGTCTTCACTGCGGAAAAGTGGTAGGAGACTGACAGGGCGATAGTTAAAATGGATCTGCTTTGCCCACAAGTGGCAGGAGACTGATAGGGCGATAGTTAAAGTGGTTAGAAGGGTCGAAAACGCCGAAAAGTGGTAGGTTGGAATGGTCGGTATTGCCGAAAAGTGATAGGAAACTCATAGGGCGATAGTTATTGTGTTGGATGGGCCTGCATTGCCGAAAATGGTTGTAGACTGATAGTGCGATAGTTAAATTGGTTAGAATGGTCTGCACTGCCGAGAACTGGTAGGAAATTGATAGGGCGATAGTTAAAGGGTTTAGAAGGGTCGATAATGCCGAAAAGTGGTAGGAGACTGATAGGGCAATAGTTAAAAGGTTTAGAAGGGTCGACAATGCCAAAATGTGGTAGGAGACTGATAGGGCAATAGTTAAAATGGTTAGAAGTGTCGACCATTCCAAAAAGTGGTAGAAAACTGATAGTGCGATAGGTAAAAGGGTTAGAATGGTCTGCAGATTTCTTAAAATCACTGACGATAGGGCAGGACTTTCAACAGGCTGGAAAGCAAGAATCATTGAGGGAATACTTTTTGAGATTACGTTTCTAAACGTCACCTGAAAGACGTTGCGTTTAAATAACTTGGCCAATATTTCTTAGAGATTCATGCACCAATTATTTGTAAAAGACACTATGATATGTAGAAGCGTTCGTTCGTGCGGAGGAAATTTGTTTTTTCTTTTACATTTTCGACATCAACTTTATTGAAATTTATATTTAAACTACTGTTCTACAATTTTGTGTCATCATTGAAGTAATTTGATCTTTCTAGTAACCCATAACATTTTATCTTTTCCAACCAAGAACAACCCAAGCAATGTGTTGCGGTCTTCCAGGAAATTGAATTTCTTTCCATTATCACCTTCAAGCCGACCTTTGCACAGGCAATTTTTAGATGAATGATTTCATGACATCTTTAATAAGCACTTCTCTTAAATCCAAAGTATTTTTTTATTATTAATGACATCATAAGTACTTCACTGAACTCTACTCCTCAGATCCCATATGCTTTTATCTAAATGATTTTATGAGAAATTCAATAAACGTTATTTTTTTAGATCCTGTCTGCGTTTATTAGGCTCGAAATGAAAGTCCCTTTGCTTTTGAAGATGGAAAAAGAAAAATTGCTTCTTTTGATTTAATTAATATATCTAATCAAGATAATATTAGCGATAAGATAATCCCATTTATTTAGCGAATTGCTTATGCCTTAACCACCGAAATCTTGGGAAAAAAATTCCCTATCTGTTTTAACCTCTTCACAATTAATAAACAGTTTTCTCTCTAAAGATATGTTGCAATAATTTGAAAAGACGATGGCCACATAGATCCAGAAAAGTATGAAGGTTGGGATAAAACTATCATATTTTATGCCATAATCTTTTCCTAAGTAACTCGAGCAAAATGCGTCTTGCACTAACATATAAGAGCATAGTACACTTATGAATATTCCATGGCATTTTTTCTGAAAATTGTTTGACGACAGATTAAGAATTTCTTTCTGGTTTATGACTACATGATAGACGAAACCTAGTACCATAATCTTCAGGTTTCAATGCAAAGAACCACTCAACGTCAGTTTTAACGTCTTAATAAACAGTTTTTCCTCTCAAGATATGTTGCAATAATTTGAAATGACCAGATGGAGCAAGGTAAGAAGAGTAAGGAGGTTGGGACAAAACATCCATATTTATTGCTATAGTCATTTCCTGAGTGAATCGGGTAATATGTGGTTTTGCATTATCATATGAGAGCAACCTTTACAATTAATCAAGGATGTAAGCTTTTCTATAAAGATTTCAGCAATGCTTCCTATTGTCGATAATAATTCACCGTCTACATGAACAGTTACGTGCTGTTTGAACTGATTTTCATGATAGACAAAGCATTTTATATCCTACTTCTCTTTTTAACTGAGGTCTAACCATCACTGGTGACGATTCTACGCAGGAAAGAGTTGTAAGCTCAGATGCACTCACTTTCCCACCGCTGTAAGGTTGCCTCCTTGTGTCTTTTCTATAAATAATTGTTCGTATGTGTTCTTCTCTATGATACCAAGACTTTATTTAAGCGCAGTACTAGACTGGTGACGAAGTCTCATCAATTTACAGTTGTGTTGGCTAGATGGAACCGTAAGTTCTATGGTGACAGTTTCTTTTGCCGGACTTCTCGCTTGTGGAAGTCTCTTCCGGTTCCATTCTTTCCAGCTAACTTTAATCGGCAAAAGTTTAAATATAATGTCAATCACTATCTTCTGTCCTCCTGATTACTCTTTTTGTTCTCGCTCTTCAGAAACGTTTCTGTTTCCCCCAGTAACCCCTTGTGTCTTAGTGGCTTTACTGCCTTGCTTGAGATGAAATCGATTAAAAGTAAAAAGTGTACTGTTTAATGACGAGAAGAGCGAAACTCTCCGCAAGAACACATGGTACAGTGGATAAAGGCGTTATTTAGATTCAGCGACAGGACCCAAAAGAATGTGAGTTCAATACCCGGTTAAGGCAGTGGAGAACTTGGAGAGGGGAGTTAACAGGAGATAACTGATAACAGACATCCATTAAACATGGTACGTGGAACAAGAACAGTCTAACCCAGTGAGCGAAATAAAGTGTTCAGTTTGACATCCAAACACCTGAAGAAGGCTGGAGCATACAACGGCCGAAACGTTGAAATAAATATGGCGACAGAGAATATAGACAGATACACAATTATTTCGCGGTAAAATAAAAATGGCGTACTATTTAATACTTATTTACAGATTTTAACAACTGGGCTTAATAGATATTTTCTTGAGGCGTGCAGAAATCATTAGTATAAAAAGGATTAAAATGTTCCTGGATAATCGATAAAAATCGTAATTCATTTGATGAATATGGCAGCTGAGAGAAAACTTTCCAGCCAAGCTACAATAATTTGTGACTAAAGTAACATACAAACACCAAAATAGCATACGATCAAACATTAAGCTAATGGCTATCATATTCTCTTTTCTCATAACCAATAAATGGACTCTTTTCTTCTATTGCTGTCTGGCTGCTAATATGACAACAGGTTAAATTTCAAATTCAAAAGACATCATTAAAACAGACTCTCCTAATGTCATCTAAGGACAAACCTAAAACGAGCCTCACGATCTAATGCGATAAAAAGCTTATGGTAACTTTTTGAGTTTAAATAAATATGAATTTTCTGCATATGTTGTTATTGATGCGTTTGTTTAGTCTTCCATTTATTACGATTTGCGGCGACCATTTTGGACTAGAAAACCAGCTTGTGATTCATTTTCAATCACTCTGATTTTATTTCCGAGCCGCTTGCAATGAACAAGATTGTCAACGTTGTAGACGATTGTTATTTATTTAGTTTCGTAATTTGCTTAATTTTTTTTTTATTCTTTTTCTTTTGCTTTTTTTTTTTTTTTGCTTTTTTTTTTTTTTTTGCTTATTTTTTTAAATGTCGACGGTAAATGAACAAAACTTTTCTTGAAAATATTCTTTAGGCCTGTCTGTTCATGTTTCACGTGCTATTAGCAAATAACAACAGAGGAGGCGTTTACCAATTCGATAGAGTTAAAAAAAAAAAAAAAAAAAACTTTCTTTCACTACAACTCCCTACACCTCACCAACCAAAAGAAAACAATCATTATTTTAAAACAAAGATTAGTTTAGGCTTGGTGTCGTTTTCAAAAATGGAAAACTGTTTAAGAATTTAAACCCCCGGGCGAAAAACCAAGTCAAGTTTAAAAAAAATATATAGCTTCACTAAACACATTACAAGCAGCCTCGAAAAACAATGCACACGACAATGATTTTACTGAGCGTAGACAGTGGTACGTTTTTAAAACTTATGCTTCATGCCAAATCTTTTTGCGTTTAATGGCAGAGTACACGGCTTTGGGTTGCAGATTACAGGTTTAATGTTCTTGCGAAACTTCATTTTTAAACCACTTCGCTTTTACAAACGACGTATAATAGCAAATTTTTAAAACA
Source organism: Acanthosepion lycidas (assembly GCA_963932145.1). Lineage (NCBI taxonomy): Eukaryota > Metazoa > Mollusca > Cephalopoda > Sepiida > Sepiidae > Acanthosepion > Acanthosepion lycidas. Next base: position 6,512,796 of record OZ010607.1, on the reverse strand, counting down.
AAGAATCTGTTATCATTAAATTATATAAGGAAAAAATGGAGCGTTCCCAGACCTCTGTATCATTCTTTTGAGCTTGCAGTCTGCATCGATTTCAAGAATCAATGTTCATCGTCTGATGCGGCTCATATCTAAGGCTTGAAATACGCTTAACTAAATAACCCCAAGCATTTTTCTGTCATAAAGTCACCAACACTTATATGAGTTCAATATCTATAATTCTCAATATGCGTGTATGTATATATGTGTGAGTGTATGTATGTGTGTTTATGCGTTGCCACAGTTTTCATCTGATTTCGATAATTTTTTTGTTTGATAGATAATTCTTCATTGCCGGTTTGAGTCCCGATTTTTTGGCGACAATGACTCTCCACTACTTCCTGTCCTTTATAACTCTCGGCAACATTTTACTATTTACTATCTATTCTCGTATATATATCTTTTATAAACACTTTAATAAAAATAAATACTTTAGATTATTACAATAGTATTATCTATATATCTGTAATTCTTAATGTGTGTGTGTATGTATTCGTTTTATAAGCATTGCTTATATGTGGCACAAGGCCAAAACTATGGGGCACCCAATGTGGATCAAACTTACTATTAAGCCGTAACTGTTTTAGCGAGACAAGCTTGTTAAACATTACACCACGCCGAGGTGCACAAATGTGTGTGTGTGATCGAATGGTCTTTATGCGTTTTCACAGTTTTCATCTGATTTCGACTATATTTTTTTCTTTGATAGATATTTCTTCAGTGCCGGTTTTAAGTCTAAATTACACATTCCCTTCTCTTGGCCAAGCTTTCAATCTCTCTCAAGTGAGGTTACTTTTTTAGTTGCATAAAGCATACTACTACAGTTTTAATGCGTTGCTTTCATTGTCCTTTATAGCCATTCCCAATTTAAATTTTTTATTGTCCTGCAAGTTTTTTGAATTGCATTCACTGTAGTAATAAGTAAGCTTGCTTTTTTATTACTCGACATTTATTTTTCCAACTTTTCCTAAAGTTATTCCCGCTTAGTGATCCCTGTAACTTTACAACGTTCTCTTCTGACCACGCATTTCTATTTGACAATTCATACTTGCCTAAGACATGGCACCAAAGAAATTCTTTTTGATTTTATCGAATGCCCACTATAGTAGGGTCAGGTGGGTCCCGTCAGTTAGAAAAAGAGCACCATGACGCAATTCACCCCGCCAGAAATTTAGAAACACCCTGTTGTACTGTTTGGCATTCGCGCCGGCAGCTCCAATACGAACATTTCAGTGTGTTAGGGTGTCAATCTGAGAACAGTGCAGAGGATTCGGAAAGAGATAGATGATATATTCAGTCAAGATCATGATATTTGAAGTGATCACTAGTGGTGGCAGGGTTATGCTTACTTTCATCTTCCTACACGGCCTTAGACTCAACACGGGAGCCTAAATCGAGTACCTTGAGGAGTTAGTGCTGCCCTGGGTTAAAAAGGGTGTTTCTGGAAGACCCTATGTCTGGCAACAAGACATTGTACAATGCTACACAAGCAGGAGAACCCAGTCATGGCTATCAATGTCTGCGACTGCATCACCCCTTAAATCTGGCCACATAACTCCTCAGGCTGAAACCCCCTATTATGTGTGGGGCGCAGTCCAGCGAGAGACCAAGAAAACTCCCAGTATCAACAAAGATGAACTGAAGATAAGCATTATGGCATCATTCGCCAACTTAAACAAGGATACCATCTAGAAGAGTTGCAGGAGATTCCGAAGTTCTTTGGAGGCCCTGGTTGAAGCCAATGGCGATTTTATTGAATAAATTTACTCTTTAGCATTTCAAGATATTTTTGTTCAATTTTATTAAATATATCTGTTAAAATGAGATGTAAGTGTTATTTTCATTTTTACGTCATTTAGACGACAATTTATCCATTGCACCCTGTAGAACAATACAACCGAGCATTCATACAACGTAGGATTTTAATATGGCTTTAAAATACGCGTACCTCGATTTTCCGGACCACGACTATCCGAATGTAAAAGGAGGTAGGGGAAAATAGAATACTATTTAATACGGCCACCTTTAAAATATAGTACTTCCTAGATTATGCATACCTCGATTTTGCGGACTCCTATTATCCGAACATTGATTATAACATTTACTGACTGAAGAGACAGCTTATTACTTTTGAACACGAATCTTGTTTGGCTACACTTTGCGATCTTTTGTCAAACCCTGCGAAAGGCTTTCGAGATGTCCAAAGTAACAGCCCTATTCTCACCATTCTTTTCTAGAACTTGATAGACTCTTTCCACAATTATCGTCAGAACATCAGTTGACCTAGGGGAACGAAAGCTATATTGCTTGTCTGAAGGTAGACTGGGCTAAAGAAGATGCTTAATCAATGCAACCATTTATTAGGGCATCTAATAGTTTCCCCAAAAGAAGAAGAAGTCTAACAGAGCGATAGATGGAAAGGTCGAACGTTTTTTTTCTGCTTTCGGCTCTCAAAGACGATTTTCAGTTGACCTACGAAAATAAAATCTTCTTTTGCTTGTCTGAAAGTAGGCCCGGCTATGTAAGGTGCTTAATCAATTCAGCATTTATTAGGGCATCTAATAGTTACCCCAAAAGAGGAGGAAGTCGAACAGAGCGATAGATGGAAAGGTCGAACGGTTCACCTAAGGTCTTAAAAACTGGAACAACTGATAAGGATTTCCAGCATGAAAGAAAGCAAAAAGTAGCAAGACATTTATTATACAGTTTAGAGAGACCAGCAACTAGTTCAGGAGCACGCTTCTTTGGTTAAATATATCTGTTAAAATAAGACGCTAGCATTATTTCATTTTGGCGTAATTTACACGACAATTTATACATCGCAGCCTGTGTATTTCGCTAGGCCGGGCAGATATGTGAGATTTCATTTTGTTCGAAAGAAATGAAACGTGATAACGTACTTTATCATTTTCGTTTCTTTTTTTTTCTTTTTTTTCTGCTTTCGGCTGTCGAAGACGATTTTCAGTTGCCCGAGGGAAACAAAATCGTTATTGCTTGTTTGAAAGTAGACCCGGGTATATAAGATGCTTAATCAATTCAGCATTTATTAGGGCATCTAATAGTTTCCCCAAAAGAGGAGGAAGTCTAACAGAGCGATAGATGGACAGGTCGAACGGTTCACCTCAGGTCTTAAAAACTGAAACAACAGATAAGGATTTCCATCATGAAGGAAAGCAAAAAGTAGTGAGACATTTATTATACAGTTTAGAGAGAACAGCAACCAGTTCAGGAGGACGCTTCTTAAGGTCCGCGGCTGCTTATTCCTCAATTTCTAGCGTTTATGTAGCTTTGAGGGTAATCCATTTCTTCTCTTCACCCACAGTACCTTTCCCCCACAGACGCAACGCCGCTAGTCCTTCGATACAATATCGATATTTTCATGGAAAATGGTTGAACCAGCATCATCCTTTCCTCTACCAGTTCAGACCTTTACGCCCAGGACTCTTCATGCCGTGTACACTGGTACGAAACATCCTCGTTGCCTTCGTATTTAATTGGTAACATTCTACAGGGTGTTTGGAAAGCCACGATGTACTTATATTTTTATTAACAGACATCTTTCAATATAGAATACAGGAGGAGAATATGAATGAAAATTGGAAGCAATATTGAAAGTGATGCTCGTTCGCATAAATAGAGGCTTGGATCCTTGTTATTTGGTTTCTCAACTTCGGTCTCAGTTGATTTCAATTCTTGTACCAACATTATTTTGTATGGGAAGAGTTTTAATTATTATTTTCATAATCATTTTCTTGGACTCTATGTCAGAAATATACTGAAAATGGACATAATCTATATAATGAGCTTGTTTTAATGTATGGCAATAAAGATGAGGACAACATTCCAAACAATACAAATAGTTACAATACCTCGTCTTAGAAATATAAACAGATGACAAAAGAGTTTTATCGACTTTTACATTTTGTATTTTTCTCCTCAACTGTTCGTGCGTCCTGGGTATGACGATAAACTACTTCCGCGTCCTGGGTATGACGATAAACTACATCCGCGTCCTGGGTAAAACAATAAACTACGTCCAACAACAAGACTTCAGATAATGTTTTCGGAAAATAATGTTGCCAGCTATACGTTTTTGAAACAATAATGTTGCCAGCTATACGCTTTTTAGAAAAAATTAATGTTGCCTGCTATACGTTTTTTGAAAAAAAAATAATGTTGTCAGCTATACTTTTTTGGGGAAAGAATAATGTCGCCAGCTATACGTTTTTTGGAAAGAATAATGTTGCCAGCTATGCGTTTTTGAAAAAATAATGTTGCCAGCTATATGTTTAATAGTACTGTATATTTAATATATGTATAGGTATATGTGCATGTATGTATATGTATGTATATATATATATATATATATATATATATATATATATATATATGTGTGTGTGTGTGTGTGTGTATATATATATATATATATATATATATATATATATATATATATATATATATATATATATATACCTTAATTTGGCATTAAATGACCCACAGTGTTTGATATGCCATAAAACCCAACCAACCAACCAACCATCAACCGTTGGTAAGATATGACAGGTGAAAATAATAATTAGGTCAGAATTAAATTTAATTTTTTTTTTAAACTACTCTAACTCTGATTATATAAAAAAAAGAAAAAAAGGGAACCTTGTGCTAAATATCAGAAAGAGACACCTGAAATATATTGAGATACAAAATTAGGAAAGAGGGCTTGGAGAATTTGACACTCATAAGACATATTGAAAGGCAGAAGAAAATGGGGAATAACCTATAAAGTAACCTTGTTTAAATGGATGGCAGAACATAGATCTGGAGGAACAAATCTTTCTTAAAGCTACAAAGGATAGGAAGTTGTGGAGAACCATGATTGTCCATGCCTTGAAGTAACATATCCCATCAAAGAAGACCTGGTTCTGGAATAATGTAGTTTAGATTAGAATATTTGAATCTGTGTGTAGATAACTATGGCATAATCTGCCACAAGGCTACAAAAGAGGAGCACTTGGTGAGAATTATAAACAGTTTTGAAAGTGACACCCATTAGTATCAATACAGTTACTTTTCATGATCAGTTGCTTTCAATTCCTATTTTGTATGGGAAGAGTTTTAATTTTTATCTGACAGCCTTATGAGCAGTTCCAAGACCAAGATCTTGATGCTGCATTAATTTTTGTAATGATTTTCTTGCACTGCATACTGTCAGGAATATCCAACAGTTTCTACTCCGATAGCTTTACTGGCCTTCCACAACATTTGGTATCATCCAATGATTCTGTATCCCGAACTTCATCAATAAGGTTACGAACTGCATTGCGGTCTGGAACAGGTGTATCTGAAAATATATCAGCAAACCTCTGTCACACCAGATCTGTGTAACTTGCATCTTGTATTCGATGAGAAATACACGCTATTCATTTGTTAAAACCATATTGCGGATAAATCAGAAATATAAAAAATCTGATAAGAAAAGTGCACAGTAACTTTCCGAATACCGTTCGGATAGCTCTTTTCCAAGAAAAACTACTTTGGGGAACAGGCTCCCCAGAGGATACTTCTCTGATTACTACAACCTTAATCTCTTCAAACCAAGTGTCAATCATTGTCTACAACAAATAGATAAATTTTCGTTTGTACAACCGTTATATTTCTATGTAAATGTGCCTCTGTATATCTATTTGTCATGGGCGCATGGTTAGAACGTTGGTCTTCTGACCATGAGAGCATTGTGAGTGAAATTGGGTAGATAGAACACTTAGGGCCGTCGATAGCTGTGTTAGCACAAAATCACAAGTCATCGTGACCAAGGGTTTGAGTGTGCTGGCGTTGTTCATATTGTTGATTAATCTAGATAACACACTCTCTCCCAGAAACTGTAACTAACGTCTGCTCAGCATATTTGCAATATAAATCACAAGTGGGCTCTGTGGATGTTGAACAAACACAAACGTGCCTGAATGAGAGTCTGCAATAGGGATTTTCCTAGCGGCCCTAATAGACGGGTATCCTTGAATACGAGTGGCCAGCTATTATATGTTTATTTGTATATGGGAATGTGTCATGTTATTTGTATGCATATTTATATTATATATATATATATATATATATATATATATATATATCTTCGAATTGTATACATTATTTACATTATTCGGACTATTGTCCTCATCTTTGTGGCCATATTTATCACAACGTTTCGGCCGTTGTACCCTCCGTCCTTCTTCAGGTGGTTGGAATGTCGAACTGAACGCTTTATTTCGCTCACTGGGGTAGACTGTTCTAGTTCCACGTGCCATGTTTGTTGGATGTCAGTTATCAGTTATGTCCTGTTAATTTCCCTCTGAAAGTTCTCCACTGCCTTAACCGGGTATTGAACTCACTGTCCTCAAGGACACATGGCACAGTGGATATAGGCGTTAGTTAGATCCAGTGACAGGACCCAAAGAGTATGAGTTCAATACCCGGTTTGGGGTATTTTATTTTCAACAGATTTGCATAAAAAGAAAAATATCACATTCAAATCGTTTTAAACAGTTGGTCCTACTCAGCGATTATTATCTCAGCGGTTATTATCAAAGGGGTTATTATCTCAGTGGTTATTATCACCGACTATTACCTCGGCGGTTATTCTCAACGGTTATTATCGCAGTGGTTATTATCAAAGCGGTTATTAACTCAGCGGTTATTACCTCAGTGTTTATTATCTCAGCGATTATTATCAAAGTGGTTATTATCTCAGTGGTTATTACCTCAGCAGTTATTATCTCAGTTATTGGCATCTCAGTAGTTATTATAAAATTGGTTATTATCTCAGCGGTTATTATCTCAACGTTTATTATCAAAGTGGTTATTATCTCAGTGGTTATTATTTCAGCGGTTATTATCAAAATGGTTATTCTCAGCGGGTATCATCTCAGCAGTTATTACCTAGGCGGTTATTATCTCAGCGTGGTTATTCTCAGCAGTTATTATCTCATTGGTTATTATATCAATGATTATTATCAATGTGGTCATTACCTCAGCCGTTATTATCTCAGTGGTTATTATCTACGTGGTTATTCTCAGCAGTTATTACTTAATTTGTTATTATCTCTGCGGTTATTATCAATGCGATTATTACCTCAGCAGTTATTATCAAAGTAGTTATTCTCAACGGTTATTATCTCATTGGTTATTATCTCAGCGATTATTATCAAAGCAGTTATTACCTCAGCGGTTATTATCTCATAAGTTATTATCTCAGCGATTATTCCTTGTAATCAGTATGTCATATAACTAGGCCGCAAAAATTCTTCCAATGCAACCGACAAAATCTGGCTGTTTAAATTTTGTGTTCGTATTTTAAATACTTTAACGTGAAGAAATATGTTTTATTTAATGTGATTTGTTTCCTTCGTACAATAATAGCTTCTCGAATTTTGAGCTTTTCCTTGCAGCAACTGCCATATTTTGGTATTAGGTATTAAATGTGGTTTGAATTGATGGCTGTATGTTTGTTTATATACATATATATATATATATATATATATATATATATATATATATATATATATATATATATAATTATAAAAATGGTTTCTTCGCTATAATTAAATTAAAAGAATTAGTTCTGTTTCGTCTTCAAGCAAATTTTCGACCAAAATTTTTTTTCAAAAATTCCCTTGAAGATGAAACAGAACTAATGCTTTTAATTTAATTATATAATTAAATTTGAAGTTTTTAGCTTCGGTTTTTGAAACATGGTATATCCTGTGTAGCGGAGAAACCATATTTTAAAATAAGTTAATTTATAATATTTATGCTTTGTAAATTTACATTGAGCACTGTTTTGTAAAAATAAAAATTTCAATAAGAACACCGGATTATATATCTCACTGTTCTTTCTTTTTAATATATATATATATATATATATATATATATATATTAAAATCTATTCTTTACATAAATTGCTAAAACCCAATTACAGCCTCTTTCTCTTTACTTCCCTCTCCCTCTTCTTTCTTTTTCCTTTTTCCTTTCTCCCTTCTCCCCTCCCATTAGAATATACCACTTCCGTTAAGTTAACCGTCTAAATAGGTCAAGGTCACTCCTCCTCCCCCAATAGTAAGTATGATTGAGAGATATATGAAATC
>OZ010607.1:6479625-6499625 GCA_963932145.1 Acanthosepion lycidas | reverse complement strand
AAAGAAAGAAAGAAAGAAAGAAAGAAAAATATATGAATCGACTGAGATAGATAGATAGATAATGAATCGACTAAGAAAGAAAGAAAGAAATATATGAATCGACTGAGAGAGATAGATAGATAGATAGATAGATAGATAGATAGATGAATCGACTAATAAAGAAAGAAAGAGAGAGAGAAAGAAAGAAATATATGAATCGACTGAGATAGCTAGCTAGCAAGTTAGCTAGCTAGCTAGCTAGCTAGCTAGCTAGCTAGATAGATAGATAGATAGATAGATAGATAGATAGATAGATAGACAGAAAATCAATTGACTGAGATGGATAGATGGGTAGATGAATAGACAGATAATCAATTGACTGAGTGAGATAGATAGATAGATAGATAGATAGATAGATAGATAGATAGATAGATAGATAGATAGATAGATAGATAGATAATGAATCGACTAAGAAAGAAAGAAAGAAACAAACAAACAAAAAAAGAAAGAAACAAAAAAAGAAAGAAAGAAAGAAAGAAAGAAAGAAAGAAAAAATATATGAATCGACTGAGATAGATAGATAGATAGATAGATAGATAGATAGATAGATAGATAGATAGATAGATAGAAAATCAATTGACTGAGATGGATAGATGAATAGACAGATAATCAATTGACTGAGTGAGATAGATAGATAGATAGATAGATAGATAGATAGATAGATAGATAGATAGATAGATAGATAATGAATCGACTGAGAAAGAAAGAAAGAACGAACGAACGAAATATATGAATCAACTGAGATAGATAGATATTAGGTTGGTGCAAAAATAAACTTAGATATATAGATATTAGGTTGGTGCAAAATATAATGACGTAATAATGTCGTTTTTTGACGTATTTTTAAGGTCAAAAAACGACATTGTTACGTCATTATTTTTTGCACCAACCCAATAGATAGATAGATAGATAGATAGATAGATAGATAGATAGATAGATAATGAACTGAGTAAGATAGATAGATAGATAGATAGATAGATAGATAGATAGATAGATAGATAGATAGATAGATAGATAGATAGATATTTTTTATACATTAACTACATGTAAACTTTGTTGTATTGAAAAATGGCTCCCCAACCCGGCAAAGAAAAAGTTTCTTCCGATACAGTTCTCGGATAATTTCTGATTTTTTTCGGAAATTAATAGTAACTTCTTTTACACGAATAAATATGGCAATACTATAATTCAATGTTGAACTGATTCTTACTTATTAATTGGACAAAATCATTAATCCTGTTCGTCTTTGACATTCTGACAGTCAAAAAATCTGGCGGCGTCCAGTAATCGAAGATGTAAATCAATTCCAAATAGGTGAGGAAGTCTACACATATCGTTAAATGCTTTCGATTCAGTATTTTATCTGGGAAAACGACAAAATCTTCATAATGAGGCTAAAAATAATTTGCTCGCTTTTTTGTTCGGAGAAAAAGATTCTTTAAACCCTTATATCCTAGCCTCGGCATATAAAAAAATAGAAGCAAAAATCGAATCGAAGAGGAGGAAACTTGATAGACAATTCCAATTATTCGGTATCATTCAGTAAAATAAAAACGGTATTGCCAATTTTATAGATCGTTTCATTTTGATCATGTCTTTCAGAGTTACGCGTTATTTATGAGAGAATTTTGCCGAATATCGGATTGTTTGTTTCTCTCGATTCGAATAACAGAAAGTAAATATTATTTCGAGGAAATTATTGAATTGCTTTGTAGAAACTTCGATGATAATAATAAATAAATCAAATTAATATATCAATCTGCAAATGCATCACGTTAGCAGAACCAAGGATAAATTTTATATGAGAAAGTGAATTGATTTTAAGTCACTCCATACATTACAGGAAGAAGCTTTTCCCTTTCTGTTTATATTCTTGGTGAATACAAAATTTCCTGACACCAATTTTTGCGCAGTGCTTAGAAAATCTTAGAATTGTATCAGAATCATATTCAGTTCTTTATTGCTTGGCCAGTCTATAGTCGTACACTAAGGGTAAATTCCAAAATTAACTAAATGGTGTCGATATTACAAAAACAGAACATCAGTCGGTGTGTAAACATTTATCGATTCTTTTCCTATGTTCGGCGCAGTAAAATGAAATTGGGCGTATGTACACGGGTATCATGCAACTTTTGATTTTAAAAAAATTACGAAAATAAAATTACAAAAAGTCAAATTAAAAGGCAATCTTGGACTTTCGTGCGCACAACAAAAAAACGATGTATCAAAAGGAAGGTTTTTCCCTTGACACTGCTATTATTTTAACTACCTTCTCTCCTCGCCAATATTTATTGTTTTAAAAAGTGATCATTATAATTCTAATAAAGCGTAAACATATGATGAAAATGAATTTATATATTTTTTGTTCTTGAGAAGTTGCAACAAAAAATATTAAACACAATTTATTAGATTATTTTCATCAATAATTTTATACACTATTTACATTATTCAGACCATTGTCCTCATCTTTGTCGCCGTGTTTATCACTACGTTTCGGCCGTTGTACACTCCGGCCTTCTTCAAGTGGTTGGAATGTCGAACGGAACCCTTTATTTCGTTCACTGGGTAGACTATTGTAGTTACACTGGCCATGTATAATGGATGTCAGTTATCTACTGTTAATTCCCCTCTTAAAGTTCTCCACTGACTTACCCAGGTATTGAACTCGCACTCTTTGGGTCCTGAATCTAACTAACACCTTTATCCACTGTGCCATGTGTCCTTGATAAACATGGCGACAAAGATGAGGAGAATAGTCCGAATAAAGTAAATAGTGTACATAATACCTCATCTCAGAAATATAGACAGATACTGAAGGGCCGAAACATTGTGATAAATATGGCAACAAAGATGAGGACAATGGTCCGAATAATGTAAATAGCGTACATAATACCTCATCGCAGAAATACAGACAAATACTGAAAGGCCGAAACGTTGTAATAAATATGGCGACAAAGATGAGGACAATAGTCCGAATAATTTAAATAGCGTATATAATACCTCATCTCAGAAATATAGACAGATACTGATTAATTTTATATTTACAACATTCTGAAAACTCATACAATTAAAACTAATACAAGGAAATATTTATCATTTACAAATTTATAAGGAAATAAATATGAAAAAGATTTTATTCATAATTTATAAACATTTACTAAATTATTAAAATATGTGAACCAACTAAAAGGGAATCCTTATTTACCATTTTATAAAGTTTAAATCACTTGGCAATTAGCTCATATTTAGCCAAACATTCCAATAAATAACCAATAAATAAATAGTTTTTATCATTTTTGTCATCAAATCTCAAGAACAAAGAAAAATGTATAAATTCACTTTCATATGTTTAAGTTTTAATACTAATTCTAATCATTGTTTTTTAAATCAATAAACATTTCCAAGGGGATGAAAGTAGTTAAAATAACAGCAGTGTCAATCTTAAAAACATCCTTATGTGTTGTGGCCTGTTTAGGGGCCAAAAAGAAAGACACGGAAGGCGAAGGTAGGTTGAAAATGTATATTGAAGATATATACAAAACAATAGTGTTAGTAATAAGTAGATTAGCACTGCGACTACTACTCCACTCCACCCTCTTCTACCGCTATCCGACTCTCGCAGTTTGTATTTATGAGAGAAGGAAGAGTTCGTTCTACTGTAGGAGGGATTACCACAACACTATGACACTCTTTTTTGTAGGTAGGAAGTTCCAAAATTCCCAATTAAAATTACGAATTAATGGAAAGTAGATATAACGTCGCAAAACAACTCGACAGTGATCAATTGATGCTTTTGACTGACTTTATTGAAAGAGAAAAAAATTTTTTAATGGGCAATTTTTCAATATGACAGCATCTGTCTTCTGAAAAGTCAACGCTTCAAATATTCAGGGAGGTTGCAAATATGGATCCGAATCTCCAGATTTTCAAACTTCCCCTGGAGATATGCAAAAAAAAATGTCAACAGTTCAAAACATTTTCCAATGTTTTGAAGAATTTGTTGAATCAAAACAGAAATTTTATTTTATAAGGAAAAACAAGACGAATGATGAAATATGATCATAAAAATATGAAAGAAAATGCTTTGATGACAGAATGATGAAGCGATGATATCATATGAATAAAATATTTTGACAGAAATACTTAAAAGTTTTACATTATATGATTCAAGACAGTTTCACAAAAAGCTAGCGTAAGGTGCTGAATACAATTTAGTCACTTAATCGTAATTATTTGCTTTTTATTTGTATAAAAGGTATTTTTTAATTATTTTTTTTATTTATGTTTTTCCATAAAGCTATTAAATTTAAACCACTTCTTGTCATAACCATTGCAATAATTGCAAGAAATTTCCAGAAAATGCAAAGAAAAGCTATGCAAAGTAAATCCAAGCCGGGGTTGAAAATAAAAGACTTGGTTTTTGCAAGTTTTGGAAAATCACCAATAAAATTCGCAGTAGAGGCAAACTATTGTAAATATCCTTGAGATTATTACATCCTCTTAAGACTAGGGAAAGGTCTTTGCAATTAATTTTGTCCCTAATTCTATATATGATAAGAACCACCCCTTACCTAACTTCTCACGACGTGAGAAGGGGACGTGAGGTAAGGTGTGGTTCTTATCTTGTAATATCGCGACACGGGAAATTTCTAGACTTATCAAAATCCTTGACTCTAAGAAGGCTACCGGTTCCGATATAATCTCGGTGGTTGTTCTTAATCACATAAGGCCAGAGTTATTTCCAATCTTGTCGAAATAATTTGCTGCCTGAAAGCTAGATGCTTCCCAATTTTATATTAGGTGTCAGCTATATTCCCTGTTTTAAGTAATGGGGCAAACGCTCATCCCTTTACCCCTCTCAGTGTTATCAGCAAAACACTTGGAATCCCCAATCAACAGAAACACCATCCTGAGTAACAGTATGGATTTCATTCCGCTAAGTTCACTCTTGAAGTCGTAAGTGCCATCTCTTATTGAATCAGAGAGGCACTAGACCATAAATTAATCCCGATGATCATCACCATAGATATATCAAAGGCCTGATGTGGCATTGGCTGCCTTTATATAAGCTCTCTAGCTATGGAGTGTCTGGAAGGAATTCCTTAATAATCTACTCATTTCTTACAGGTTAATGAAGATTGTTGTTAAACGTCCAATAATCGAAAGACCTTGAGATCAATGCAGACGTTCCTCAAGGTTATCTTCTCCATCCTATCACCATGCTGCTCTATATTAGCCCTTTGAGCTCGGCGTTCCTGAACAATTTTAACCTCTCTGCCTGAGCTCCAATTTTCTATACCATTGTTCAACCCGTGGCTGGGCATTACGTCATTTTTCTCTAGCACCAGTAAAACGGTGGTCACGGCTGAAAGGGTTAATGATCTACTTCAGAACATACTCTAGCATTTCATGAATATTTATGCAGATGATACAATCAGTTTATTAGTGCATCTACCAAAATCGAGATGACCAGAACCTGGCAGCTGTTCTCTTCAATGACCTATTTCTGGGAGCTGAATGGGAAAAGAATTGGCTTGTGAAATTGAATACATACAAACCAAACGTTTCACCTGCACCGAGCAGATCCTGAACTTTCACCTATCATAATGGATGAGTGTTCCTTCAAACTGGCTCTTGAACATCTTTTGAATGACAAGACTTGTTTCTCTATGGAACATAGACCTGGCAGGATGTTTTCTCAATCCCTACAATCTGACCTCTTCAAGTCTAGTGTTAACAATTATATTTTCACTTCGTATTTCTATAGTAAGAAGCTCCATTTGGACAGCTTCTTCCCAAAAACTGCTTGCATTGTGGAACAGACCCACGGCAGGATGTTTTCCCAATCCCTACAATCTTAACCTCTTCAAGTCTAAGGCTAACTATTACCTTTCCTAGGTAAGCTTATTAACTGAATTTCTGTCCATCTCTTACAAACCGTAGAGCAACATTCTAAATTGAGTGACTCTTGGATCTAGATCAGTGGCCGTTAATTTTCCTCTCAAGATTTGATAAGACCGTATCAGTTCGAAAATTTGGTCGGATACACCATAACATTTCAATTTATGAAGATGTGCATGCCAAAACCTTTCTTCTGTATATTAATGATCTGCACACTCCGATCTTTAGTGAATATGGAGGAAGACTGGCTTGTAACATCCAATACGTTCAAAACCAATCTAGAAACGTTCCATGATCAATGAGCAGACCCCAAACTTTCACTTATCATGATTGATGAGTTTTCTTACAAGAAGGTGCCTTACCTCGAACGTCTATTGTCTCACCCCAAACGTCAAATCCGATCTAATGCTAAAAATACTGGAAAATGGTTAGTGTATGGCTCCAGTAAGTACCTGACTCCTCCTGTTATACAAGTACCTTCATACGAGTCAGATCGGGACCAAGTCGGAAATATTTCTCCTATATCTGGGATGGAGCTGCCCAGTTCTTATTTGCCAGTTCAAAAATGTCGACGCGGCCTTTTGAGTGATGAATTGTTTACCAGCCTAAAAGCACTTTAATACCGACGAAACGTCGCAAACTCCTCGATAATCTATAGCTACTTCCATGGGGAAGCTACGATCTTTGGCTCCAGCAGCCCTGACCTTTGAAGCTGGGACCCGCCATTTCGTGTCAACGGTAATGAATCATCCCCATTGCCCTTCGTATTCCATTAGTAAGGAGGAAGTTCCACTCGTACAGCTTCTCCCCAGTAACTGCTGCTTTTTGGATTAGACACCTGACAGTAGGTTTTTTCTTATCACTACAATCTTAACCTCTTCAAGTCTAGGGTTAAACGTTATCTTTCCTACATACCCCCACAAATTACTCTCCTTCCCTTCTCTTCTCTGACGCTAATACAACACCATACATTAACCGCCAATATTGAGTGACATTTGGGTCTTTTATTGGGTGAAAATTAGTATGAAAAATAAGTACATTAACAAATATTGGTAAATCCATGACAGAGAACAAGTTATGACCAGAGAAAGAAATATTCTTCAATTATTTAATGTTTATATATGAAGGAAATTTATTCAACAACCTCTGTGCAGTTATTTTTAATTTAGGGAGAAATAGATGCACTGCTTTGATATAATTGGTCAATTGGAAGAGACCTTACTACGCATGCGTATACATATACACTCCCTCAGCTGGAAACGAGATGTCATTGAATGAGGTTGTATACTGGGTGACCGTCGCATTCACACTGTCCAAACAAGTAGATGAAAAAAGTTTCGTGCAGAGATTTGAAGCAAAAAAGCCGCATTACTCAAGTCTTCTTCATACAAATCCGATTTGACAGGCTGCGACTCCTGGCTTCTCATAAAGATGAAATTGCAGTTGGAACCCAACGGTCGAGATTAAGAAGAACGTGATGATGCAGTTGATGGCGATCCCGAGATAAGAAAGTGAAGACTTTGAAAAAAAGATAAGTGTACCCAAGAGAAGCATTTTGAATGAGATTAAAGTGCCATTGGCATACATGGTCTATTTCTAGGTAATTATTAAATGTTTTTAAATTTTCCAAAAATAATTTGCATATTCTTTCGTTACTGCTATTTTAAACTTTGCTGCTCTTAATGTTATTAACACCTGTACAGCAGCTGCACTCACAACAATAATATTCTTGTCCACTTTTCAATATATGTGAATAAGTTCCGTTCTGAGAGTAGCTTTAAACGGGCAACAAAGTAAATGACAAAATCTGTTGCAGTCAGTAAGAATAGATTAGTCGGTGGTGGGGTTAAAGCTGTGTGAAATGAAGGGAATCGAACCCACGAAAAAGAGTATGTGGTGTCAAGACACGCCCATCATTATTGCTCTACAGAATAAAAGTAAGTTATGCCAAAAATAAAATTGGAGAAAAAGACGGAGAATTAAGATGAAAGAAATCCTAGTGAAAAATGAATAATAATTGACAAGGCTTGATGTAAGAAATTCAGATCTTATTCCATCTAATACTACTAGTGTGATATATATATATGAATATATATATATATATATATATATATATATATATATATATATATATATATATATATACAACTAGTGGAATATATATATATATATATATATATATATAACTAGTGGAATATATATATATACCTACATATATATATATATATATATATATATGTATATATATATATATATATATATATATATATATATATATATATATATATATAATGCAGTAAAGTATGAATATTTTCGCTTTAATCAAGAAGTGGAATATATATACATATATATATATATGTATATATATATATATAACTAGTGGAATATATATATATATATATATATATATATATATATATATATATATATATATATATAATGCAGTAAAGTATGAATATTTTTCGCTTTAATCAAGCATTTTTAATTTTTTCATAATCTTTCGGTTTGGTCTTTAAAATCTTTAAACGAAAACAAAGCCATAAACGCGATAGAAATATTTAAAAATTAAACATATATATATATATATATATATATATATATATATATATATAATGTCATCCACAGACAGACTGTTTCGCTGTATCACAGCTCATCAGTGCGGCTAGACATCCGGTTATATATATATATATATATATATATATATATATATATATATATATATATATATATAGTGGTTGAAAACATATATTCGTACACATACAAATTTTTAATAAACATGTTTTTCATTTAATTAACTGTACACAGATTCATAATAACTAAATATAAATAGAAAACAGAAAAAATTGATTCAATGCAAATAAATCCTATTTATTCATTTTAATGGATGAAAAATATTCGTACAATGCAACTTTCAGATTTTAAAACTTATAATAATCTAGATTATTCAAGTGAAATATTCTAGAATGTTCCAGTAATGATATCAGTCCTCATTTTTAGCCTGAAAAATACAGTCGGAACTTTGTGTAATTGATATTCATGCAAGAAGGTTTTCATCATGACTAGAGATAAAGAACTGACAAATTGGCAAAAAGAACTGATTGTTAAGCTTTGGAAAGAAGATAAAAGTACAGGAAAATCTCTGACCAACTTAATATTCCAGTTAGTACCATTACTTCATTCATTGCCAGGTATAAAAACTCCAAACTAACGACAACCAAAGAACAACAGGTGCTCCACGCAAGATTTCTTCAAGATCTCCGTAAAAGTTAATCCTTCATAAACAAAATCCAATGGTTACTCGTCAAGATTTACAGGATGATTTCCTTTCATCAGGAATCTGTGTCACTAAATGAAGAATAAGCAATAAAATTGATAGGAATGATCTAAAGTCACACTTCCCTCGGCAAATTCCACTGCTATAGAAAAGTCACTGAGATTCCAGGTTGAAATTCGTTCGTGAACATAAGGATAAGGAAATGATCATATTGGGAAAGAGTATTTTGAACAGACGAAACCAAAATTGAGTTGTTTGGACGTCATTCTAAAAAGCTTCTATGGAGGAAAGATGGCGATGCCTTCAAACAAAAGTCACTTCCAGCAGTGAAATTTGGTGGTGGCAGCATCATGGTTTTCCGCAAAAAGTACTGGCAGCATGTCGGTAATAGATGGAAGAATGAATGCCGCAGAATATCAAAATATTTTGGAAGCAAATTTAATGAATTCTGTTGAAAATGTTGAACGTCCTTTTGATTGGATCTTCCAAGGTAATGATCCTAAATAAACTGTAAAATCTACGAAGGAATGGCGTGCTAAAAATAATACAAATAACCCAAAATGGCGAGTTCAGTCCCCAGATTTAAACCCAATCGAGAATCTTTTTTTATTATTTGAAAATTCAAATCCAACAAATAATCCCAGATCTGAAGATCATTTGTGAAAAAGAATGAAACAAAATGCCAATTAATTGTTTGCAAATCATTAACTGAGATCTACAGGAAGAGATCAGTTGCTGTAGAAGTGAATAATGTCAATTCTACAAAGTATTAAATTAAAATTATCTATTCTTTTTGCACCAATATTTTTCATCCATTAAAATGGATAAATAGGAATTTATTTCTATTAAATAATTTTTTCTGTTTTCTATACATATTTACTTATTATGTATCTGTGTACAATTAATTATATGAAAAGTATGTTTATTTATTAGTTGGAAATACAATAAATTAAAGATTTCTATGTGTACAAATATTTGTTTCCTCCCCATTTTGTTTATATATATATATATATATATATATATATATTAGGTTGGTGCAAAAATAATGTCGTAATAATGTCGTTTTTTGACGTATTTTTTAACGTAAAAAACGACATTACTACGTCCTTATTTTTGCACCAACCTAATATATGTATATATATATATATATATATATTTGAGAAACTGTTTTTGATTATAGACGTTTGATAAATGTATTTAAGTTTTTATGATGGATTCAGATTAGATGATCTAACTACATGAAAAACTACACATTATTAAGTTTCTAAATAATGAAAATCTATTAAACAATAGACATGAGTTAACGGTTTTTACCGACATCATCAAATCTTTGCATTGAATAATTAGCATATAAACACACAAACAATAAAATATTTTTTTCAAATACATAGTCCTAATAAATAGCTTAAATACCATACAAAAATACCTTTCAAGATAACCCTTTATGAAGTCGTCAAAAACAAATGTTACGGAAGTTTTTGGTTTTTTTTTATATATACACAAAAGCCTTTCAGAAAAAAGAAAATCAAAAATCAAAAAATCTCCATAGGCACGTAAACCAGACTAGACGAAATCATCTTCCGTTTTAAATTTAGACACACTATCCTTACTCTGACTTGACATCTATAAATGTAACTCTATACTGATACAAATTATTAACACCCTCTTTGTATGAACAATCGCGCTGGCCGTTACCATGGAAATTTTGATCTCAATAATGAATCTGCTATTAAAACACGTGAATTTCAGATATAAGTTATTCCAAAAAAAAATTTCGCTTAAAGATGGAACAGAGCTTACTTTAATTCAATTTAATTCAAATAATTATGTTGAGGTTTTCGGCTCTTGTTTTGAAACATGAGAACTCTTATGTAGCGTAATGGAATCATATTTTTAAATAAATAATTATATTTATGCTCTACTTTTGTATCGAGCACTATTTTTTAAAAATAATAACAAAAATACTAAAGAACTTTGGATTATTTACCTAACGAGTTCTTTCCTATTTTCTATATATTTATAAGTTCATGTTTTAATATGTACCGGAAATCTCACAAAAGTGGTTTGTAATATAAATAAGTTAAATTTTAAAAATCCATAACAAAGTACTTTCGTTGGCCTTTAATCAAGAATGTTATGCATATATATATATATATATATATATATATATATATATATATATATATATATAAAGTGAACATTGAAGACAATACTCAAATGCGACTGGCTGTTTCATGCTGGACGCAATCGTCAGGCCGTCAAAGCTGGATATTTCCTCGGCTATTTATATATATGGGTCAGTGGTGCATTGTGGGTAATCTATTCTGGCGGTTATTTTGCGAGAGTTGCTTGTTTGTTTATTTATTTATTTGTTTGTGTTAATTCATTTTACTTGTAAGTTTCTTTTCCAGCATGAAACAGCCTGTCGCCTCTGAGTGTTGACTTCAATGTTCACTTTTATATTAATATTTACATACGCTCTATCTCTGATATTGAGCTCTTTATCCCATAAATATAGCACACCATAAAACTATATTTCTTCATATATATATATATATATATATATATATATATATATATGGGGGGATACTAACAATTCTTTTTATTTTTTTTATTTTTCGCTGAATGTGATAGACAAAGAATATCTATTTTTTTTATTAAATTTTTCTAATATTCTTACACTTTTACATTCGAATGGGCAAAGGGATTACATTAGAAAAAATCTATTTGATGACAAAATCATTCGGAATAAATCAAATTGTCGACATCCACCATTAGTGAAGCTCTTTATATAAAACAATTCGAGCCGTCCACCAACCTGAGTTTATGTCGCAAATACTTTAATGTGTTGGTGGTCTTTTAAAAAGACATCCCTACACGGAGTGACGGCCGCTGCTCCAGTAGAGGTTGGTATTAACACTACGCCTTCACAATAAACATTTGAACATGACATTGAAAGTCATTTTGACAATAAACGCCTTTAAAATTGTTAATTAACTGAGCCAGAGTGCTCATTGCAATTTAGATGAGATAAATAAACTAAATCTCTGGAGAGCCATGATGAATGGTATATATATATAGTGTCATCCACTCACGCACTGTTTCGCTGTATTAAAGCTCATCAGTATAGCTAGACACGCAATTGCTTAAGATGGGATCGAAACATCAGCTGGAGTCTCTCGTCCTTAAGTTATCCAGCACGCAGCGTAGAAAGGGAATTTTTAACGCATTATATACGAGGTATAACCTGCTACTAGAAGACTCAGTTCTTCGTAAATATCTTTTAGCGTTAATTAGCAGTAGCCGACGAATTCCCTTTCTTCCAAAGTATATGTAGTTTAGTATAAATTTAAGTTTGTCACTTACGTGATTGATTTAGCATCTTCTGAGTTTCGTATACAGAACCGTCTGTCCACTCTTCAGAAACATCGGCAATTGACTGCTTATACTTTAAGATGTTTCTTTTTATTCACTTATCGTTTGTGGAATTTTTTCCCCGTAGAACAGATGTGCGTTCGCACGCGTGTTCCCGTTGCGTGGATGTGCATCCGCGTTGGGTGACGTGATTATTTTTCTTTTTCTTCGTTTTTTTTTCCTCTAATTTACATTCTCTCCTTAACTTTTTGCTCTTTTATTCTTTTTCCTCTTTCTTTCAACTGTGGCTATTTATTTCCGTCCTTTTTTTCTTTTGACATGTTATCGCTTTTCATTTTGGGGTGTTCTCTCTCTCGCTCTCTCGTTCTCTCTCTCTCTCTCTATATATATATATATATATATACATGTGTGTGTGTGTGTGTGTGTGTGTGTGTGTGTGTGTGTGTGTGTGTGTGTTTATTCGTTATCAACCCATGCAAGGCATTACAGACACTAAGACGGTTACGCCTGTGGATGAATTAAGAATAGAAACATTAGTAATGAGTAGAACGGAAAAAAGCAATCGGGAGGAGAGTAGATGGCGTGAGTTCAATCCTAGGCAAAACAATGTTACCAATGCTGATTTTTCAAAGCATTCAGACCTTCCATTTTTACCAGACGAAAGTAACCTCGACAAAAGCTATTAAATATTTTAGACAATCCGTTGCGTAGGACCCAAGCTCACGATTTCCTCTTCATGACCCAGCAACAAGGAGGGATCCAGGGCGGCACATATAGTTTCAGTTACAATTAATAGACAAACCAAACTTCAGTACAAGGAATGCCCTTCTTGTGCTCTCGGGGGCCGGATTGAATTTCAGAATGTTCTTGTTCCTTCAAAGCTAGAAAGCTCAATCTTCTCTACTACTTAATTGATAATGACATCGATTAAGTGATCTTTTCCCAAGGGCATTAGTGTAAAATTGAACTTAACAAATTCAGTAACTTCAACGATTTCACTTTCCGAACCGAAAACCGTTACGTTACCCAAACATCCCTTTTATTATTTTATTATATGAATATATTATTTACTTACACATTGCTGTACGCACCGTTTATTGGGAACAAAGGTTTGTAAGAGGATATGTAGAGAGCCGGTGCGTACAACCCACAAAACACCTGGCAAAAATATGTCTTCTCCATTACATATCCAAGAAATTTCGGCCGTCTCTTTTTCGTAAATATATTTTTCCTTGAGTTGCTTATTATTAAACCTTACTTGTTTCTCATATGCTCTGGTCATATTATTTAGGGTATCCCTCAAGAGGACCACATTTGTGTTGCTTCTAACCTCTTTTTGGTCTAAGGAAATTATCTAATATTTACTGCCATATAGGCAATTGGATATGACATAGCAGTTCAGCAATCTTTGTTTCTATACTAAGTGTAAACATAAGCAATATAATAGGTAAATATTTCACAAGTATTGGAATATGTCTGTTTCCAAGTTATGGGGAAAAAATAATTCCAGCTGACACGTTGCTTTAGCTTTCGTTTCTTTCGGTGCCTCATATAAGGTAAGTCATTGTCCCCCTTCATTCTTTAGATGAGTCATTGCCCCCCTTCATTCTTTAGATGAGTCATTGCCCCCCTTCATTCTTTAGATGAGTCATTGTCCCCTTCATTCTTTAGATGAGTCATTGCCCCCCTTCATTCTTTAGATGAGTCATTGTCCCCCTTCATTCTTTACATGAGTCATTGTCCCACTTCAATCTTAAGATGAGTCATTGTCCCCCTTCATTCTTTACATGAGTCATTGTCCCACTTCAATCTTAAGATGAGTCATTGTCCCCCCTTCATTCTTTAGATGAGTCATTGTCCCCTTCATTCTTTAGATGAGTCATTGCCTTCCTTCATTCTTTAGATGAGTCATTGTCCCCCCTTCATTCTTTAGATGAGTCATTGTCCCCTTCATTCTTTAGATGAGTCATTGTCCCCTTCATTCTTTAGATGAGTCATTGCCTTCCTTCATTCTTAAGATGAGTCATTGTCCCACTTCAATCTTAAGATGAGTCATTGTCCCCCCTTCATTCTTTAGATGAGTCATTGCCCCCCTTCATTCTTTAGATGAGTCATTGTCCCACTTCAATCTTAAGATGAGTCATTGTCCCCCCTTCATTCTTTAGATGAGTCATTGTCCCCTTCATTCTTTAGATGAGTCATTCCCCCCCTTCATTCTTTAGATGAGTCATTGTCCCACTTCAATCTTAAGATTAGTCATTGCCCCCCCTTCATTCTTTAGATGAGTCATTGTCCCCTTCATTCTTTAGATGAGTCATTGCCCCCCTTCATTCTTTAGATGAGTCATTGCCCCCCTTCATTCTTTAGATGAGTCATTGTCCCCTTCATTCTTTAGATGAGTCATTGCCCCCCTTCATTCTTTAGATGAGTCATTGCCCCCCTTCATTCTTTAGATGAGTCATTGTCCCCCTTCATTCTTTAGATGAGTCATTGCCTTCCTTCATTCTTTAGATGAGTCATTGTCCCCCTTCATTCTTTAGATGAGTCATTGTCCCCTTCATTCTTTAGATGAGTCATTGCCTTCCTTCATTCTTTAGATGAGTCATTGTCCCCCTTCATTCTTTAGATGAGTCATTGTCCCCTTCATTCTTTAGATGAGTCATTGCCTTCCTTCATTCTTTACATGAGTCATTGCCTTCCTTCATTCTTTAGATGAGTCATTGTCCCCCTTCATTCTTTAGATGAGTCATTGTCCCCTTCATTCTTTAGATGAGTCATTGCCTTCCTTCATTCTTTAGATGAGTCATTGCCTTCCTTCATTCTTTAGATGAGTCATTGTCCCCCTTCATTCTTTAGATGAGTCATTGTCCCCCTTCATTCTTTAGATGAGTCATTGTCCCCTTCATTCTTTAGATGAGTCATTGCCTTCCTTCATTCTTTAGATGAGTCATTGCCTTCCTTCATTCTTTAGATGAGTCATTGTCCCCCTTCATTCTTTAGATGAGTCATTGACCCCCTTCATTCTTTAGATGAGTCATTGCCCCCCTTCATTCTTTAGATGAGTCATTGTCCCCCTTCATTCTTTAGATGAGTCATTGCCTTCCTTCATTCTTTAGATGAGTCATTGTCCCCCTTCATTCTTTAGATGAGTCATTGTCCCCTTCATTCTTTAGATGAGTCATTGCCTTCCTTCATTCTTTAGATGAGTCATTGTCCCCCTTCATTCTTTAGATGAGTCATTGTCCCCTTCATTCTTTAGATGAGTCATTGCCTTCCTTCATTCTTTAGATGAGTCATTGCCTTCCTTCATTCTTTAGATGAGTCATTGTCCCCCTTCATTCTTTAGATGAGTCATTGTCCCCTTCATTCTTTAGATGAGTCATTGCCTTCCTTCATTCTTTAGATGAGTCATTGCCTTCCTTCATTCTTTAGATGAGTCATTGTCCCCCTTCATTCTTTAGATGAGTCATTGTCCCCCTTCATTCTTTAGATGAGTCATTGTCCCCTTCATTCTTTAGATGAGTCATTGCCTTCCTTCATTCTTTAGATGAGTCATTGTCCCCCTTCATTCTTTAGATGAGTCATTGACCCCCTTCATTCTTTAGATGAGTCATTGTCCCCCTTCATTCTTTAGATGAGTCATTGCCCCCCTTCATTCTTTAGATGAGTCATTGTCCCCTTCATTCTTTAGATGAGTCATTGCCCCCCTTCATTCTTTAGATGAGTCATTGTCCCCTTCATTCTTTAGATGAGTCATTGTCCCCTTCATTCTTTAGATGAGTCATTGCCTTCCTTCATTCTTAAGATGAGTCATTGTCTCCTTTTATTCTTTAGATGAGTCGTTGTCCCCCTTCATTCTTTAGATGAATTATTGTCTCCCATCATTCTTAATATGAGACATTTTCTCCTTTCATTCTTTAGATGAATCATTTTCTCCCTTCATTCTTTAGATGAGTCATTGTCTCCCTTCATTCTTAATATGAGTCATTGTCTCCCTTCATTTTTAAAATGAGTCACTGTCTTCCATCATCCTTAAAATGAATTATTGTCTTCCTTCATTTTTCAGGTGCATCATTCTGGTTCTTCATTCTTGAAATAAGCACTGTCATTCTTCATTCTTTACAATCATATACAATAATTTTCACCGCGTATGAGGCTCAAAAGTCACCCGATGTAGGGGCTTACAGATTTAGAGGCACCACCCACAAGCAAGTTGATAAAGTTACCAAGACGTAAGAAGCCACCGGAATTGAAAGAGAAGGACAATATTTTAGAATGAATTGAAAACCCAGTCGTAAACAGGAAACAAGGACAAAAACCTCGATTCCTATTCAAAAAAACCGAGGAGGAGCCGAAAACGTCTCTATATCTATATTCTCAGGATGAAGCACTGTCATTCTTTGTTCTTGGGAGAGAAAAGGCCTTGTTATTGTTCATTTTTCAGATGAAGCCTCGTCATTCTTCATTCTTTACAAAGATGTACGACGATGTTCAAACTTTACAAGGCTCAAGAGCTACTCGAGGTAGAGGGTTACAGAGTAAAAGGCTTAGTTTATGTCGATAGGTGGAAGAAGATGACGGTTAAGCCAAGATTTTACAGGTTAAGATTGTAGTGAACGTGAAAGCATTCTCTTGGGAGTCGGTTCCACATAGTAGCAGTTTGTGGGAAGAAGCTACTCGAGTGGAATTTACATGTCACCAATGAAATATAAAAGGAATGAGGGTGGTTCGCTACAATGGGCGTGGCATGACCGGTCCTAGCCGTGGTGGTTAGAACTGGTGGAACTAAGCAATGTAGTTTGTCTGAACACTTTCCATGGATATAGCGATAGAAGAGCGATAGGCTTCCGACATTTTGTCTGCAAGAAAGGGATTTTAGGGTGGAAAATAATTCATCACCCACAAGTCCGCGTATATATATAATATATTATAGACTTGGGGAATATCGAATTGGCAAACAAATCTGGTGAAAACAAAACAGAAAAATGTCTGCAAGATTTAAAACATTTGAAACTAATTTGCATTCAACTGTGTATCATTTTCAAATCCGATTAATGGTAGTTACCAAGGAGGATATATGATCTTTCTTATTCGCCACAATAGCAACTATATACCTTTTTTCTGGCAGTCGGAACAAATCTGATTAAGTGCTAAGGGACTGACAATCTATATCTATAATTCTCAAAATCAGTGTGTATGTAGGTGTGTATGTATCGGATATTGTTTATACAATATACTTGCATTGTTTCGTCTGCAAGAAAAGGGTTTTAGCGTGAAAGAGTGTCACCCCCAAGGACATGGAGAAGCTTTTCGGGCTTAATCAAGACTGGAAAGGTATATTTTGGGGAGGTCCTGCTTATATATCGCAAGAGTATTCCACTTTCGGTCTGATCTGATTCTTGTAATGGTAGACGAATTTGGGGGAGTTGGTTCCTTATTGGAGCGGTACTGACGATTTTCCCATCATCTTTAATGATGGATCATATGTAGGAATTCTGCTTGAAGTCTGGGACGAATTTAAGAACCAATAGTCAATCAAATCACCAGGTATGCATAAAGGGGCAATGATTCATCGCGATCGTCCATAGTTCTCGGTCTGCTTAATGAGACGTCACTACTTACTGAATAAAAAACGTTTCCTTGATTTTCTTTCTCCGTTACATCCAATGAAACAGATATATATATATATATATATATATATATATATATATATATATATATATATATAATACTAATCTTATAAATATAAGCCGCTATACTCGTCCAGCAAAACCATAGGATAAGAATTGGATAATTTTGCTGTTACACCATATATATATATATATATATATATATATATATATATATATATATATATATATATATATATATATAGTGTAACAGCAAAATTGTTCAAATCGTGTAACAGCAAAATTATCCAATTCCTAGATTAAACTTTGAAGCATTGTATGCATAATTAAAGTTATGTTACCGGATTTTTTTTTTAAACTACTGGATTCTACTATGAACAATAAGACTATATTAAGCTCTAAGTTGAACTGCTGATCCCTCTTTCTGTTGTGACTTCCTCATCCAGTTTTCCTCTCTACTGTTCCCTTTTTTGAAACTTATTCACCGCTCTCTTCATGGTTCTTGAATGAACTTTGAAGATGGAAGCCAGAGTATGAATGTTGGTACTATTAATGTCCTGTATGATCTTTTTTTCCTCTCACTATTGCTCAGTTGGGAAGATATAGTCGAGCTGACATAAAACGACTTTAACCTGTTCTCTTTCTAGCTGAATATTTCAAAAGATTTTTCAGGCATTCTTACGACAAATGGTGTCAAGATTATTAACCGCCTTCTCTGAAAACTCGTAAAAAAGAAACTAATTTAGTTTAGCGGTTAAGCTCTTTGTGAGATGGCCAAGTGGATAAAGGCGTTAGTTAGATCCAGTGACAGGACCCAAAGAGTGTGAGTTCAATACCCGGTTAAGGCAGGGGGAGAACTTTCAGAAAGAAAATTAACTGACATCCGCTAAACAGTTTACACCTGTGAGCGAAATAAAGGGTTCAGTTCGATATTCCAGCCACCTGATGAAGGCCGGAGCGTAAAACGGCCGAAACGTTTTGATAAATATGGCGACAAAGATGAGGACAATAGTACGAATAATGTAATTAATTCTTTTGAATCAATTACTAAGTCTACTGCTAGGAATATCTGCCTTGTTTATTTATAAGTCTACCATTCGCCCATGCATTGAATATGGCACTTGTGTTATATATACAGATTCTTGATAAAATCCAAAGAAGAATCTGCAATGTTTTTGGTCTTGACCTGGCATCTAGTTTGACTGTCAACCCACCGCCGTAGCTTCCCTGTGTCTTTTCTATAAATATTTTCATTTTAATTATTCTGATTAGCTCTCCTCTTTGCTATTTTGACATTATGAATTTAAGCGCAGTACTAGATTGGCAGCCTATTGCTTATCAATCTACCCCAAAATGTAATACATGCGTGTGCATCTGGACTGAATACGGAGCTGAACTGAAAAAAACAGAATATCAGCCATAAACACTTTGGCTGTGCCTGTGGTGCAATATAGTTTAAATATCCTTAACTGTACCATAGCTGACATTAAGCGAATGGACACCAAAACGAGAAAGCTTTTCACCTGTCACCCCATGCATCATCCCAAAGCTGCAACAATTTTATGGAACATCACAATACACACAAACGCTAATGGCCCTTCGTGATTAGAGACTTCAAATGTGCCTTATTATTGATATAGTAGTCCCTGCAGACTGTAATGTATTTTTGAAGATCTTCAAAAAACTATCAAAATACAAGGACCTGAAAATCGAAATCTCAAAAATATGGCGCACGAAGACATCAAGAATTCCACTTGTAGTTGGAACCCTCAGATTGACTG
>OZ010607.1:6449625-6474625 GCA_963932145.1 Acanthosepion lycidas | reverse complement strand
ATTTTTAGGATAGATTCGTATGAATAGAATATGTATTCTTTGGTTTAGATTGGTTTGGTTTATTTTGTTTTACGGCATATCAACCTCAATGGGTTATTTAATGCCGACAACATTTTTAGGATAGATTCGTATGAATAGAATATGTATTCTTTGGTTTAGATTGGTTTGGTTTATTTTGTTTTACGGCATATCAACCTCAATGGGTTATTTAATGCCGACAACATTTTTAGGATAGATTCGTATGAATAGAATATGTATTCTTTGGTTTAGATTGGTTTGGTTTATTTTGTTTTACGGCATATCAACCTCAATGGGTTATTTAATGCCGACAACATTTTTAGGATAGATTCGTATGAATAGAATATGTATTCTTTGGTTTAGATTGGTTTGGTTTATTTTGTTTTACGGCATATCAACCTCAATGGGTTATTTAATGCCGACAACATTTTTAGGATAGATTCGTATGAATAGAATATGTATTCTTTGGTTTAGATTGGTTTGGTTTATTTTGTTTTACGGCATATCAACCTCAATGGGTTATTTAATACTGACAAAATTTTCATTGTTGGTAATATTTTTTCCCCAAAATCTATTTCTGGTTGGTTGGTTGGTTTGTTGGTTGGTTGGCTGTTTTGTTTTATGGCATATCAACTTCAGTCGGTCATTTAATGCCAACAAAATTTTGAAATAGCTTCGTAGCAATAGTTTGCTCTGGTTTGGTTTGTTTTACTGCATATCAACCTCAATGTGTTATTCAATGCCAGAAAAATATTTGTTGCTGGTGATATATTTTTTCCTTCAGAAATCTATTTTTGGTAATATATTTTTCTTCAAAAATAGTATTCGTCAGCAGAACTACATTGCTGACACTTCTTCATCTGTTAGAACATTACCCACAATTCACTGTCCCATAGAACATTATGTACTACAGAGCAGATCAGCACTATTTTCTTTGTTTCCAGAAATATTGGTCCGTAGAACCGCTACTCTAACGCTTTGTCTCTTCTTCCTCAGTGAGGAAATTTTCCAGTATTCACTGCCATACAGAAGGACTGATATTACGTAACAGTTCAGTACCCTTTCTTTCTGTTGCTTCAAGTCCCTTCTTGAGGAGATTATCCAGTATTCACTGCTATATATTAAATGAGATACAGAAAAGTTTATCTGTTTTCTTTGTATCTAACGATATTTCCCTATCTTTAATTGTTTGCTTCCAGGCCCCACCAAAAACAACATGATAAAGGTTATCAAAATATACAATCCACTGAATGAGGAACTTCAGACCTTGTTATTTATCGGAATAGAAACCCAAAATGGTCATTTATTTCGGCCTCATAATTCTTTTACTGTTTTTGTTTTCATCTGATTATTGTTGCATTTAATTATAACGCATTGATCGTAATAACATTTTCAAATATGAAGCAATCATTACCAATCATTAATAAATAAATATCCTTCGATAAGAATAGAAATCGCATCAACTAACATCTGAATAGGAAAACACCTTATTTATTAAGACACAAGAGCGTGATTCGTAAAGACTGACTCTGACTCTGACAATGCTCCATCCTAAAAATGACAATAGTTCATTTCAAGAATATATAAGTACATAGGTTCATTTTTTAACTTTTATTTACTATTTATTTGGATTTTTTCCTGAATAAGAATGGATAGGTTTGCTTATCGTCCGTTTTCAACTCCTCTTTCGTCTTTTGAACAGGAGTAAAGGTTCATCCCTTGTTTCCTGTTTTGGATTAGGTTTCCAGTTCCTTTTAAAAGTTTTGTCCCCTTGATGGAATTATCACCTTATTTGGGGGGTTGCCCCTTAATCTGTAACCATCTACCTAGAGTGGCTCTTGGGCCTTGTACAGGGTGAACATCGTTGTACATCATTGTAAAGAATCATTTTAAGAATTAAAGAAAACAATGATTCCTCTTAAAATGAAGAAAGACAATGATTGGTGCTCCAATCAAAAGAGTCGGTGAATGAATTCTGTGGAAAGCCACTCTCTCATAACTACCTTACCTTCACAGGCAGTAGCCATAAAATCCTGTTAACTTCATATTCAACCATGACAAGGGACAATCAAAAGTATGAGTGAGTATTTTGGTAAATCACTCTCCCATAACCATCTTAAATGCTCAGGCAGTAGCAAAAAATTGCTTTTACCTCCATAGTCAAACTTGAAAGGGGCCAATTAAGAAAATGGCCGTGAACTCTTGGATAAACTATCTACCATTAACTACTTAAACTGCTCAGACAGGAAGAACCAAAAACTGTTACCTCCATAGTCAACCTTGGTAGAGGGCAATCAGGAGAATAGGTGAGTGCAAACCAGACTCCTATAACTCCATTACCTGCCCAGATAGTAGAAACAAAAATCTGTATCTCCCTTTGACAGAAATAAAAATGTGTACCTCCCTTTGACAGAAACAAAAATCTGTACCTCCCTTTGACACTCAATAGAATAGGTAAATGAAAACTTGGGCAAACCACACTCCCATAAATACCTTACCTGCCCAGACAGTAAAAGCTGTTGCCTCCATAGTCAACCTTGACAGGGGACGCTCAAAAGATGTGGTGTTAGCATTTGGGTCAACCAATCTCTCATATCTACTTTACCTGCTAATGGACTATCAACAAACACCTGTTATCTCCAAAGTCTAATGTTACAGGTGTTCAATAAGGAGAGTGGTTCGAATGAGCACTTGGGTAAACCATTCTCCCGTACTTCTTTTGCCAACAAGACAGAAGTATGTGATCAAAGCCCTGCCATAAATACACATCAAAGTGTTTCAGTAAAAAATAGAAGTGATATATTTCGTGATAAAAGTGTCTTAGAACAAAATATTTCTAGATCTTATCTTAGAGAATTGCCATTAAAATTGTAATTCTCTTTAAATTTTTATATATTGACTGTCTTGTTTATGTGTTTTATTGCCTTTTCTTGTTTCTCATTTTTCATTCAAATTGACGCATAAAAAACTCGGTTGCTCGCCTTTGATGGCTCGTAATATGAAATAATTTCTCTCTCATTTTTCTTTACTCTGTATTCCATTTCTCCGAAGAACCGACTTTTTATAAGGATTTTTACCATTTTGGAGTTATTTCAAGAATTCTCTGAACTCTTCTCCTTCCATGTGTCGTGTTCCTCTCGGACGAGTATGATCATGGCTCCCCACAATATCCTAGGTTTTGTCGCTCTATTTAAAGTTTGTTTTTCACCATCCCTCTTAGTTCCAGTTTTGTATGCCATTTACGTTGCTGAGTTTCATAAGAAGACATCTTTTTCTCTTCAGTTGCATTTGTGTTTGGAGCATAGATCATCATCATCATCATCATCATCATCATCATCCTTTGAACACAGTTGGTTGGAACTCTATTAGCAATACCTTTCCACATTGCTATCTCCAGATCCCCAATGTCCAACCTTGAGTCCAGAGCTATGCACTCTGGGAAAGTCTGTTGCCGTGAGAAGACATTTCCAAAAGGATGCCATAGGAGTAAGGATGAGACGATTTCCCTGTTCGCTCGATGGCAGTGGCCGGCAAACTGTAATCGTTTTTGTTTGAGTTTAAGAGAGATTACTGTCAGATCTCCGTAAATTGTGTTAAGCGTTGCATGGGATCTCCAACCGATGTTCTAGATTGTTCTAAGTCCATTTGCATATGTCTCATCCAGTCGTCTTTCAAGACGAACAGATAATGTCCAAGTTTCTGATCCATAGAGTAGGACTCCTTCAACCAATGTTCGAAAGGTTTGGACTTTTAAGGAGGGTGGAACGTTCCAATGCCAAATCGAGTGAAGTTCGTTATACGCATCCCATGCAAGAGAGGATGTTGAAGTCTTTTTTTAAAAATGTGTTTTGTATGTGAAACCCAATATATTTAAAGTCCTTAATTCATTTGATGGATGCATTATTGAGTGACTTCAACTCGGATGATTCAGAAGATTGTCATATATTCTGTCTTATTCTTGTTGCAATAGAGACCTACCTAGACAGTCCGCGTAAATTCAAATCCCAAGTTAGTGTCTGGCGTGGGATAATTCACTTCATGGCTTGAAAGAGCTCTTTAGACTTAGGTGGCAGCCTTTCTAGAAATGATGCCTCAGTAAAAATACCCGGATGTAGGGTTGGCGTCCAACATTTTACATCAGCGACCCAAAGAAATAAGGACATATATACTGACTAACGACCTTTCAAAAGTGACACTCGAATTATCAAGCGATTATTTATAACAGTTGATAACTTTTCCAGGTTTTCTACATAGAAAAAACTATTCCTGCTACCTTTTTCAACCCTTCCTCTTTTTCTTTCCAATAAAACCTGTAGCCATCAGCTCTCCTGGATAATCTAGTCTCTGACACAGCAGCAATATGAGGGTTGTAATGTTGTAGCTCTTTAGCTAATAGCGCAGTCCTCCATTCTGGTCTATCAGATTGTTGCAGTAAACCCTCCTACAGTATAATGAACACTTCCTTCTCTCATAAATACAAACTGCGAGAGTCGGACGGGAGCGCAAAGTGTGAAGTGGATTGGAGTTGTAGACGCAGTACTAATCTACTTATTACTAACACTATTGTTTTGTATATATCTTCAATATACTTTTTCAACCTACCTTCGTCTTCCGTGTCTTTCTTTCTGGCCCCTAAACAAGCCACAACACAGATGACTCCGTATTAGAGGTCGCACTTTTCCAACAGGCAACACTCATTGGTTTTATGGCAATAGAAGGATAGCGGAAGGTCTAGGCAGCGATGCCTTGGGACATCTGCTGAGCAAGGAGCTTTCCCCTCACGTAGTTCCAGAGTACTTATTACTGCTTACCTCTACATTATTTTGGATCATTTGTTATCATTGTTTTTGGCTACAGACAACGAATCAACATGCAAAAGGTCCTACTATATCAACCGATGCCAACGCATGAAATCTTTAAATTAGAGACAGACGCTGCATTGAAGCAAACCCACTCTCTGAGTAAGAAAGGCATGTAACCAAAATGAATTTGCCAATATCATTGGATGCTGTTAAGCCAAAGGTGTTGATCAGAAGTTTCTTCCAGTTTGTTATGTGTATGTGGATATGTGTGTTTAGATACCAGCTTTTATACATCTTTTGAAGTCATGAATCGTCAGTAATAAGTAATCATGGCTCTCCACAACATCCTTTATATCTCTAATTAAAATCTCTCTTTTTGCTATCTCCCTTAATCCTTGTTATGCCAACTATTATCATTTATACAAGCTTGTTAGGTAGGTTATTATCTGATTTTTCTATTCTCATTTCCTTCTTATGGGTCTCAAATTCTCCAAGCCCCCATTCCTCATTATTGCCCTAGAAATTTCAAATATCTTCTAATTCTAATCATCAGCATCATTTTTGTTTCCATTTTTCTAAAATCTTCCTCGTTACTTATTTGTTCAGCAGATAGCATTCTCAGCATCCTTCTGTTGCTTCAAGCCTCTTCTTCATTTGTGGAGGGATTGTTCAACATTCATTGCTATAAAGAAGGATAGATATTACATAGGACTTCAACATTCATTTCTTTGTTTCTAATGGAATCTTCCTGTTTCTTAATACTTGGTTTAGCTTTTAGAAAACACCTCATAAAATAATCGTCTACCTTGAGTGGCTCTTGGGCTTTGTACTGGGAGAATGTCTAGTATAGAAAACAAAGTCGGGTATTAGCTTTTGTAAAGCGATTGCAAAAATCATTGTACTGCTGAAAAACACTGCAACTATTGACTACATCTTTGCAGTTGGTGTGGAGCTGTTTTATTCAGAAGAAAAAGAAAGTCAAAAATATTAAATAAACTTTCCAATCGCTTAACACTGTGAGGATTGGGGGGGGTGCCTT
Organism: Acanthosepion lycidas; assembly: GCA_963932145.1. Taxonomy (NCBI): domain Eukaryota; kingdom Metazoa; phylum Mollusca; class Cephalopoda; order Sepiida; family Sepiidae; genus Acanthosepion; species Acanthosepion lycidas. The sequence goes on along the minus strand of OZ010607.1, from coordinate 6,468,766 downwards.
ATGCCACAAGATCTGTTGTTCGACAACAATATCACCAGCCATATGGCAAAGAATGTTCAGTAAACAGTATGTCTCCCTCTGGTGAACGAGAGGATACAGAACTAGCGGTGAGGTGAAAGCTCTCGCACAAGAGATCGTATGAAGAATAAAAAAAGAAAAAACTCCTTAACAACATGACATTCGATGTTAAACTGAAGGAGAAAGGTCATGCTTTTTTTTTTTAAGAAATAAAAAATTATCTGATGGAAAAAAAATAAATCCGTAGACAACAAAGCTGGAATATTAAAAGAGGATGCAGAAGTACGGAAAAGGCGGGCTGGCTGCCAATGGCAGAATTCGACAACTAAGAACTCCCAAGAAGCGATGTTGAACAAAAGGCTTCGCTTCGCCATCATCAACCAAACAAAGAAGGATTACAATTGTCCGAGTAACTCTTGGAAGGATTTTCACTAATATTTTTGTCTTTTTTTTTTTGGCTCAGCTTTGCTCCTATCAAGAGATTATTGTTTAGTTTTATTTCAATTCCCTGGCTTTTGACAAAGGATAAGTTTGATTATTAGGAAAAGATACTGGATCCTTTTTCTCTTATCACACAGTCCCCCTGGAATATGTCGAGTTTTCAGATATGCGCGGAACTCGTCAAATGAACGTCACAAGAATGAAATCAGCGTACCCAGTTCGAGTTCCAAGTGGGACAACTTACTCTCATTTCGCACTAATATTGTAAAGAGACACATGAATTTATTTCTTACCAATGTTAAACACCAGAACATTTGGAGCTCCTTAGAGTTGTAAAATTACTTGGAAACTCGAAATCAAGTCCGGTCTTGTTCCTTGTTATTTCATTAAGATGGGTCAAAGTCAGCAGTAAATAAATCAGTGTTATTGGTGAAAATTTATTTCTCTATTGGATCATGTTATTTAAGTTATGGCAATTATGTGTGAAAAATAATATCGCCTAAATATCCGCGAAATATAAAGAAAAAGTTAAAAAAATATTAGACGCTTAAACTTAATTCACAATAAAACCGGTTCAAGCATTTATTAATTGTTAAGACAGACAATCCAAAGGTACAACAGCTCAGCGAAAGATGTCTTCGAAAAGCTAAACAAAGTATTAAGAAACAGGAAATTTTCATTAGAAACAAAGAAAAAAGAACTGAACTGCTATGTAATATCAGTCCTTCATTATGACAGTGAATGATGGACAGTTTCTTCACAGATTAGAAAGACATTTGAGGCCATAAGAGATGTGGTTCTACAGAAGGATACTGTGAATACCTTGGACGAATCATGGGAGTAACGAGGACGTTTTAAGGAAAATGGAATAAAAAAAAGGCATTTGTATTTAAAATCAGGAAGAAAGGGTAGAAAGTCCTGGAATGAGGAAAGAAGGCCTGGAGAATCTAACATCAGAATATTTGGAGCTCGTTATGGCGGTAAAATTGCCTTGGAACCTCGAAATCAAATCTCGGTTTCGTTCCTTGTTATTTCATTGAGACGGATTAAAGTCAACAGGAAATAAATCAGTATTATTGGTGAAAAATTATTTATTTCTCTATTGGATCATGTTATTTAAGTCATGGCAATTATGTGTGAAAAATAATATTGCCCAAATGTCCGCCATGGCTTCGGCAGCACAAAATTCAATGTAACGTTGTTGTGAAGAGGTTCAATTCCTTTGCTCGATGACGAATAGAGATGTCTGAATTTCCGGAGTCATTCTCGTACACTGCAGCAATGTTTTCAGCTGAACGGCGTAAAGGAGCAAACAAGGGTTTTTTTCACATCTGCCACCGACCCAGTTTTTTTTTGTTTTTTTTTAATTTACGAAAAATTTTTCCAATTGCATTCTCGGATGGTCGATAATGTTGACCAAAAAATGTTTGAACATCCATTTTCGTAATTGGCTTCGATAACTTTAACACGTTGTTTGATTGTTAATCTTTCCATGGTTGAAATTACCAAAGACTTAAGTTGTTAAATTTGGAAGAAAAAGAAAAAAATCATTAAACTCTTAAACTTAATTCAAATTTAAAGTTATTAGAACACCCTTAATAACTGCTTACAGCCTATCAGGTATGACTTAGAGACGATATGGACACCGCCAAATAAGTGATATTTTCCTGAGAGTTGCGATTGAGGTGTATTATACGATATGGCATCTACAAGATGTATTGCGGGAAAGCCATTTACAGCCATCTCTTTCTTTATGCTTGTAAAATTATTATTTTTTTCCTCTTTATATACCTCTTTCCTGTTTTCAGATTTATTTTATTTTTGTTTGTTTTTTACGGTTTATCAACCCTTTACAGTTATTTTGCAGGTTATTTAGTACCGAAAAATATTTGGAATTGTAAGAACATTTTTAACAAGTCAATATTACAGTTTTTTTTAAAAATAACAATAATTTTTACAGAAAAAATCCTACAATTTAACACATGCGTGGGGGGGGGCAGATGGATTCGTACATTCGGCATTGGTATCTGTGCTTAAGTCAATATAATAAACCCGATTGAAATTCGAACTCAGCTCATCGATTTTCTTATTCCGAGCCGCAATCCATTACATAAAGAGGACAACACTTGAAATTTGTAGATTTAAATTTATATGTTGTGGTGGAAGATATGATATAAAAATTTATATATAAGCAATGCATTTTAGCCAAAAAAAAGTACCAATTTTGCAAGAGTAATGGATTAGAAATTATTTTAATTTATTTGTTTAATATTTGTATTTTTATGGGGAAATATTCATTATTAAAAAGACAGGAAATAACATATACACGCGCCCGTGCATGTATATATACATATATATATATATATATATATATATATATATATATATATATATATATATATATATGTGTGTGTGTGTGTGTGTGTGTGTGTGTGTGTATGTGTGTGTGAAGAAATATACTCTACATGTGTGCTATATTTATGGGATAAAGTACTCAATATCAGAGATAGAGCGTATGAAATCTAAATCTAAAAGTGAACATTGAAGTCAACACTAAGAGGCAACCATCGTCAGGCCACCATCGGAAACTTGTCCAGGTGGCCTGGCGATTGCGTCTCGCATGAAACTGCCTGTTTCTTCTAAGTGTTGACTTCAATGTTCTATTTACATATATATATATATATATATATATATATATATATATATATATATATATATATATATATATATAATTATTTAATAATTAGTAGGGATAATTTAAAGAGGATATAAATACAAAGAGAACTCAATGTAAGAACAGAGCAAATATAATAATAATAATAATAATAATAATAATAATAATAATAATAATAATAATAATAATAATGAAAGCTGAGTCCTTCGAAATCCGATTGGAAATAATTTGTTTCACGGGATCAGATCCCATCACTTCAGAGCAAAAATGTTTGCAAAAATAACTGGATTTTAAATTCATCTAGAGTCTAGACATATGCAAAAGAAAAGTAAAGAAACAAAAAAAAATCAGTATCTGTCTATATTTCTGAGATGAGGTATTATGTACACTATTTACATTATTCGAACTATTATCCTCATCTTTGTCGCCATATTCATTACAATGTTTCGGCCTTTCAGTATCTGTCTATATTTCTGAGATGAGGTATTATGTACACTATTTACATCATTCGAACTATTGTCCTCATCTTTGTTGCAATATTTATTACAACGTTTCGTCCTTTCAGTATGTGTCTATATTTCTGAGATGAGGTATTATGTACACTATTTACATCATTCGAACTATTGTCCTCATCTTTGTTGCAATATTTATTACAACGTTTCGTCCTTTCAGTATGTGTCTATATTTCTGAGATGAGGTATTATGTACGCTATTTACATTATTCGGACTATCGTCCTCATCTTTGTCGCCATATTTATTACAACGTTTCGGCCCTTCAGTATCTGTCTATATTTCTGAGATGAGGTATTATGTACACTATTTACATTACTGTGTCAAATTTTTATAGAAATTGCTATGATTTCTGAGGCACCCATTGTAAACTTGTCCAGGTCTTACATTACACCTTTCTTAGCAAATCTTCTGCTATCACAGTGTCGGATATTTTAAAACAATATCGATAAAATAAATGAAAAAGCCTTGATAACGAAGGTAAATTTTGACTGATATAGAATCTCCCAAAGGACATTTAAAAATATATTATTTGTCTTTAAAAACACTAATTGCCCCGGAAGAGTTATTGCGTATGATTAAGTTGGTTGTATTAAATTTAGTATAATATGTAATTCGTTTTCATTATTTTACTGGGAGCAGTGGAAATATCTTAGGGATTATGAGTTTTGGGGGATTTTTTTTCATTGAGAAAGTCTTACCCAGGAGACAATGCCCTTCAGGTGTTTTGTAGAAGCTTTCCTCTCATCAAGCGAAACAGAAGTCGTCAGTTCTTCCTTAACTGATTTATTAGGAATGCTATGAGAAAGTCCTATCCAGGAGACAATGTTCTTCAGGTGTTTTGTTGCTGCTTCTGGATTTCTGTGTCACACTTTCTGTCATCTATTAAAACGCCAGGTAGTCTGTCTCCTGACCTGTTCTTTTTGCAAATAACCAGATATTTTTTGATACGTTTCATTTAAATCAACATAGAACGATTTTTTAATGTTTCAGCTAAATTTTGTTGACGTAAATGAAACAATATTTTTGAACCCAATGAGTTTAATATGGTCACACTTACACTAATACTTTTATTTTCAAAATCCGAGATTTCTTTTATCAAAATACATTTTTTTTTAAATTTGGGTATGCTACTTATAACTTACATTGACATCACGACCACGTGTCTAGCAACAAAACTTTTTATTGGCTCATCATTTTATCATTTGTTGAATACATTTAGACCACAGTACCAATATATGTTTATATATAGTGATAGATAGAGAATGAGGAAGTAGAGAGAGAAAGAAATAGAAATATGTGTGTGTGATTGGTTTGTTTTTTACGGATTATCGACCTTTCACATGTTATTTAATGTCAGAAAAATATTTTTGGATTACAAGAGGGTTTGGGGAGATACTAATGATTTACTGATATATGTCTTACTAATTAACCCATACCAGGGGGAGAAGAGTTAGATTTGCGTGTAGGTAAATGTAGCGAACCCAACTGGAATTGGAACTCAGCTCTCCGATTTGCAGCTTCCAGCCATTATCCTTTATACCACACATGCATCCAAGCTTACAGCATCTGCTATCCCTTGGCCGTCACCCATCTAGGTACTGACCAGGCTTAATGTTGTTTAACTTCAGTGAGCAGCGTAAAACTGCTGTTTCAACGTTATGTGCATGTGTGTGTGTGCGTGTGCGTGCGCGCGTGTGTGTCTTCGTGTGCGCGTCACTTTTATTTTCATTTATTTATTTATTCGTTTTTTTTTTTTTTTTTTTGGTTTTGTTTTGTTTTTTTTTCGGTTTCTAAGCCTTTACAAAAATCTCACTTTGAAATCTAGAACTTTTTTCCCCACAATTTAATGTATTCTTTTTAAGAATTTATTTTGAATTGTACAAAATTTTATTTTTCCTGGAAGATTTTGATGTTATTTTTTTTTATCCACATAAATATTTCTACGTTAAGATAATCTTTCTTCTAATTTAACTATTTTTTCCTAATTTGCGTTCATTTCAAAGTTTAGCATTTTTATAGGCTTCATCTTGATCAATTTTTCATACAACAACGAGATTTTCATCGTCATCAATAAAATTATCAACACCATAAGCATCATTATTATTACAGGCAGATGTTTGATCTTCCGTCACTTGGAACCCCGTTTAATTCGGACATAATTTCTAGCACGTTGCACAGCTGTAGGCCGACAGTGAGATCGCCATATTTTTCTTAATATGGCGACTGCTAAGTTCGTTCGTGAATAAATTGATGTGTATGAATGTGTAGAAATTTTAGATATTTGCAATAAACAACATTTACACAAAACGTTTTATTATAAATTTGGTTACAAAATTTTATATATCAACTTTCGTAGGCATCAGTATTATTCGTGAATAGAATTTTGTAAATCGTTGTTTTTTTTTATATTCACTAATTCGAAATTAGGAATATATACGAAATGTTTGTAAAATCTTGACTGATGATTTATCTAAGTAAATTCTGCATATTTAATATGGTAATGATCTAATTCCAATTCCAAATTTGTTTACTTTTACACTGAAGTTCTTGGGAATGGAATGGTTATAGACTGGAATATTTAATGCTGAGTAGTAATGGTAATATTAACCGTTTTCCTGCAAAGAAGACTTTATCATTCTTTACCAAGCAGCCATTACTGCTTTCGGTTGAAATTTATAAAACCTTTCTCTTCAAATAATTTTTTAGGAAAACAAATTTATCAAGTCCAATAAATGTTATCGCACTTTCTAAAACTGATGGCGGTTTCCTTCCTAACCTTTTGTTCGAAGTAGTGTATAAGATCAGCATCTTGATTACATCATTATTTTCTCTTCGAGTTACATGTGATATCCATTTTAATTGTTACTACTGTTGGTACTCCTCAACTGATGTGGTTTCTGCTATTTGGTACACTTCTTTGTGAATCTGTAGTGCCAGTTCACAATGTACAAAGAAGATCCTCAGGCTTTACTTAATCAAAACCTTTTTCCCTATTGATCATAAGAAGAGTTTGGATAGAGTTGACAGTTTAGATATTTCTGAACCAGTTTGGCGCCATATAAATGAACGTCTCGATCTGAGGAAGCTGATGTTTTGGTTTTGTAGCAATTGGCGGTGTTGTGCGAAACTACACCGAGCACAGCCTATCCTATTTTAAATTTCTCTTTCCTCTATACTTCATTTATTATAACTGAGCCATGCGCCATAATCAGTCTAATTGAAAGACTATTCAGAATTTAAAGCTGAGAAGAAGGCAACAGGAAACCACTCCACCGTCTTTTCATTTACAGATAATAAGGAAACGTTTTATAGCATTAAATATGAACAATGAAAAAATATGCAAATCAGCATTGCAAACTGACAATAATAATAATAATAATAATAATAATAATAATAATAATAATGACAATGATAATAATAATGGCAATAATAATGACAATGATAATAATATTGACAATAATGGCAATAATAATAATAATGACAATAATAATAATAATGACAATAATAATGACATTAATAATAATGACATTAATAATAATGACAATTATAATAATAATAATAATAATAATAATAATAATAATAATAATAATGACAATAATAATAATACTTCTTTTTTTCTCATATCCTAGGCATCCCATATCTCTGTCGGTGCGTGTATATGTGTACATGTTTACTAATATCTGTCTCTCTCTTTCGCTCGCTCTCCCTTGTATATATATATATATTTATATTTATATATATATATATATATATATATATATATATATATATATATATATATATATATATATACACGTATATAATGTACATGTGTATGTATCCGCATTGGGAGGGATCATATTGTATTTTTTTTTTTTTCCATGGCTAAAGGTGTAAATTTCCTACAATGCTCTGCCGTTTGACTGTCGTCTCTTTGAGTGAAAATTTAAAAATATATCTTTTAGCGGCTAGCAGGTTGAGAGATGGCTGGAAAAGTATAACTTTTATTCACATGCTTCTACCCCTTTGTTGAATGAATTCTTTGATATTCCCCCCTACCAATCTCTAGTATAAGTCCAGCCTACCCCATAAAATTTGATAAAGTATGTGTCGTTGGCGACGGAAAATTGAACATCTGTGAAAGGTCACTTGTGCCATTCTCCGAACATGTAAGAAATGGTAAATGCTGTACTATTTTTCAATGATACGTTTCCTGTAGTTTGATATGATTCTAAAACCTTTTGACTCAAGTTAATTCTTTCCTTTTCAGTTCTCTTTTCTCTTTCCTTTTTCTTTCTTTTTTTTTTTTAACTTTATATACTAAAATCTGATATTCCCCCTTGGAGTGGTCACTCCGACTTATACTAAGTTACAACTTAGTGTATGGTATTCAGTGGGGTAGACTATATTATGATGAACTATTCTACCTTCGATATATTAATAAATCCACAATCTCATTGGTTGAGCGTGCTCTTGGATCTTCTTCGATAATCGTCCTAAAGATGGTCACTTGAACATAATTACCCCTCGGCGGTCAAGGTTAAAATGAATACGAATAAAATTTCATACCGAATCGGTCGTCACCCGGGACAACAAGGGCCGCGTCCCTCAGAGAGGAACCAGTCTGAGGACGAAAAATCTGTCACTGGAACAAACTCTTCCACAAACGAAGAGACACTAGGTCACCAAACCCGGATTATTGCCAACCTTGGACCAAGTGACTCAATAACAAATCGACTAATAAAAAGAAAACGAACGAAATGGTCTTGCGAAAGGTATCGACAAGTCATGACATCATTCTTCACTGCACTCGAAAACCCAGCAAAGAACACCACCAATCAAACATACCAAATATGGAGAAGTATGGTGGGAAATGATATAAAACATAACCTCAATCCAAACATGCTTGCCAATGTCCGTAGGAACATTATTCGAAATAAGAGACTCTCAAAGGCAGAAATACATAAGATAAAATTAGATATAAGACAAAATACTATGACCCATCACTCAAACTCTATTGAGACGAATGTAGAAATAAGGAATGCTACAGAGGATGAGGTGGAGGCTGAAGCGAATGAAATACGAAATAATCTCCCAGGAAATAAAATCCCAGACTCTACCTTAAACACAACCTGCAGTTCTCCAGAAAATGTACCTGGAGTCATCTTCAGTGACAATGTTAGAAATCCTTGAAAACCACGAAGCTGAAATAACCGAAGCGAAAAATGACGTCATCCAAGTACTCAGCAGAGTAACTTTCATACAATTGTCAGACAGAAACCAGCTCCCGAAAATCTATATGACGAATTCCAACAAGCACATTGTGAAAATATACAACGCTGCTCTGGAAACACTGTTAACAGATAAACCACCGGGAAACATCACAGAAGTTAACAACATCATATACGCAACAGCTCTAGCAGCGACTCGGAAGCTTGGGGTCAAGACAATAAATAAAATTAACAGACACAGAGAACCAGCTTGGAAATCAAAACAGTTACGAGAAATAAAACAAATCAGATGTGAGCTTTCTATATTAGATGAGTTCACCCGAAACCCTAATATTTCCACACGCAAGTGCAAAAAGATTAAGCGGAAATATAAAATTAAATCCCTAACTGACATTCCATCAATCAAGGAAATGCTGAAGCAGAAACTTCAGCTAAAGGCACAGAGAACAAGACGGTGCGAAAAACGTTGTAGGTTCTATCGCCAAAATAAAATATTCCAAATGGACCTTAAGAAATTTTACAGGGAAATTGGAAAAACACCTATACATGTCGAAAGGCCACCATCGATTGATAATGTACAGACATTTTGGGAAAATATTTGGAGTATCCCAAAGGAATATAACCCAAATGCAGAATGGATCCGGCGTGACGAAGAACGAATGCTGGATACACCTCTGCAAGAATGGGAAAATATATCCACAGATGATGTTAGGCAAGCTCTAACGAAATCTCCAAAATGGAAATCCCCAGGAAATGACAAGTTGCTCAATTTCTGGCTGCATCATCTCTCATCTATCCATGAAATTCTTGCAAAACATTATCAACTCTTGTAAATAATCCCAATAAAATCCCGGAATGGATTACTGAAGGTACTACATACCTCATACCAAGAACAACTGAAACAGACGACCCGAAAAATTATAGACCGATAACATATAAGTTGGTCACGTCTGTACTGACGAACCGTACTTATTCCTTTTTCGAAACAAACAGCATTCTTCCGCTGGAACAGAAGGGATGCAGAAGAGGTTCATATGGCTGAAAAGATCAACTTGGGATAAATAAAATGATCCTGGAAAATTGCAGGAGACGAGGTAGAAATCTAAGTGCAGCGTGGATTGATTATCGTAAAGCCTTTGATAGTGTTCCACATTCTTGGATCCTTAAGACTTTGGAAATGTACAAAGTCTCCCCTGTGGTATTAAATCTTCTTTAAGCACAGCATAGGAATGTGGAACACCAAACTATACCTTAGTCACACCGGGGGCACTGCCATATCCAACCGTCTGAATATCCGACGTGGAATCTTTCAAGGAGACTCTCTGTCACCCCTTCTGTTTTGTTTATCCTTAATCCCTCTTACACATGAACTAAACAACAGTAGCTATGGTTACAAAATAAATAAGAAAATATTCAATCACCTACTATACATGGATGATCTCAAACTCTTTGCCAAAAACAACAATGAGTTGAAAGGGCTCCTCAATATTGTAAAATACTTTAGTGACGACATAGGTATGAACTTTGGATTAGATAAATGTGCAAAAGTAACATTCAAGAACGGTAGAATTACAGAAACACCCTCAATAGATTTAGATTTTGTCACAAAGATTAGGGAATTGGAGCATGAAGAAGCTTATAAGTACCTAGGAATTAGCGAAGGAGATGGCATACAACACCCCCAAATGAAAGAAAAAATAAGAAAAGAGTACTACACGCGTGTACGTCTGGTACTAAACTCAAAAAACAGAATATCAGCCATAAACACATTGTGGTGAAATACAGCTTTAATGTCCTTAACTGGACCATAGCTGAAATTGAGCGAATGGACGCCAAAACGAGAAAGCTTCTCACTTGCTATCGCATGCATCATCCCAAAGCTGATGTTGATCGTCTGTATGTGCCCAGATCTGAATGAGGCAGAGGATTAGTTCAACTAGAACTGCCCTAAAAAACTACAACAATTGGCCTCCAAAGATACTTGGAAACTACAGAAGACTGGATGATGGTATGCGTCAAGGAACATGAAAGTAGTAAGCGTCTTTACTTCGTAATGAAAGAAGCCAACAAATTCAAAATGGAGTTTCAAATGGGCGTAGAGATGCAACTACAGCACAATACACCGGCTGAAACTGCAAAATACTTTAAAAAAAGACAGCAAAGACGAATGCAACCGACCAGATACAGAAGCGATGGCAAGATAAATCACTTCATGGCCAATACTCTGCCCGTACCAAACAAGCTGACGTAGACAAAACCCGTACCCATCAGTGGCTACGCAGTGCAGGGTTGAAAGCGGAAACTGAAGGTTTTATCCTTGCTACACAGGACCAATGCTTGCTAACTAGGAATTATCAAGCACATATACTAAAATATTGTGTTAGCCCAAAATGCAGATTCTGTGATAAAATATCCAGAAACGATTGATCATCTTGTATCAGGTTGCACGATATTTGCACCCACTACATATAAAACCCAGCAATATCTGTTCTGGAAAATCTGAAACTTCTACGGGAAGGAAACTGAAAGAAAATGGTATGAACACAACCCAGGTCCGATTACGGAGATAGGACCTGTAACAATTCTATGGGACTACGCAATACACACTGACAGAACAATTAAAGCCAACCGCCCAGATATTGTTATTAAAAACCACAAACAAAAAAAGTACCTCCTTATTGATATGGTGGTCCTTGCAGAGTGCAATGTATCTTGGAAGATCTTCAAAATACAAGGACCTTGAAATCGAAATCTCTAAAATGTGACACGTGAGAACATCAAAAAACCCTGTTGCTGTTGGAGCCCTCGGATTGGAAAAAATTTCAATAGACTCATTGAAGAAATTCCTGGTATCCCATGTCTTAAAGAAACACAAAAAAGTTGTACTCACGAGTACAGCTCACACCTTAAGTAGAGCTTTATCTATGTAAAATATATATATTTTTTTGTTTTGTTTTTTAATTGCTCAGTGGAAAATGTCATGATGGCATTTCTGATCTTAGGTCTCTGGTTGGGACCCGGAAGAAATGAATACACACCAGAAATCAAAAGGAAATAAAACAATAATAATAACAATAGATTTAAATCATTCACTTAATTTAATCCTATACACGGGAGATGATTCCTAAGCTAACAAACAGAAAAAGGTCGCTCTGTGGGATGAAAATTCTGAGTTGAAAAGACAGCAAAAAATAAAAAGAAACGGGAGAGAAAAAAATGGTTAAAATACTTAATAAAAAAAATAAAAATATTACTTAATGCTCTCGCAAACCAGCAACTAAGATTGTGTTGAGATGTGGAGAAAATTACCATATAATATCCTAAAATCAAAGTCAAAACAGAAGAAATGTCCTGGTCTCAATAATAAAATAAAGTCACATTTCAACCTTGACCACACCAAACTAAAGAAGCCAAATGAAATAATATACAGAATAGTACAAATTCCAATATAGCGAAGAGACATCCGCAAACTTGAAAGATTCCATCAAATGAAACTTCAAATTCTGCGGATAACGTGACCCGACCGGATCACAAATAACGATGTTATACGTGCAAAGATGAAGAAACTTGGAAACCATCATGACTCGATAGGCCGGGATACCTTACCCGTATACCAGACATCCGCCTACCTAAACAAATTCTCTTCTCGGAGCTCGTATCTGGTAAGAGAACACGTGGATTCCTACGTCGACAATTCAAGGATCAGCTCAAAAGTACCTTGCTGAGGAGAGAAATCGATACGATCAGTTGGTAGACGGAAGCTGCAGAAAGAACTAATTGGAGAACAGTCCACGAGAAAACAGCGTCCTTTGGAAACCCGAGAAGACAAATAGTAAAGATGAAGAGAGTTCAAAGAAAAGACAGAGTAAGACAGCATCTCCTGAATGCCACGATTCGATAGATGAGGACGTCTCTTCAGATCCAATGCAGAATTTATTTCATATCGAAGAAAATGTAGATGAGTTCCACCAATGATTACGATGTCACAATGGTTCAAGAATTGTCTCTAAACTTAAATAACAACGAATCTAGTGACAAAAGTGTGGTGGCTTTGTTGGGGCCAGAAATAAAGACACAAAGAGAAGAATTGAGTTAACAAAATATATTAACAGATAGACAGTAATACAATCATATATTAACGAGCAAGAATGTTAAGTCCGACTGTCAGAGCTGACTGCTGGAAATTACACCTTAAAAAGCAATACCTGCTTGTATTTGTAACTTGGGAGAGCCCATCTCTGTATGGATAAATTAACATAACTATGAAAAATAATAAAACTTTACATGACATTATGGCTAAAGTAGCATATTCTCTCTTAATTCAAATATATGTTTCTCAGTTTGTTGACATATGTCTTAAATCAAAAGCACACCCCAAAGTAGAACGGTAGGAGTATTTCACATATTAAGGCTCTGTAAAAAGAAGAGGGTCCTCGCGCTTAAAAAGATATCTCAAACTCATTCATTATGAGGAAAATAGTAATGAATATTTTAATAACAAGTTCTCGTCATTCAAACTCTAAGAATCTATTTTTGATTTTGTTCCAGAAAGGGGGGCAATGATGAAATATATTATCAAAGACAATTTCATCGCATACTTATTAAATACAGAATGCGGCATAAATACTTCCTACATTTAAAACAGTCACCTGTGTGGTGCTAGTAAACTTAGGAAAGTGACAATAATATTTTCTTCTAGCTAATGGGTTACCATTTTTTTTAGATGCCATCAGTTACGATCATGACTTTTACTGGAGCACACCATGCATTTACTGTCGAAACGTTATTAAAGACTGGTGAATTTGAAGCTTCTTTTCTCTGAAGAGAGCTTTTCGTCATTTCATGTTACGTCGGAATAATACAGTTCCGGATAAAAAAAAATCGATACTGCTGTGGGTGAAAATTTCAGGTCAGAGGTTCAGTACCCACAAGAAAGCCATCTGGAAGACTTCGAAGCAATCGAACTTCTGGATGATGGAAAACTTTAGAAATTGTTCACAACAATGTATGACGAATACAGGCCATTTAGAGGATATCATCTTCAAGCAGATAAAAATCTTTAAACAACGGTTAAATAAATTAATTTAATAGCAGTTATGTTGGCTTTTATCAACCTTTGAAATGTGGGATGTATTTCTGCTGCGCCATGTAGAAAGTTGTACGCCTGCTATGTTGATCTCACAGCAGCAGTATATGACCATATCAATTGAGACTTCTTATTTTCCTATCTAGAATGCATCGATCTATTAGAGGAACTTTATTGGTCCATAAGATCATACATGTCTGGCGAGGACCACAATACGTAAACGTTTGTAACCCCATGAGAAGCATGAAAAGTGGACAACAAAAGCCACCATCTATTTCATCTTTTCCTGGCCTATACTTTGGACGCATGAAAGCAAGGTTGTGAAGAAATAGACTTTGATCAGTGACACATACCATATCCCAAACGGTTTCACTACTAGAAAACAGTGTTCTTGGTTCCCCTCACGAGATCACTGTACCAATTATGAGTGGGACTATGCTGATGATATTCAGGTATTCAGAGATGGAATAAGAATGATATTGAATAAAATGATCAATATTTTTTACCAGTTGCTTCAAAATATCTGGTGATGCCCAAAACCGTAATTATGATATGCAATTAGGATGAGAGTTGAAATGGCAAACACTGTGAATCATCAATTCATAATGTAATATTTAATTAACTCTAAACGCTATATACAATCGCTTTCTGATATCAATGATTAAAAGTGGCTTCAATCGAATGAATCAACCAGGTCCTTAAGAAGACAATCCTTAATCAGATCTCATTTGCTGACAATCGCAAATAACTGTACCAAATAACGACAAGCATAGCACTCGAAAACGCCCAACAGTAACAAGTTAACTGGACAGCATATGTAACTAAAAAAGGAAGATAATTATATAATCACGATGTTGACATTTCCGCCCAACCTTGAAGAAAAGGTAAAAAAGAAAACCCCCGTCAATACTATAAGGCACTGAACCAGAGAAGAGGGTTTTCCTGGAAAAAAAAAAATAATAGAAAGATTTTATAAATTTCCACCGCTGGTTGTTCGCTGTAGTTTCCCCACTTAAAAACGGCAATTCTCATCATCCTCCTCCTCATCATCATCATCATTATCACCATACCAAATTGATACGAAAAGGTGCTCGGCCAGCATATTTCCACAAGCCGAATATTAAATGTCAAAGAGCCATATATGGCATGCCGGCCTCTGTGAGTGATTGACACAGTCATAACGCAGTCATTTGCACACTTCTTAGTGGATCACCCTTCCTACCCATTCGTGCATCTATCACTACCAACTTAATACGACTGGCACCCAAATTCCATTATTATCGTTCTTATTATTTGTAGTCGGAATTGTAATCAAATTTCTAGTTTTCATATTAATAAATACAAGGGGGTGCTGAAAATTTCTTGGCGCAACAAAGGAGGAATCCACTCCAAACTTCTGATAGTTTTTGGTCAGAATTTGAGAAATGGGTCAGGCTGATGAATTTTCAGCATCGCCTCAGTATTGTTTGTTAAGTGACGACATTAGGATGATTGATGGCAATTGTTACATATTTGCGCCATTCTTTCAAAGTGCCTTGGGTCGTATCATCCTCGGAGACGTTCACAAATGAATAAAGAAGTTAATAATACAGTTGCGTTATTTGAATATTGTCGCAGCAAGAACGCCGCCATCTTACAAAGATTAGATTGATGCGAAAAGTCGAGAAGACGGAGAAAATAATTTGTAACGTGTTTGGGAAAAGAAAAAATAAAGAAAAAATACCCACGAACACACAGCGCCGTCTGACCGAACAAAATTGATGACATTAGAACTTCTCCGGCTAGACAGACACACATACACAATTACGAATACACATCAGCATCCTATGCTAGAAATGTACTAGAATTGCATGTAGTATATTTTTTTACAAAATTGCATAAATATAGAATTATCTACCGTTTTAGTGCACTTGATACATGACTGACCAATCAAAATCGACCCAAACAAAATTGAAAATACTAAAGTTTTGTCTTTTCGTCTGTTATCTCTCATTCCCTGACAAAGCTTTAATAAAAGTGAAGCATGTTAGACTGATAAACGTTTTGTATTTGTTCTTGATTTTATCATCCTGTATGATTACAATCCATATTTGATCAGCATTTGATCTTTAACTCACTCACAAAAACATACACAAATATATATATATATATATATATATATATATATATATATAAGAGTACGAAAATAAAATATTAAGGGGCGACAGTCGGAAGAATGAGGTCACGCTTTCCCCGCTTGCTGTTGACCTCAGTGTTCATATATATATATATATATATATATATATATATACCAAAATGTAGTATTGATGTATACAAAATAAATTCCAATAACCAACAAATAGTATCCTTAAAAGAGTGCTCAATACAGAGTAGAGCAAATATAATTATTTATTCGAAAATTATAACATAAAAATGTTATAAAATCACTACAAAAATAGTCATATATTCTACATTCAACACCATTTGGCCAGATGTGTTGAAACAAAATGGCTGCATTTTATTCATTTTATAACATTTTTATGTTATAATTTACGAATAAATGATTATATATATATATATATATATATATATATATATATATATATATATATATATATATATTGCATAATTAGTGCTAGTGGTAATAAAAGTTCTCGGTAATGAAATAGCAGAGTTATCACTAAAAAGAACTGTTCCTTAAATGGCTAATGCTTGACTAATAATATTATCTATAGATCTAATATGACATATTATAACTAAGAAAAACAATATATAGGATACGCGGGGTGGAAAAGGGATTTTATAACCACAGACTAAAAATGCCTAACGAAAAATGCAAAAACAATACATCACTCTCTAAATATTATTGACAAATAAAGGATAGCGAAGTACATCCCATCACATAGCAAATGTTAACAAGAACTAGGTTCTACGATGGAAAGAGAGAAAGTTGCAATCTTTGTCTTTTAGAAAAATTGACAAACTTGAAATATATATGGACTACTCCATTATTTTAACAGTATGTTAGTAATATTTATATATTTTTTCTTCTGTTCATAGCTCTCTCTTTTCTGGATATAACGTCTGTAAAAACTATCACAAATGTTCTATATGGCCGGACACTTTCATCCATTCTGTTAGCCTTTATCAAATGTATATATATATATATATATATATATATAAAAGTGAACATAGAAGTCAACACTTAGAGGCGACAGTCTGTTTCATGCTATATGCAATCGTCAGGCCTGACGATTGCATATAGCATGAAACAGACTGTCGCCTCTAAGTGTTGACTTCTGTTCACTTTTATATTTATACACGCTCTATCTCTGATATTGAGCACTTTATCCCATAAATATAGCACACATTAATACTATATTTCTTCATATATATATATATATATATATATGGTTGTATTGATAACCCTCACGCCCTTGCGATCGTCAGGCAAACTGATTTATTTTTAAACTTTAGGATCTATTTATGTCAGTTTCTGTCTGGTTATGGTTGACGATCGCAAAGGCGTGAAATTGAGGGTCATAAACTCACATCAATACAACTATATATGTTATCTCTATCTCCGATATAGCGCGCTATCCAATAAGTACTGCGCATATATAATATAAAATTAATATATATAGAAATTATATACTCTATATAAAATAGATGAGCAGCTACATTTTTATTCTGTGGTACAATATGTATATGTGTGTGTGTGTATATATATATATATATATGTATATGAGGTGGACATCGTAGTTACCGATGGGTGTTGACTTTGATGTCCGATTTTATATTTACATACACTATTTTAATATATTAAATAATATTAATTTTAATCATTTTTATCTTTGTATATTTACTCGCTTAAGTTAGATTTCAATAGGCTGTTAACATTCATGCATTGACATTTTCTTTCTTAAATATTTATCGGTTGTGGTATCCGACTGTCTGGGTCAATGTCTGTGGATGTGTGTGCATGTATTTATAGGTATCTATGTGTATGGAAAGTGCATTCACTTTTAATTGCGTATGTATGTACGTGTGTGTTGGTTTCCCTTCCCCCACTTCCCCACTTTTTTTCATGACAGACCGTGAAGATGTTCTCTGTCTTGTCTCTTTTTGTGTGTGTGTATATGTCTTGGTGCTTATATATTAGAATCTGACTGCGTTTGTTTTACGCGTGAGTTTAGGACCCCATTCATACACCATGATGATTAAAATGTATACATTGTAAAAAGACAGGATATTAAATATAGCTAAAGTAACTTCAATGAAGAAATAAATTGAATAACTTATATATTCCTTCTTTTCTCCTCAGTAATTTTATAGTTGTAAACTTAATAGCGAATAAATTTTAAATTTTGATTTTGTAATTAGCAGTTTTAAATTTTAATATTAAATTTTATCATATAATTTAGTAATCATTGGTTGGAATAAATTCTTTTTTAATACTACCCATATTTTAAACATCTGAATAGATATTATAACATGACTTCGTTATCAAGCATTTTGAATTTTCCTATACTTGTGTTTTGATTGGTCCATCTAGCCTTTGTAACAACGTTTTCCCCTTGCGAAGCATTGTTAATTAATTTGAAACTTTTAAAACCATTTATTTTACATTCAACGTCATCACTTGATAAGACACCGACGGTGTTGAAACAAAATGGCTATTTTTGTAGTGATTTTATAACATATTTATGTTATAATTTTTTTTTTTTAAATAATGATATACATATATATATATATATATATATATATATATATATATATATATATATATATATTGTGTGCATTAAGGCAGCATTTTTTCATTCATACATGTTTCATTAAATAATATAGACACATGTTGTCTATTTATTTTATGTAAATTATTTTCATAATGTTTAATAAGCTTAATAACATTATCATTAAACGAAGAAAGAAAATCACAATATTGATACAAATTTTTTAATCCAATCTAAGCTTTCGGATTACATAAGCCATTATCAAAAATGACAATGTATCAATATTCTGATTTTCTTTCTTCGTTTAATGATAACGTTATTAAGCTTATCAAACGTTATGGAAATAATTTACATAATAGATAGATAGATAGATAGATAGATAGATAGATAGATAGATAGATCCAAGTATATGATTGGTGTATACGGAATAAATTCCAATAACTAAAAAATACTATTCTTTCAAGAGTGCTCAATACAGAGTAGAGCA